>CAMTDV010000040.1:0-66810 GCA_947069175.1 Scalesia atractyloides | reverse complement strand
CCAACAAGGCGGCTCACACCCCGACCCGCAACGGAATAAGAGTCGGGGCATAATTGGGTTATCACCAAAGCTCATGATGTTTACTAAAATGTTTCATATTTATTAAATTCAAATTACAACTTAAATATCCAAAACAAAATTCATACAATTATAAGAAAATGAAACTATTTAATTTTTCCAAAGCTTAAACTTGTTTATTCTTCTAGGCCTTCCTATGTGTTTCTTGTCTCAGCTGGATCACCTGTATCATGTGTAAAACGGGGGATATTTTGGGTCAACAAAAGTTGGCGAGTGAACCTTGATAAAACGTTGTTACTAATTTCTTGTTTTATTTAATGAGGAAAATTTGTGCAATAATCACATGTGAGCAAACATATATAAATAAACAAACACAAACCACTTTGGATGAGTATATGGTATGAATGATGATGAATGTGAGATCAAGGCTCAATCAAACGGAGCCGATCTTATGAGGCACCTGATGCTCAACCCGTCTCCCACGGGGAACTGATGGGCCTAATGAAATGCGTGAACTGAAAATGATAAAACCAATCTACATATAATCCACACAACAATTGATACACATTTGATACACATTTGACCACGGATAAGATGTATGCACAAGTGTTTATATATATAATAAAAGAATTATACGACACATGATACACCCCAAAACATGATTAAAACGGGGAATTGGTAGAGATTCACTCACGATGGGTGCGTTCTTTGATGATGATGAAGGCGCACGAATTTATGATTCGATTGACGAGGGAAGAACTAACCTAGATAATAACAAAATGATTCGATAAATAAATAAATTTTGGTTGAGATTAATATTTTTAATTAGTGCTCTTAAATGAGATTTTTAGATTTATTTTTGTGAGTTTAAGGAAATTTTCTAACCTTAATAATCTTATTTTTAAGTATTTTTAAATAATTTTCTAATTAAATAATATAAAAAGAAATAAAAAAGTTGACTTTTTTGACCGTTGACCGTTGACCGTTGACCGGGTCTTGACCGGTCAGACTGTGTTTTTATATGCGCTGAGTGAGGTTCGAACTCCGGACCTCTCGTATACGTGCACGCAGCTCTACCAACTGAGCTACGTGTCTAACCAGAAATATTCTCTGTTTTAATTATATTTATATACTAATTAATTTTAAACTTATTTGGTTTTTATTAAAAATGATTTATATGGCCGAACCGGTTGCAGGGACCCGGAGTCGAACTCGGGTCCTTCGGTTCGAGTGCGCACAGCCCAACCAGTTGGGCTGTGTGTCTAATCTGTTTAACTAATGGATTATATTACTCTTATAAACATTTTGTGACTTGTTCTGATTCAGTTCTAAAAATGTTGGTTTTAATTCTGAAAGTCGGTACGTGTGCGATTCGAACTCGGGACGTGCGTGTTATATTTGCACACAGTCCACCGCTGGACTGTGTGTCTAACCCGTTTAATTATCTGGTTTTAATTATATTAATACACAACTCAACTTCGTCTTCTTCATTTATAAGAACTCAGAAACAGTGAAGCCGACTGTTTGTTTAATTGACCAACAACACTTATAATTTGATTGAATTGGAATAGAAAAAGAAGAATAAGGATTATGATGTACCAACTCAGAGTGGTTTCTTCAATTTCCGGCAAGAGTCGGCTTCTGATTTTGCGATTTCCGGCTGTATGAACTGTTTTAACAGTTTTGATTATTGGGTTGAACGATTAAAGTATAAATTAAGAGATAGCAGAGAAGTATAGACAGTTATACCGACCGATGAATGAATGCGGTTTTCTGTCTAGCGATCCGGCAGGATTCCGGCGAAAATGAAAATCTCCGGCGACGTGCTGTGGAAGATCAAAGCTTCGAAAAAGTGTGCGGTTCTGAGCGAAAGGATTTCCAGAAGATTGAGTGTGTATTATAGGGAAGAACTGGATGAATTGTGTCCGATTTTGAGTCTTGATTCGCGGTCAAAGGTTTTCCGGCGGTTATGACCGAAATTGACGGTTAGGCATCAGTTATAATTGATGTCGTAGTCGGTTATCGCGTTTTAGTCAAAAGGGAAAGGCCACATTTGCGGAGTTTTGGTTTTACTCCGGCGATTCTGCGTTCTGAGCGCTGATGTCCGGTATTGATTTTCTGGTTTTACCTTAAGTGTTATTTGTTTCCTTGTTTATCACAAGTGAAGTGTGTGGCGGAGCGGTGTGTTGTGTGTTTGGGTTTGTGGGTGACCCGGGTTCGAAACCCCGCGTCTCCATTATTTTTCTAATTCACTATTTTTTTGTTATTTAATAATTATGGTTTAAAATTCTAATATATATATTAATTATGTATTGTTTAAAATTTATCTGAGCAATAAATACGCAACGAAAAATTATAACTGAGTATTTGATTAATAAACGAAGCGGGTTTGGAAACTCGTTTTTCGACGAATGTTACAGTATCCCATACTTTTAGAAATTTCGTCCCGAAATTTAAGTAGTAGTGGTAAAAGGAAAAAGATGCGGCTATTTTTCGCGCATTGAATCTTCACGTTCCCAAGTAAACTCGGGTCCTCGTTTTGACTACCAACGTACCCTGACAATTGGAATACGACTTCGTCTTAAACTCTTCTCTCGGAAGTCCATGATTTCTACTGGTCTTTCAATGAAGTGCATAGATTCATCAATCTGAATGTCTTCTAGAGGAATATGGAGGTTTTCATCGGCGAGGCACTTCTTCAAGTTTGATACGTGGAATGTGGGATGAATTCTGTTGAGCTCTTCTGGTAGGTCAAGCTTGTATGCTACAGGACCTACTCTTCGAGTATCTTGAAAGGTCCTACGTAGCGTGGTGCTAGCTTGCCCTTCTGGCCAAAACGAACCAATCCCTTCCACGGTGATACTTTTAAAAGTACTTGATCACCAATGTCAAACTCCAAGGGCTTTCGTCGTTTGTCTGCATAACTCTTTTGACGACTTTGAGCCGCTAGAAGATTGTTTCGAATTTGAATGACCTTGTCGGTTGTTTCTTGAATTAATTCTGGACCGGTGATTTGTGATTCCCCAATTTCGTGCCAACATATTGGAGATCGGCACTTACGACCATATAAAGCTTCGAAAGGAGCCATGCCGATACTTGAATGATAGCTATTGTTGTACGAAAATTCAACTAATGGTAGATGAGCGTCCCAATTCCCTTTGAAGTCTATGACGCATGCTCGCAGCATGTCTTCAAGGGTTTGGATGGTGCGTTCAGATTGACCATCAGTTTGAGGATGAAAAGCGGTACTGAGGTCTAATCGTGTACCCAAGGCGGTTTGTACGGCTCGCCATGTTCGTGAAGTGAAACGACCATCACGGTCAGAAATGATACTTAATGGTACGCCATGACGGCTTACGATCTCGCTGATGTAGATACGAGCTAACTTCTTGTTCTTGAAGTCCTCGCGAATCGGAATGAAGTGAGATGACTTTGTAAGACGATCGATTATTACCCATATAGTGTCAAACCCACTGGAGGTGCGTGGTTATGTTTTCCCACTTCCATACAGGTATTTCGGGTTGGACTAAAGTCCTGAAGGTCTTTGGTGTTCAGCTTTTACTTTGGAATAGGTAAGACACTTGGAAACAAAGACGGCGATATCCTTTTTCATGCCAGGCCACCAGTAGGTGTATCGTAGGTCATGATACATCTTGTCGGCTCCTGGGTGTACAGAGTATCGTGTTTTGTGCGCCTCATTCATGAGGAAATCACGAAGGTTATCGCGATCAGGAATCCATATGCGATTTAAATAGTATAGAATACCGTCGGATTTGGTTTCGATTTTTAGTTCAGCTCCACACGACAACTCATCGCGTACGTCATTTTCTGTTACAGAAACATGTTGAGCTGCTCGGATTCGATCTTTGATGTCGGTTACGATTTGCGAACATAGAAGACGAATGGAGTTCGCATAACCTTTTCGACTAAGCGCATCGGCCACCACGTTTGCCTTGCCAGGATGATACCGAATTTCACAGTCGTAGTCGTTAAGAAGTTCGACCCATCTTCGTTGCCTCATATTCAACTCCTTCTGGTTGAAGATATGTTGGAGACTTTTGTGGTCAGTGTATATTTCACACTTGGTACCGTAGAGGTAATGTCTCCATATCTTGAGAGCGAACACAACGGCTCCAAGTTCCAGGTCGTGGGTGGTGTAATTCTTCTCATGAACTTTGAGCTGTCTAGAAGCATAGGCTATCACTTTTCCTCTTTGCATTAATACACAGCCTAGCCCTTGCCCTGATGCGTCGCAATATACTACAAAGTCATCGCAACCCTCAGGGAGTGTGAGGATAGGTGCGTCACAAAGTTTTTGCTTTAGAGTTTGGAAGGCTTCTTCTTGTTTAGGTCCCCATATGAAGGGTTTTCCTTATGGGTCAAACCCGTGAGTGGTACAGCAATGCGGGAAAAATTGGCAATGAAACGTCGATAGTAACCAGCCAAACCAATAAATGGCCTTACTTCGGTAGGGGTACGTGGCGCTTGCCATTCCTGTACTGCCTTGATTTTTGAAGGATCGACATGTATTCCCTTGTCATTGACGACATGTCCAATGAATTGTACTTCTCTTAACCAGAATTCGCATTTTGAGAACTTAGCGTAGAGCTTTTCAGTCCTTAAAAGTGTAAGGATGAGTCGAAGGTGTCGCTCATGATCGGATTTAGACTTGGAGTAGATAAGGATATCGTTGATGAAGACTATGACGAAACGGTCGAGGTAGGGTTTGCATACCCTATTCATTAGATCCATGAAGACAGCGGGGGCGTTGGTTAAACCGAATGGCATGACCATGAATTCGTAATCACCATAACGAGTCCGGAAGGCGGTCTTTGGGATATCTTCTTCATGTACTCTGAGCTGATGATAACCAGAACGAAGGTCGATTTTTGAAAAGCAGGTGGCGCCTTGAAGTTGGTCTATGAGATCATCGATGCGAGGTAGTGGATAGCGATTTTTAACCGTTAACTTGTTGAGTTCTCTATAATCAATGCACATGCGAAACATTCCATCTTTCTTCTTCACAAAGAGAACAGGTGCACCCCAAGGCTGTAACATCCGTAAAAAACCGGGTTATCCAAACTCGCTTCATTTATTAAACCGAATAATCAGTTATAAATTTTGTTGCGTATTTAATGCTCAAATTAATTTTATACGATACATAATTAATAAATATGTTAGAATTTAAAAACCATAATTTAAAATTTCTAATAAAAATGAATAAAAAAATAATTACAGGCGCCGGGTTTCGAACCCGGGTCACTCTCAAGACCAAACACACTCTACACCACTACACCACACACGCAACTTAATTCAAATCTGAAACAATTAAATCTTATACACAAACTGACACTGAATCGGAAATTCAAAACACAAAATACTGAAACCGCTGAATCAATGGAGATACGATTTTTTTCTCGTTAACTGGTAAACGCATATCATAATTCCATAAATGATTCCTTCAAATTGCAAACCGTTTTCAATCACTTAGTACCATGATTTGAGGATTTTTCTTTGAAACCGAAAATTTATCATTGACCACCTTTCACTATAAATAGTAATGGTTCACACCATTAGAACTCGTTCACTTTTCTCAAACAAACTCTCTAATCGATCAGAAAGTTCCTTGCTTGAAATTAAAACTCGCCGGAGTTCTGCAAATCGCCGGAAAACCGAAAAATCCATCCCTTTATTGCCCTACTCTAAAATAGGACTTCTAGATCTCAGACAGAAGTCACCCACACTCACTCCAAAACTCTCTGATCAATTTTTCTATTCGCCGGAATTGTCTGCTGTCGCCGGAAAAAATTTGGAACTCGCCGGATATTTTCATCGGAAAATCGGGATTTTACTTCTAGTTGGTATATTTCTTTAACTTTTCTATCTATCATTCTGTATGTTACGAATCTTTGAACAAACACCCAGAAATGTCTAAAAATCGATTTCAGGCGGGTTATGTACTGGGCTTCGGGTTTAATGAAGAAGATGAACTGAAATCAGTAGTTAAATGTATTTGAAATCGGAAATTATACCGGGTTAGACACACAGTCCAGTGGTGGACTGTGTGCATATTTAAATCATGGTCCCGGGTTCGACTCTCTCCTTGTTCCGATTCGTCACAATATTCAAACCTTTTTATAAAACCCAAATACGGAACTTGACAGTAAGTATATAAGAGAAATAAAAATCATAATATAAACGGGTTAGTCACCCAGCCCGGTTGGTAGGGCTGGGTGCGTTGCAAGACCAAGGTCTCGAGTTCGAAACACATACTGCGCACCGGTTCGATCAGTTAAAACCCTTTTTAAATAAATTAATTTCTGAAATAATCTAATTAATATATAAATATAATTAAAAACAGATTTATTTCGGGTTAGACACGTAGCTCAGTTGGTAGAGCTGCGTGCACGCGTACGGGAGGTCACGAGTTCGAACCTCACTCAGCGCACATAATAAACACAATCAGACCGGTCAACAGTCAAAGTCAACGGTCAACATTTTTTTATATTTTTTTATTTATTTATTTAATCAAAAAATTATTTAAAAATACTTAAAAATAATATTTTTAAAATTAGAAAATGTCCTTAAACTCACAAAAATAAATCTAGAAATCCTATTAAGGTTATGAATTAAAATTATTAATCTCAAATAAAATCCATTTATATATCGAACCATTATGTTATTATCTAGGTTAGTTTCTCTCGTGGTTAAATCCAAATTCGTGTGCATTCATCATTAATCCAAGAAACGCAACCACTGTGAGTGAATTCTTACAAATTCCCCTTTTTTATTCATGTTTTGGGGTGTATCATGTGTCGCTTAAATTAATTCGCTTATTCAAACTCGTGCTATACCATTATATGATCTAAACATAGAATGTAAATATTGTTTGTTGTGATGTGTTACATATTGTCAAGTTGTATGCAAATTATTCATTAGGCCCATCAGTTCCTCGTGGGAGACGAGTTGAACAACGCGTGCCTCAAAAACATTCATTAGGCCCATCAGTTCGTTGAACAACGCGTGCCTAAAAAATCATTCATTAGGCCCATCAGTTCCTCGTGGGAGACGAGTTGAACAACGCGTGCCTCAAAAACAATCATTTGGTGTATGTGTGTGCAATATTTAATATTATGTGTTTCGTGAATAAATTTACATCTACATTTACTCATATGTGGTTATGCACTTTATTTTATAATTGATTCAATAAACACGTTTAAATGTTTTCATAGGATTCACTCGCCAACTTTTTGTTGACCCAAAAACCTATTTTTACACATGATACAGGTGGACAGGATGAAGCAAGGAACATGTAGGAAATTGCCTTAGAAGAAAAATAATGAAGTCTTGAAAGATGTATAGAACATGTTGTACTTGTATGATTTGATTGTATGATCTCCTTTTAAAAGAAATAATAAATATGAAACTTTATAATAAATGTCATGAGCTTTGATGAAAACCCAATCATGCCCCGATCACCATTTCCGCTGCGGGTCGGGGTGTGACAGATTGGTATCAGAGCTTTTGACTATAGGGATATTGGATAGGTTATTAGACCCTTAGAGCCTATACTACAGTTGATTAGATTTTAATTGTTTATGTGGTTACATGCAAACTTATGATGTTTATTTGTTTCGTATTTATTACACACTCAAATGCATGCAAACACTTCCACTATCATATTTTATGATACATAGTGAATTATACTTATAGTCAAACATACATGCTTACACATACATTCATCACGCATATTTCAATGTTCACATATTCAAATCATCTTCATACTTCCGTTATTCAAGATTTTGTCGCATTTTTCATTTTTCAATCTCATTAAAGTGAGTTATACGACGGGCATGTAGTAACTGTAAGGGTACGAGTACCGGTAGTCGGAACGTCTGTCTAGGTTGGCATTCGTATAAATCCAAAATAACGGACCAGTTTTGTAACATCCGTCAAAAAAACGGATTTACCAAACCCGCTCCGTTTATTAACCGAACAATCAGTTAAAAATTTCGTTGCGTATTTAATGCCCAAATTAATTTTAAACGATACATAATTAATAAGTATATTGGAATATATAATTTATATTTGAAAAAAGTGTTAAAAATTGTGGTTTAAAAATAAAAGGTTGCTGCCGGGTTTCGAACCCGGGTCAGCCAGCGAATTCAGTAAACACTTAACACTCATCCATCAAACCACTGCGCCACTTGTATTTTTTTAGTAATACATTCAGACAATTAATTCAAATAATGAAAACATAAATCAAATCCAGTCAACTGACGCGCCCAAATCCGTTGACGCCGGAAAATCCGACGATTTCGTCAATCACCGTCGGTTACCTTTGACTCCACGTAAACATTAACCTCGACGTCGGTTATAATTGATGTCCAGTCCGCGATACAACTCATAGCCGCCGGAAAATTTCCAACCGACGAATCAAGACGGAAATCGGACTAAATTCGTCAATGTTCTGCCCTATAAATACCCCATCTAACCTCTGTTAGCTTTTTCGCTCACAATCACACTCTTTCCCGACATAATTCCATTCGCCGGAAAACTTCTGCAACTCGCCGGAAAACCGAACCTTTCACCTCTGTGCCTTACTCTAAACACTGAACACTCAGAACTCATACCGAAGCCACCCACATTCATCTCAAGCTCGTTGAAGACCCTCTGCCGCAAGACACACGTCGCCGGAATAACCTGCTGACATCGGAGTTCCGCCGGAGAAACAGAGGAGTCCAGTTCGGTATACCTTACACTTAATCTCTCATTCTTTTTATTAATCTCACATACAATTAATCGCAACACACTAAAAGAACTTGATTAAAATCGTCGAACCAGTCGGACTTTAGTTCTGGTTAAGTCCAACGAAGAAGTTGAAGTCTCAGTTGTCTATAAGTATAATTTAAATCAAGTTATATCTCGGGTTAGACACACAGTCCAGCGGTGGACTGTGTGCAAATAAAACACGCTTACGTCTCGAGTTCGATACTTGTCCCACGCATACTCGCCTTAATAAAAATGTTCTTTTTTTAACCGAACCGGATTCACTGCAATAGATGTTAAGTTTAATAAAAACCGGAATAATAACCAAGATAGACACACAGTCCAGTGGTGGACTGTGTGAACGTTTAATCACACGTCACGAGTTCGAGTCCGGACTACCGCACCGGTCCGGACAATTATCAAACTTTTTATATAAGGCAGAAATGAAATAATGTAGTTTGTATATAAGTATAATAAAAATCAGATTATATAACAAGTTAGACACACAGTCCAGCGGTGGACTGTGTGTTAACCCAAACCACAGGTCCCGGGTTCGAGACCTGTGGAGAACACCGGTTCGATGCATTAAAATCGTTTTTAAAAATAAATGATTTTCGGTTTAAATCAATTAGTATATAAATATAATTAAAAACAGAAATATTTCAGGTTAGACACGTAGCTCAGTTGGTAGAGCTGCGTGCACGCGAACGGGAGGTCTCGGGTTCGAGCCTCACCCGGCGCACACAAATACACAGCCTGACCGGTCAACAAGTCAACGGTCAACTGTCGCAAAAAAGTCAACATTTTTTATTATTTTTTATTTATTTATTTTATTTAAAAATCAATTAAAAATAACATTTTTAAGGTTAGAAAATAGCCTTAAACTCACAAAAATATATCCAATTATCCTACAAAAATTGATTAATAAAATCCGCTTATTTACCAAACCATTATGTTATTATCTAGGTTAGTTTCACTCGTGGTTAAATCCAACTTCGTGCGTATTCAACATCATCAACCGAACGCACCCAATGTGAGTGAATCTTACAACTCCCCTTTTTAATTACACGTTTTGGGGTGTGTCATGTGTCACAAAAATTAACTCGTTTATTTAAACTTGTGCCATACCATATTGTGATCTAAACTTAGATTGTATATATTGTTTGTAGTTACGTATTTCATATTGTCAAGTTATATGCAAATCATTCATTAGGCACATCAGTTTCTCGTGGGAGACGAGTTGAGCAACACGTGCCTCAAAACAATCCATTATTGTATGTGTGTGCATTTTCTAATGATTAAGTGTTTTGTGAATAAGTTTACATCTATATTTACTCATATGTCGTTGTGCACTTTATTTTATAATCAATTAAATAAACTTGTTCAAATGTTTTTCATAGGATTCACTCGCCAACTTTTTGTTGATCCAAAAACCATTTTTACACATGATACAGGTGAACAGGATGAAGCAAGGAAAACATAGGAAATGCCTTAGAAGAAAACAATGAAGTTTAGAATTATGTTTAGGACATGATTTAATTATGATTGTATGTTTCCCTTTAAATTGTAATAATGAATATGAAACGTTATAATAAATGTCATGAGCTTTGATAATAACCCAATCATGCCTCGATCACCTTTTCCGCTGCGGGTCGGGGTGTGACAGATTGGTATCAGAGCCATGACTATAGGGATATAGGATAGGTTATTAGACCCTTAGAGCCTATACTATAGTTGATTAGATCTTAATTGTTTATGCGGTTACATGCAAACTTATGATGTTTATTCGTTTCATATTTGTTTATATTTACAGTCAAACATACATACTTACATGCACATTCATCATACATATTTCAATGTTCATATATTTAAATCATCTTCATACTTTTGTTATTCAAAGATTTTGTCGCAATTTTCAAATCTCATCAAAGTAAGTTCTGCGACGGGCATGTAGTAACTGGAAGGGTACAAGTACCGGTAGTCGGAACGTCCTGTCTAGGTTGGCATTCGTCTAACTCCAATATAACGGACCAGTTTGCCTACCTGGGGACTAACGATGAGAGTACGAAGAACCTATTAGGCCAAAGCATGCCACACCAAACGTCGTTCGAACTAACCCCACTTTAAGGTGTCACCGTGTCTATACCTGGGCACATTCCGAATATCATACGTTACATATTTCTCGATTTTCTCTGGGTTTTAGTGTACGTAACCAGGCTAACACATGCTAACCATATGAAAAACCCGGTATTCATGGGGGCCCACATGATTACGAAGGTGAAGTATGGCGGCATGCAAGGCCTAATGACGAGCAAAGCCCAAGACATCCTATGGCTGTAGTAGATTTAATTTTCTATATTTATTTTATGAATGTTCATTCCTAAATACGACCCATGAACCCAAAAACAATCAACTCATACTCTTGACATGTATTCCTTGTAGATGTCTTCTAGCCTCGCCCGTAGGAAGATGAGAGCAGGAAAAGCTCGCGAGCGCATGGCTGCCCTAATCACTCAACAAATGGCTGCCGTAATACCCAACATTGTAATCCAAGTCCAACAAGCACTTACCGCTAATCCCGTCAATCAAGAAGATCAACACATTGTCAACCCTCCCCCAAATACCACTAAATGCACCTACAAGCATTTCAAATCCTGCGACCCTCCAAAATACGAAGGGACTGAAGGTGTCACCGCTCTCCTCCATTGGTTTGAAGAAATGGAGAACACTTTTCTAAATTGCGATTGCCCCGATGATCGCAAAGTGCGATATGGTACCGGTCGTTTATATGGAATAGCACTTACTTGGTGGAATACAGAGAAGGCCAAACGAGGCGTTGAAGATGCTATGACTTTGACTTGGGAAGAGTTGAAGGAAATCATGACAAGACGGTTTTGCCCAAGGAGCGAAATCAAGAAATTAGAGGATGAGTTCTATTCGTTGAAGCAAAGGAAGGCGACCACACCACATACAACAAAAGGTTCCTCGAGTTAAATCAAATGGTTCCCAACTTGTTCACTCCTCTTTACCGTTTGATCGAGCACTACATTCGAGGTCTTCCGTAAAAAATTCAAGACTCTGTAATAAGTACCATGCCTGCAACTTTGGAAGCAGCAATGGAGTTAGCTACAGAGCTCACCGAAAACCGAATCCGGAACAAAGACTTCAAGGAAGAGAAGAAGAAGGATAAAGCATCGACTGAAACTTCAAACTTCACCCGAACCGAATCCCCTTCTCAACCCACTTATAAGAGAAAACGACACCCAACGTAATCAACCAATTTCACAAGCCATACCCATCCAAGCTATCCCGATTACTCAAGTAGCACCCAACTCAACTTACCCAATTAAGAAACCATACCTTGGACCTCACCCTCAATGTAACACCTGTTTTTATCACCATCCATCTACCTTACCTTGTCGACTATGTGCGAATTGTGGACGCTATGGTCATTTGAGCAAGGTTTGCCGCACCCCTCAAAACCAAATCTCACCCCCTACTCAAAACATGATCCAAACCTATCAACAAACCCAATACCCCATGTTACCTTATGTTCGAGCTTGTTTTAATTGTGGCGACCCTACCCACTTTAGAAACACGTGCCCTCGATTGGTTAACATCATAAACGCTCAAGCTCAATCAAACCCAGTTAACCAAGTAAATCAAGAAAACCCAATCACTAGGCCACCAGCAAGAGGAAGAGTGTTCAACATCAACGCCAACCCTGTTGAAGATAATGACGGCCCAAACGAAAACACCCAACTAGTCCCCTTCACCGAAAATCAAGATTCAACTCCAACCGCTTAATTTTTATGTTTTTCGTTATGTTATCTCAATTTCCCCGTATCACAGTTATAAATGGGAATCTTATCCAAGGATCTTAATGCGTATTACTATTTCAGTTTGTTTATGTTTTAAAGTCACCTAGAACTAATCATAACTTACGGATAAAGCCAATGAAAATTTGACAAGAATATGGTGGATACGCCGCTGGTACTTCCTATATATAAGTATTTTGCCAAAGGATCAGAGGCATTATCTGGCGGTTATGAGAAGTTCCATGTAGAACTTAGTATTGTTTTGATTGAAGTTGTTTTGTACTTACTGATTTAGCATTTATAGCATCTTATCATTTAAAGAAATTGGATTGTATTCCATTTCTACATAGACTAACCTCTCCATCACAACAAACGAGAGAGTTATTGTCATCATTCAAACATGTATACTATCAGAATTGAGATTCAAGTTTTGGTTTTTGTGGTTGTTTTAGAGTCACATAGAACTAATCATAACTTGCGGATAAAGTCAATGAAAATTTGACAAGAATATGGTCGATACGCCGCTGGTACTTCCTATATATAAGTATTCTTGTCAAAGGATCAGAGGCATTATCAGGCGGTTATGAGAGGTTCCATGTAGGATTTAGTATGTTTTGGTCAAAGTTTGTTCATCATACATTTCAGCGTATTTCAATTTCAGAAGTTGAGCTATGTCTCACTTCCACAATGACTAACCTCTCCATCACAACAAACGAGAGAGGTATTGTCATCATTCAAACATGGATACTATCAGAATTAAGAGTCAAGTTTTGGTTGTTGTATTGTTGTAGAGTCACATAGAACTAATCATAATTTGCGGATAAAGTCAATGAAAATTTGACAAGAATATGGTGGGTACGCCACTGGTACTTCCTATATATAAGTATTCTTGTCAAAGGATCAGAGGCATTATCAGGCGGTTATGAGTGGTTCCATGTAGGATTTAGTATGTTTTGGTCAAAGTTTGTTCATCATACATTTCAGCGTATTTCAATTTCAGAAGTTGAGCTATGTCTCACTTCCACAATGACTAACCTCTCCAACACAACAAACGAGAGAGGTATTGTCATCATTCAAACATGGATACTATCAGAATTAAGAGTCAAGTTTTGATTGTTGTGTTGTTGTAGAGTCACATAGAACTAATCATAACTTGCGGATAAAACCAATGAAAATTTGACAAGAATATGGTGGATACGCCGCTGGTACTTCCTATATATAAGTATTCTTGCCAAAGGATCAGAGGCATTATCAGGCGGTTATGAGAAGTTCCATGTAGGATTTAGTATTGTTTTGGTTGAAATTTGTGTTACATTCACTGATTTAACATTCATATCATCTCGCCATTTAAAGAAATTGGATTGTGTTCTATTTCTACATAAACTAACCTCTCCATCATAACAAACGAGAGAGGAACTGTCACCATTCAAACATGTACGCTATCAGAATTTGGACTCAGATATTGGTTGTTGTGTTTATTTATGTTCTAGAGTCACATCATAGAATCAATCATAACTTACTGATAAAACCAATGAAAATTTGACAAGAATATGGTGGATACGCCGCTGGTACTTCCTATATATAAGTATTCTTGTCAAAGGATCAGAGGCATTGTTAGACGGTTATAAGAAGTTCCATGTAGGTTGTAGTATTAGAAGTTTTGCTTTAGGATATAACCATATCCTTCCAAACATATCAAAACTCTTACGCATGATATCATATTTAGCGAATCAACTCTGCTTATCAATATTTTCGCCGAAGGCAACAAAAAGCGATTCCTGTAACAGGGTATTTATGCCTTACAAGGGACGTTACCGCCTCAAACAAAAAATTTAAACTCTTACTCTTTTTCTAAGCATGTAACTGTCAAACTAAAACCATCATTTTTAGTCAAATATATCACTACTTAAATTTCGGGACGAAATTTCTAAAAAGCAGGGGATACTGTAACATCCGTCAAAAAATGGATTTACCAAACCCGCTCCGTTTATTAACCGAACAATCAGTTAAAAATTTCGTTGCGTATTTAATGCCCAAATTAATTTTAAACGATACATAATTAATAAGTATATTGGAATATATAATTTATATTTGAAAAAGTGTTAAAAATTGTGGTTTAAAAATAAAAGGTTGCTGCCGGGTTTCGAACCCGGGTCAGCCAGCGAATTCAGTAAACACTTAACACTCATCCATCAAACCACTGCGCCACTTGTATTTTTTTAGTAATACATTCAGACAATTAATTCAAATAATGAAAACATAAATCAAATCCAGTCAACTGACGCGCCCAAATCCGTTGACGCCGGAAAATCCGACGATTTCGTCAATCACCGTCGGTTACCTTTGACTCAACGTAAACATTAACCTCGACGTCGGTTATAATTGATGTCCAGTCCGCGATACAACTCATAACCGCCGGAAAATTTCTAACCGACGAATCAAGACGGAAATCGGACTAAATTCGTCAATGTTCTGCCCTATAAATACCCCCTCTAACCTCTGTTAGCTTTTTCGCTCACAATCACACTCTTTCCCGACATAATTCCATTCGCCGGAAAACTTCTGCAACTCGCCGGAAAACCGAACCTTTCACCTCTGTGCCTTACTCTAAACACTGAACACTCAGAACTCATACCGAAGCCACCCACATTCATCTCAAGCTCGTTGAAGACCCTCTGCCGCAAGACACACGTCGCCGGAATAACCTGCTGACATCGGAGTTCCGCCGGAGAAACAGAGGAGTCCAGTTCGGTGTACCTTACACTTAATCTCTCATTCTTTTTATTAATCTCACATACAATTAATCGCAACACACTAAAAGAACTTGATTAAAATCGTCGAACCAGTCGGACTTTAGTTCTGGTTAAGTCCAACGAAGAAGTTGAAGTCTCAGTTGTCTATAAGTATAATTTAAATCAAGTTATATCTCGGGTTAGACACACAGTCCAGCGGTGGACTGTGTGCAAATAAAACACGCTTACGTCTCGAGTTCGATACTTGTCCCACGCATACTCGCCTTAATAAAAATGTTCTTTTTTTAACCGAACCGGATTCACTGCAATAGATGTTAAGTTTAATAAAAACCGGAATAATAACCAAGATAGACACACAGTCCAGTGGTGGACTGTGTGAACGTTTAATCACACGTCACGAGTTCGAGTCCGGACTACCGCACCGGTCCGGACAATTATCAAACTTTTTATATAAGGCAGAAATGAAATAATGTAGTTTGTATATAAGTATAATAAAAATCAGATTATATAACAAGTTAGACACACAGTCCAGCGGTGGACTGTGTGTTAACCCAAACCACAGGTCCCGGGTTCGAGACCTGTGGAGAACACCGGTTCGATGCATTAAAATCGTTTTTAAAAATAAATGATTTTCGGTTTAAATCAATTAGTATATAAATATAATTAAAAACAGAAATATTTCAGGTTAGACACGTAGCTCAGTTGGTAGAGCTGCGTGCACGCGAACGGGAGGTCTCGGGTTCGAGCCTCACCCGGCGCACACAAATACACAGCCTGACCGGTCAACAAGTCAACGGTCAACTGTCGCAAAAAAGTCAACATTTTTTATTATTTTTATTTATTTATTTTATTTAAAAATCAATTAAAAATACTTAAAAATAACATTTTTAAGGTTAGAAAATAGCCTTAAACTCACAAAAATATATCCAATAATCCTACAAAAATTGATTAATAAAATCCGCTTATTTACCAAACCATTATGTTATTATCTAGGTTAGTTTCACACGTGGTTAAATCCAACTTCGTGCGTATTCAACATCATCAACCGAACGCACCCAATGTGAGTGAATCTTACAACTCCCCTTTTTAATTACACGTTTTGGGGTGTGTCATGTGTCACAAAAATTAACTCGTTTATTTAAACTTGTGCCATACCATATTGTGATCTAAACTTAGATTGTATATATTGTTTGTAGTTACGTATTTCATATTGTCAAGTTATATGCAAATCATTCATTAGGCACATCAGTTCCTCGTGGGAGACGAGTTGTGCAACGCATGCCTCAAAACAATCCATTATTGTATGTGTGTGCATTTTCTAATGATTAAGTGTTTTGTGAATAAGTTTACATCTATATTTACTCATATGTGGTTGTGCACTTTATTTTATAATCAATTAAATAAACTTGTTCAAATGTTTTTCATAGGATTCACTCGCCAACTTTTTGTTGATTCAAAAACCATTTTTACACATGATACAGGTGAACAGGATGAAGCAAGGAAAACATAGGAAATGCCTTAGAAGAAAACAATGAAGTTTAGAATGATGTTTAGGACATGATGTAATTATGATTGTATGTTTCCCTTTAAATTGTAATAATGAATATGAAACGTTATAATAAATGTCATGAGCTTTGATGATAACCCAATCATGCCTCGATCACCTTTTCCGCTGCGGGTCGGGGTGTGACAAGTTTGCCTACCTGGGGACTAACAATGAGAGTACGAAGGACCTATTAGGCCAAAGCATGCCACACCAAACGTCGTTCGAACTAACCCCACTTTGAGGTGACACCGTGTCCACACCTGGATGCACTCCGAACTTCATACGTTACATACATATTTCTCGATTTTCTCTGGGTTTTAGTGCACGCAACCAGGCTAACACATGTGAACCATATGAAAAACCCGGTAATCATGGGGGCCCACATGATTACGAAGGTGAAGTATGGCGGCATGCAAGGCCCAATTACGAGCAAAGCCCAAGACATCCTATGGATGTAGTAAATTATTATTCTTCATTTATTTTATGAATGTTCATTCCTAAAGACGACACATAACCCCTAAAACGTCCAACTCATACTATTGATACTTATTCCTTGTAGATGTCTTCTAGTCTCGCTCGTAGGAAAATGAGATCAGGAAAATCCCGCGAGCGCATGGCTGCCCAAATCGCTCAACAAATGGCGGCCGTAATACCCAACATCGTAGTTCAAGTTCAACAAGCCCTTACCGCTAATCCCGACAACCCAATCAATCAAGAAGATCAAAATGTTGTCAACCCTCCCCCAAAAACCACTAAATGCACCTACAAACATTTCAAATCCTGCGATCCTCCAAAATACGAAGGGACTGAAGGTGTCACCGCTCTCCTCTATTGGTTTGAGGAGATGGAGAACACTTTCCTCAATTGCGACTGCCCCGATAATCCAAGGTGCGATATGCTACCGGTCGTTTGTTTGGTGTATCACTTACATGGTGGAATACAGAGAAGGCTAAGCGAGGTGTTGAAGATGCTATGACTTTGACTTGGGAAAAGTTGAAGGAAATCATGACAAGACGGTTTTGTCCAAGAAGCGAAATCAAGAAATTGGAAGATGAGTTCTCTTCTTTGAAACAAAAGGAGGGCGACCACACCACATACAACAAGAGATTCCTTGAGTTAAATCAAATGGTCCCCAACTTGTTCACTCCCCTCTACCGTTTGATCGAGCACTACATTCGAGGTCTTCCTTAAAAAATTTCAAGACTCTGTAATAAGTACCACACCTGCAACTTTGGAAGCAGCAATGGAGTTAGCTACAGAGCTCACCGAAAACCGCATACGTAATTAAGACTTAACGGAGGAGAAGAAGAAGGATAAAATATCAACCGAAACCTCAAGCTCCACCCGAACCGAATCCTCTTCACAACCCATTTCTAAGAGAAAACGAGATGGGCAAATTTTCGCTGTCACCCAACACAATCAACCAACTTCACAAGCCATACCCCTCCAAGCTATCCCAATCACTCAAGTAGCACCCAACTCAATTACCCAAATAAGAAACCTTACTTTGGACCTCACCCTCAATGCAACACCTGTTTTTATCACCATCGATCTACCTTACCTTGTCGACTATGTGCGAATTGTGGGCGCTATGGTCATTTGAGCAAGGTTTGCCGTACATCTCAAAACCAAACCTCACCCCCTACTCAAAACATGATCCAAACATATCAACAACCCCAATACCCCATGTTTCCATATGTTCGAGCTTGTTTTAATTGCGGCGACCCTACCCACTTTAGAAACACGTGCCCTCGATTGGTTAACATCATAAACGCCAAAGCTCAAGCAAACCCAGTCAACCAAGCAAATCAAGAAAACCTAACCACTAGGCCACCAGCAAGAGGAAGAGCTTACAACATCAACGCCAATCCTGTTGAAGATATTAACGGCCCAAACGAACCACCCAACTAGTTTTCTTCACCAAAAATCAAGATTCAACTCCAATCGCTTAGTTTTTATGTTTTCTTTATGTTATCTCAATCTTCACGTATCTCAATCATAAATTGGAAATTTATCCAAGAATCTTAATGCGAATTACTATTTCAGTTTTGTTTTATACTCATTGATTTAACATTCATATCATCATACATCTCGACGTATCTCAATCTCATCATTCAAAGAAGTTGGGTTGTGTCTCACTTTTACCTAGACTAACCCCTTCATCATAACAAACGAGAGAGGTACTGTCATCATTCAATCATGTATACTTTCAGATTTGAGACTCAAGTTTTGGTTGTTGTGCTTATTTATGTTTTAGAGTCACATAGAACTAAACATAATTTACTGATAAAGCCAATGAAAATTTGACAAGAATATCGTGGATACGCCGCTGGTACTTCCTATATATAAGTATTCTTGCCAAAGGATCAGAGGCATTGTCAGGCGGTTATGAGAAGTTCCATGTAGGATTTAGTAATGTCATGGTTGAAGTTTGTTTTATACTCACTGATTTAACATTCATATCATCATACATCTCGACGTATCTCAAACTCATCATTCAAATTGGGTTGTGCTTCACTTTTACATAGACTAACCCCTTCATCATAACAAACGAGAGAGGTACTCTCATCATTCAAACATGTATACTTTCAGAATTAAGACTCAAGCTTTGGTTGTTGTGTTTGTTTATGTTTTAGAGTCACATAGAACTAATCATAATTTACTGATAAAGCCAATGAAAATTTGACAAGAATATGGTGGATACGCCGCTGGTACTTCCTATATATAAGTATTCTTGCCAAAGGATCAGAGGCATTGTCAGGCAGTTATGAGAGGTTCCATGTAGGTTTTAGTGGTAGAAGTTTTGTTTTAGGATATAACCTTATCTTTCCAAACGTATCGATTCTCTCGGAACTCTTGTGCATGAGATCATACCTAGTCAATCAACTCTGTTTATCAATATTCCTTATCTTAGGCATCAAAAAGCGATTCCTGTAGTAGGGTATTCAACCCTTACAAGGAACGTTACCGCCTCAAGAAAAAAATTTAAACTCTTACCCCCTTCTAAGTATGTAATTGCCAAAACCACCCTCCTTTTGAGTCAAACATACCACTACTTAAATTTCGGGACGAAATTTCTAAAAGTAGGGGATACTGTAACATCCGTAAAAAACCGGGTTATCCAACCCGCTTCGTTTATTAAACCGAATAATCAGTTATAAATTTGGTTGCGTATTTAATGCTCAAATTAGTTTTATACGATACATAATTAATAAATATATTAGAATTTAAAAACCATAATTTAAAATTTCTAATAAAAATTGAATAAAAAAATAATTACAGGCGCCGGGTTTCGAACCCGGGTCACTCTCAAGACCAAACACACTCTACACCACTACACCACACACGCAACTTAATTCAAATCTGAAACAACTAAATCTTATACACAAACTGACACTGAATCGGAAATTCAAAACACAAAAATACTAAAACCGCTGAATCAATGGAGATACGTTTTTTTTTCTCGTTAACCGGTAAACGCGGATCATAATTCCATAACTGATTCCTTCAAATTGCAAACCGTTTTCAATCACTCAGTACCATGATTTGAGAATTTTTCTTTGAAACCGAAAATTTATGATTGACCACCTTTCACTATAATAGTAATGGTTCACACGATTAGTATCACACCCCGACCCGCAGCGGAATAAGAGTCGGGGCATAATTGGGTTATCACCAAAGCTCATGATATTTACTAATATGTTTCATATTTATTAAATTCAAAATTACATCCTAAGTATTCCAAACATGTTCATACAAATACAAAGAAAGATAATCAACTAAGCAATCCAAGTTCTAAACCAGTTTATTCTTCTAAGCCAATCCTATGTGTTTCTTGCTGCAGCTGGATCACCTGTATCATGTGTAAAAATGAGGGTTTTTGGGTCAACATAAGTTGGCGAGTGAACCTTGTTAGAAAAACATTTATTAATTGATCTCTTGTTATCTTTATCATGGAAAATTGTGCAATAATCATATGTGAGCAACTGTAATTAAATCATACAATAACAATAACAACAACAAACAATAACATAACAATAACAAACCAACTTACATGAATATATAACATGAATGAAACTGTATATGTTGGCAACGTCACGTTCACGCTCATAATGTAATAGGGAACGGACGGCTATGATAAATGTCTGTGCGATCAAGGCTCAATCAAACGGAGCCGATCGTATGTTGGCAACACCTGGTTCACGCTCATAATGTAATGGGGATCAGTTCAACGCTCATAATGTAATGGGGAGGGGCGGCCTATGATAATGTATGTACTGAAAATGATAATTTAATCTAAACAATAACCACACAAACAGTTGATACATGTTGAATACACATTTGTTCATGGATATGATGGATGGTTTAAATATAATAAATGATAAGACACATGATACACCCCAAAAACGTGATTAAAACGGGGAATTTGTAGAGATTCACTCACATTGGGTGCGTTCGGTTGAAGATGATGAAATGCGCACGAGTTTAGAATATTGATCGACGGGAAATAACTAACCTAAATAATAACGAAAAGGTATGGTAAATGAGTGGATTTTATTAATAATTTTAATAGGATTTTTAGATATATTTTTGTGTGTTTAAGGCTAGTTTCTAACTTTTATAACATTATTTTTAAGTATTTTTAATTGATTTTTAAATTAAATAAATAAATAAAAATATACAAAAAAATTGTTGACTTTTGCGTTGACTATTGACCGTTGACCGGGACTGTTGACTGTTTGACCGGTTCGCTAGTGTGTAAGTGTGCGCCGGGTAAGGCTCGAACCCGAGACCTCCCGTACGCGTGCACGCAGCTCTACCAACTGAGCTACGTGTCTAACCCGAAATAATTCTGTTTTTAATTATATTTATATACTGTTTTAGTTTATTCAAAATTCTTTTATTTTCAAAAAGGGTATTAATCATCGAACCGAAGTGTGTAACAGGTCTCGAACCCGGGACCTGTGGGTTAGTGTTGCACACAGTCCACCGCTGGACTGTGTGTCTAACCTGGTTAATATACCGATTTTTATTATACTTAACATCTTCCTTGAATTAATCCGGTTCAGTTAAAAAGGAAAACATCTTTTTTTTACAGAGCATACAATTGTGTCAAGGATCGAATTCGCGGCGTGTGATTAATGTGTGCACACAGTCCACCGCTAGACTGTGTGTCTAACCCGAGTTATAATCCAAATTATATTAAACTTATACAAAACTAACTTCGTCTTCTTCGTTACAATATCACAGACAACGATTACCCTACTGTTTCTTGTTTAATTCGATTGACAAACATTCAAATGATTAAAATAAAATGGCAGGGAAGATTTTGGAAGTAAACATACCGGAGAAATGATCTTTCTCAGAATTCCGGCGAAGTCGTCGGCTCTGTTTTTATGGATTTTGTCTGAGCGGACCAATTAACAATTTTGATTAGCTAGATGTGGAATTGAAGTACTGAACAAGAGTTATCAGAATGTTTAAAGGTTTATACCGTTTCACAGCGAGTTCTAGAAATTCTCAAAAATTTTCCGGCGAGTGATGATTACCCGATATCGTCGCCTGGAACTGATTCTGATTGAAGGGTTTGAGTTAGCAAAAGCTTAACAACTGATAGAAGATAGAAGAATTGAGAAACTTACTGTTTTAATGGAAGACACGGTTTTCCGGCGAAAGTCCGGCGAGTTCAAAAAGCTTTTCCGACGAACTGAAAATAGAGCGAAAGTGAAATTGAAGGTTCTGCGGATGATTTTGAGTCGAGAGAGAAAGCTAAAGTTGGAGTAATTCAGGAAATGAATATCTTCGGTTATAAAAACCGAACATCACCAGAATTCAAGTTAATTCAAGACTGAATTGATTGAAAGTGTCGGTTTATCGGTTATAATCAGAATTCCGCGATCACTCAAACGTCTTGGACGTTTGGAAGCCGATTACGGTTTCAGTTGGCGTAAACAGGTTGATTCCTGAGTGAAGTTATCTTATAATTGATTCCTAGAACTTACAAAAACATCAAGTGGCAGAGTGGTTATATGTGCGCGAGTTAAGGCTTTGACTCACCCGGCTGACCCGGGTTCGAATCCCGGCAGCCGGTTTTCTTTTTTATTTATTTTATTTTCACTTTTTATTAATTATAGTTTTTAAATTCTAATTTGTTTATTAATTATGCATCGTTTAAAATTAAAATAAACATAAATACGCAACGAAACATTTATAACTTGATATTCGATTACAAACGAAGCGGGTTTGGAAAACCCGTTTTTTGACAAATGTTACAGTATCCCCTACTTTTAGAAATTTCGTCCCGAAATTTAAGTAGTAGTGGTAGTAGGAAAAAGATGCGGGTATTTTTCGCGCATTGAGTCTTCACGTTCCCAAGTAAACTCAGGTCCCCGTTTCGACTCCCAGCGTACCCTAACAATTGGAATACGACTTCGTCTTAAACGTTTTTCTCCGAAGTCCATGATCTCTACTGGTCTTTCAATGAAATGCATAGATTCATCGATCTGAATATCTTCCAGGGGAATATGGAGGTTCTCATCGGCGAGGCACTTCTTCAAGTTTGATACGTGGAATGTGGGGTGAATTCTGTTAAGTTCTTCTGGTAGATCAAGCTTGTATGCTACAGTCCTACTCTTTCGAGTATCTTGAAAGGTCCTACGTAGCGTGGTGCTAGCTTGCCTTTCTGGCCAAAACGAACTACTCCCTTCCACGGTGATACTTTTAAAAGTACATGATCCCCAATGTTAAACTCCAAAGGCTTTCGTCGTTTATCTGCATAACTCTTTTGACGACTTTGAGCCGCTAGAAGATTGTTTCGAATTTGATGGATCTTGTCTGTGGTTTCTTGAATTAATTCTGGACCAGTGATTTGAGCTTCCCCAATTTCGTGCCAACATACTGGAGATCGGCACTTACGACCATATAAAGCTTCAAAAGGTGCCTGCCGATACTTGAATGATAGTTGTTGTTGTACGAAAATTCAACTAATGGTAGATGAGCGTCCCAATTTCCCTTGAAGTTTATGACACATGCTCGAAGCATATCTTCAAGAGTTTGAATGGTGCGTGCAGATTGTCCATCAGTTTGAGGATGATAAGCGGTACTGAGGTCTAATCGTGTACCCAAAGCGGCTTGTACGGCCTGCCATGTTCGTGAAGTGAAACGACCATCACGATCTAAATAATGCTTAACGGTACACCATGTCGGCTTACGATTTCGCTGATGTAGATACGAGCTAGCTTCTCGTTCTTGAAATCTTCGCGGATTGGAATAAAGTGAGCTGATTTTGTAAGACGATCAATGATTACCCATATAGTGTCATACCCACCAGAAGTGCGAGGTAACCCGGTAATGAAGTCCATGGTTATGTTTTCCCACTTCCATACAGGTATTTCAGGTTGGACCAGAAGTCCTGAGGGTCTTTGATGTTCAGCTTTCACCTTGGAACATGTAAAGCACTTGGAAACAAAAACAGCAATATCTTTTTCATTCCAGGCCACCAGTAGGTGTATCGAAGGTCTTGATACATCTTGTCGGCTCCTGGGTGTATAGAGTATCGTGTTTTGTGTGCCTCATTCATAAGGAATTCACGAAGGTTGTTGTGGTCAGGAATCCATATGCGATCTAGATGTACAGAATACCGTCAGATTTAGTTTCAATTTTAAGTTCAGCTCCACAGGACAGCTCCTTTCGTACGTCTGTCTTCCGTTACTGTAACATGTTGGGCTTCTCGAATTTGATCTTTGATGTCGGTTATGATTTGCGAACATAGAAGACGAATGGAGTTCGCATAACCCTTTCGACTGAGTGCATCGGCCACCACATTTGCCTTGCCAGGGTGATACCGAATTTCACAGTCGTAGTCATTAAGAAGTTCGACCCATCTTCGTTGCCTCATGTTTAACTCCTTTTGGTTGAAGATATGTTGAAGACTCTTGTGGTCAGTGTATATTTCACACTTAGTACCGTAGAGATAATGTCTCCATATCTTAAGAGTGAACACAACAGCTCCAAGTTCTAGGTATGGGTGGTGTAGTTCTTCTCATGAGTCTTGAGTTGTCTAGAAGCATAAGCTATCACTTTCCTCTTTGCATCAGAACACAGCCTAGTCCTTGCCCTGACGCGTCCAATAAACCACGAAGTCATCACAACCTTCAGGAAGGGTGAGGATAGGTGCATCACAGAGTTTTTGTTTAAGGGTTTGGAAGGCTTCTTCTTGTTTGGGTCCCCATATGAAGGGTTTTCCTTTATGAGTTAAAGCCGTGAGTGGTACAGCAATGCGGGAGAAATTTGAAATGAAACAGCGATAATAACCAGCTAAACCAAGGAATGATCTTACTTCGGTTGGTGTACTGGCGCTTGCCATTCTTGTACTGCTTTGATCTTTGAGGGGTCGACATGTATTCCCTTGTCATTGACGCAATGTCCAAGGAATTGTACCTCTCTTAACCAGAATTCGCATTTGGAGAATTTGGCGTAGAGCTTCTCTTCTCTAAGAGTGTAAGGATGAGTCGAAGGTGCCGTTCATGATCAGACTTAGACTTTGAGTAAATGAGGATGTCATCGATGAAAACTATAACAAAGCGATCGAGATAGGGTTGGCAGACTCTGTTCATTAGATCCATGAAGACAGCTGGAGCGTTGGTTAAACCAAATGGCATGACCATGAATTCATAATGACCATAACGAGTTCGGAAGGCGGTCTTTGGGACGTTTCTTCATGTACTCTGAGTTGATGATAACCAGAACGAAGGTCGATTTTGAAAAACAGCTGGCGCCTGAAGTTGGTCAAGAAGATCATCAATGCGAGGTAATGGATAGCGGTTCTTGACCGTTAACTTGTTGAGTTCTCTGTAGTCGATGCACATGCGAAACGTTCCATCTTTCTTCTTCACAAAAAGGACAGGTGCACCCAAGGCGAGGAGCTAGGACGTATGAATCCTTTGTCAGTAACTCTTGCAATTGACCGACTAGCTCTTGCATTTCAGAGGGGGCTAACCTATAAGGAGACTTTGCAACTGGTGTAGCACCAGGTATAAGATCGATGCGAAATTCGACTTCTCTCACGGGAGGAAGTCCTGAGATGTCGTCAGGAAAAACTTGCGGAAAATCTTTTACTACAGGGATGTCTTCAAGTTTCTTCTCCTTGGTTCCCTTTTTGACGACATGAGTTAAAAATGCGACATAATTCTTGCGGAGATATTTTCGAGCTTGAAGACAGGACATTAATCTGAGCCCTTTCGATGGGGTTTCTCCAAAGATTCGCAGAGTCTGACCGTTTGTAAGAGGAATGCGTATAAACTTTTCACGGCATACAACTTCAGCCTGATGTTGGCTGAGCCAGTCCATACCAATTATAATGTCAAAGCTTCCCAACTTCATTAGGAAATGAGGTCAACTGGAAAATCGTGATCGTTTAAGGTGAGAGTACAATTGCGTATAATAGAGTTTAATGAGATCGGTTTTCCGTCAGCAACTTCTACTGTTATGGATTCCATGAGCTTATCACGAACTTGGTTGAGGATGGGTTCAAACTCTAAGGACACAAAACTTTTATCCGCGCCAGTATCAAACAACATGGATGCATAACTACCATTGATAAGAATTGTACCGTTAACCACATTGCTGTCAGCTCTAGCCTGATTAGCGTTGATGTTGAAAGCTCTTCCTCTTGCAGGTGGAGGAGCTTGGTTAGCCTGATTCACGGATTTGCTTGGGCTTGAGCATGTATAATGTTCACCAAACGTGGACAAGTGTTTCTAAAGTGGCTTGGGTCTCCATAATTGTAGCAAGCCCGCATAGGTTGCACCATGGGATAGTTGGGTTGGTAGTAGGATTGGGCTAAATGCTGGGTAGGTGGTAGTAGTAGAGGTTGTTGGGCTTGACCCATTATTTGATGGTGGGTTTGAGTTGAGGGCTGGTGGCGGTTCGTTCGCTGAGGTATGCGACAGGTTTGAACGATGTGACCGCGCGACCACAGCCGGTGCAATGTTGGCAGGGATGATCAGGAAAGTGATGGTATTGGCAACGGTTGCATTTTGGAAATGGAGCCGGAGTATGGCCTTTTATATGGTGCAGGTGAGGGGGAACTTGGGTAATGGGTGCAGCAGGGATAGGGAAATTTGTTCGTGTAACAGCGAAGTTTCTGGTGTTTCGTTTCCTCTTGTTAGCAAACTTAGAGGAGGAGGTGGAATGGTTTGAAGTTTGGCCCTCAACGGGAGCTTTCTTTTTCTCATCTTTAAATTTACCGTTGCGAATTCGATTCTCGGTAAGCTCAGTAGCTAGTTCCATAGCAGCTTCAAGTGTGGCTGGCGAAGTGCTGAGAACTGAATCTTGAATTTTCGAGGGAAGGCCTCGAATATAGTGCTCGACTAAGCGGTAAACTGGGGTGAACAAATTAGGGACCATTTGGTTCAACTCTAAAAACCTCTTGTTGTAGGAAGTATGATCTCCCTCCTTTTGCTTCAATGAATGAAATTCATCCTCTAACTTTTTAATCTCACTTCTAGGACAGAATCGTCTCGTCATGATTTCCCTTAACTCCTCCCACGTTAAGGCCATTGCATCTTCGATTCCTCTCTTACCCTTTTCAGTATTCCACCAGGTAAGAGCTACCCCAAATAGTCTCCCGGTTGCGTATCGTACCTTGCGATCCTCGGGACAATCGCAGTTGAGGAAGGTGTTTTCCATTTCCTCAAACCAGTGGAGGAGAGCAGTGACACCTTCGGTCCCTTCAAATTTCGGAGGATCGCAAGACTTGAAATGTTTATATGAGCACTTTTTGGTAGGAGGGTTGCCGATGTTCTGGTCTTCTTGCTGGGGAGGATTTATGGGATTTGTGGCGAGAGCTTGTTGTACTTGAACCACAATGTCAGGAAGCACTGCGGCCATTTGTTTTGCGATTTGAGTGGCCAAGCGTTCGTGTGACCTTCCTGATCTTCTACCCCCTCGTTGTTGCCTAGCCGACATCTACAGGAACATACATAAGAAGATTGTGAGTTTATGGAGTCTTTTTAGGTGTCATGTGTCTTAAAGAAAATAAAAATAACATAAATATCAATAATGCAACTACATCATAGGATGTCTTGCGTTTGCTCATGTTGGGCCTCAAATGTCCTCCATACCTTCACCTGTATAGTCATGTGGGCCCCCATGACTATTGGCTTGGTAGGATTCACATTAGTATTGGCGGTTTAACACTCGCATCCCCGAATGAAAACCATGAAATATGTTTACGAGATGTATAGTCGGAAGGTGTCCAGGTGTAGACACAATGACAACTCAAAGTGGGGTTAGCTCACACGACGTTTGGTATAGCATGCTTTGGCCTAATAGGTACTTCGTACTCTCATCGTTAGTCCCCAGGTAGGCAAACTGGTCCTTTATTTTGGATTTATACGAATGCCAAGCCTAGACAGGACGTTCCGACTACCGGTACTTGTACCCTTCCAGTTACTACATGCCCGTCACGAGAACTCACTTTGATGTGATTTGAAAATACAAAAATCATTGCAAAAACAATCATGGAAATGATGTGGTGTGTGCTCTCATGGATATGATATTTATGAGATAGATTCATGATATGCATTAATAATAATATGTACTTATGAACATGCTTGCATAACTTGAATGTAACATTAAACATAAAACATATAAACATCATGAATTTTGCATGTAACACACAAAAAAAAATTTTAAAAATTCTAATCAACTATAGTATAGGCTCTAAGGGACTAATAACCTATCCTATATCCCTATAGTCATGGCTCT
Source organism: Scalesia atractyloides (assembly GCA_947069175.1). Classification (NCBI taxonomy): domain Eukaryota; kingdom Viridiplantae; phylum Streptophyta; class Magnoliopsida; order Asterales; family Asteraceae; genus Scalesia; species Scalesia atractyloides. The sequence continues at coordinate 38,137 of CAMTDV010000040.1, read as the reverse complement.
GATACCAATCTTCACACCCCGACCCGCAGCGGAATAAGAGTCGGGGCATAATTGGGTTATCACCAAAGCTCATGATATTTACTAATATGTTTCATATTTATTAAATTCAAAATTACATCCTCAGTATTCCAAACATGTTCATACAAATACAAAGAAAGATAATCAACTAAGCAATCCAAGGTCTAAACCAGTTTATTCTTTAAGCCAATCCTATGTGTTTCTTGCTGCAGCTGGATCACCTGTATCATGTGTAAAAATGGGGGTTTTTGGGTCAACATAAGTTGGCGAGTGAACCTTGTTAGAAAAACATTTATTAATTGATCTCTTGTTATCTTTATCATGGAAAATTGTGAATAATCATATGTGAGCAAATGTAATTAAATCATACAATAACAATAACAACAACAAACAATAACATACAATAACAAACCAACTTGCATGAATATATAACATGAATGAAACTGTATATGTTGGCAACGTCATGTTCACGCTCATAATGTAATGGGGAACGGACGGCCTATGATAAATGTCTGTGCGATCAAGGCTCAATCAAACGGAGCCGATCATATGTTGGCAACGCCGGGTTCACGCTCATAATGTAATGGGGAACAGCTCAACGCTCATATTGTAATGGGGAGCGGCGGCCTGTGATAATGTATGTACTGAAAATGATAATTTAATCTAAACAATAACCACACAAACAGTTGATACATGTTGGATACACATTTGTTCATGGATATGATGGATGCACAATGGTTTAAGTATAATAAATGATAAGACACATGATACACCCCAAAAACATGATTAAAACGGGGAATTTGTAGAGATTCACTCACATTGGGTGCGTTCGGTTGAAGATGATGAAATGCGCACGAGTTTAGAAGATTGATCGACGGGAAATAACTAACCTAAATAATAACGAAAAGGTATGGTAAATGAGTGGATTTTATTAATAATTTTAATAGGATTTTTAGATATATTTTTGTGAGTTTAAGGCTAGTTTCTAACTTTTAAAACATTATTTTTAAGTATTTTTAATTGATTTTTAAATTAAATAAATAAATAAAAATATATAAAAAAATTGTTGACTTTTGCGTTGACTATTGACCGTTGACCGGGACTGTTGACTGTTTGACCGGTTCGCTAGTGTGTAAGTGTGCGCCGGGTAAGGCTCGAACCCGAGACCTCCCGTACGCGTGCACGCAGCTCTACCAACTGAGCTACGTGTCTAACCCGAAATAATTCTGTTTTTAATTATATTTATATACTGTTTTAGTTTATTCAAAATTCTTTTATTTTCAAAAAGGGTTTTAATCATCGAACCGGAGTGTGTAACAGGTCTCGAACCCGGGACCTGTGGGTTAGTGTTGCACACAGTCCACCGCTGGACTGTGTGTCTAACCTGGTTAATATACCGATTTTTATTATACTTAACATCTTCCTTGAATTAATCCGGTTCAGTTAAAAAGGAAAATATCTTTTTTTTACAGAGCATACAATTGTGTCAAGGATCGAACTCGCGGCGTGTGATTAATGTGTGCACACTGTCCACCGCTGGACTGTGTGTCTAACCCGAGTTATAATCCAAATTATATTAAACTTATATAAAAACTAACTTTGTCTTCTTCGTTACAATATCACAGACAACGATTACCCTACTGTTTCTTGTTTAATTCGATTGACAAACATTCAAATGATTAAAATAAAATGGCAGGGAAGATTTTGGATGTAAACATACCGGAGAAATGATCTTTCTCAGAATTCCGGCGAAGTCGTCGGCTCTGTTTTTATGGATTTTGTCTGAGTGGACCAATTAACAATTTTGATTAGCTAGATGTGGAATTGAAGTACTGAAAAGATTTATCAGAATGTTTAAAGGTTTATACCGTTTCACAGCGAGTTCTAGAAATTCTCAGAAATTTTCCGGCGAGTGATGATTACCCGATATCGTCGCCTGGAACTGATTCTGATTGAAGGGTTTGAGTTAGCAAAAGCTTAACAACTGATAGAAGATAAAAGAATTGAGAAACTTACTGTTTTAATGGAAGACACGGTTTTCCGGTGAAAGTCTGGCGAGTTCAAAAAGCTTTTCCGACGAACTGAAAATAGAGCGAAAGTGAAATTGAAGGTTCTGCGGATGATTTTGAGTCGAGAGAGAAAGCTAAAGTTGGAGTAATTCAGGAAATGAATATCTTCGGTTATAAAAACCGAACATCACCAGAATTCAAGTTAATTCAAGACTGAATTGATTGAAAGTGTCGGTTTATCGGTTATAATCAGAATTCCGCGATCACTCAAACGTCTTGGACGTTTGGAAGCCGATTACGGTTTCAGTTGGCGTAAACAGGTTGATTCCTGAGTGAAGTTATCTTATAATTGATTCCTAGAACTTACAAAAACATCAAGTGGCGGAGTGGTTATATGTGCGCGAGTTAAGGCTTTGACTCACCCGGCTGACCCGGGTTCGAATCCCGGCAGCCGGTTTTCTTTTTTATTTATTTTATTTTCACTTTTTATTAATTATAGTTTTTAAATTCTAATTTGTTTATTAATTATGCATCGTTTAAAATTAAAATAAACATAAATACGCAATGAAACATTTATAACTTGATATTCGATTACAAACGAAGCGGGTTTGGAAAACCCGTTTTTGACAAATGTTACAATTAGAACTCGTTCACTTTTCTCAAACAAACTCTCTAATCGATCAGAAAGTTCCTTGCTTGAAATTAAAACTCGCCGGAGTTCTGCAAATCGCCGGAAAACCGAAAAATCCATCCCTTTATTTCCCTACTCTAAAATAGGACTTCTAGATCTCAGACAGAAGTCACCCACACTCACTCCAAAACTCTCTGATCAATTTTTCTGTTCGCCGGAATTGTCTGATGTCGCCAGAAAAATTTGGAACTCGCCGGATATTTTCATCGGAAAACCGGGATTGTACTTCTAGTTGGTATATTTCTTTAACTTTTCTATCTATCATTCTGTATGTTACGAATCTTTGAACAAACACCCAGAAATGTCTAAAAATCGATTTCAGGTGGGTTATGTACTGGGCTTCGGGTTTAATGAAGAAGATGAACTGAAATCAGTAGTTAAATGTATTTGAAATCAGAAATTATACCGGGTTAGACACAAAGTCCAGTGGTGGACTGTGTGCATATTTAAATCATGGTCCCGGGTTCGACTCTCTCCTTGTTCCGATTCGTCACAATATTCAAACCTTTTTATAAAACCCAAATACGGAACTTGACAGTAAGTATATAAGAGAAATAAAAATCATAATATAAACGGGTTAGTCACCCAGCCCAGTTGGTAGGGCTGGGTGTGTTGCAAGACCAAGGTCTCGAGTTCGAAACACATACTGCGCACCGGTTCGATTAGTTAAAACCCTTTTTAAATAAATTAATTTCTGAATTAATCTAATTAATATATAAATATAATTAAAAACAGATTTATTTCGGGTTAGACACGTAGCTCAGTTGGTAGAGCTGCGTGCACGCGTACGGGAGGTCACGAGTTCGAACCTCACTCAGCGCACATAATAAACACAATCAGACCGGTCAGCAGTCAAAGTCCAACGGTCAAAGTCAACGGTCAACATTTTTTATATTTTTTATTTATTTATTTAATCAGAAAATTATTTAAAAATACTTAAAAATAATATTTTTAAAATTAGAAAATGTCCTTAAACTCACAAAAATAAATCTAGAAATCCTATTAAGGTTATGAATTAAAATTATTAATCTCAAATAAAATCCATTTATTTATCGAACCATTATGTTATTATCTAGGTTAGTTTCTCTCGTGGTTAAATCCAAATTCGTGCGCATTCAACATCAATCCAAGAAACGCAACCACTGTGAGTGGATTCTTACAAATTCCCCCTTTTTATTCATGTTTTGGGGTGTATCATGTGTCGCTTAAATTAATTCGCTTATTCAAACTCGTGCTATACCATTATATGATCTAAACTTAGAATGTAAATATTGTTTGTTGTGATGTGTTACATATTGTCAAGTTATGTGCAAATTATTCATTAGGCCCATCAGTTCCTCGTGGGAGACGAGTTGAACAACGCGTGCCTCAAAAACATTCATTAGGCCCATCAGTTCGTTGAACAACGCGTGCCTCAAAAATCATTCATTAGGCCCATCAGTTCCTCGTGGGAGACGAGTTGAACAACGCGTGCCTCAAAAACAATCATTTGGTGTATGTGTGTGCAATATTTAATATTATGTGTTTTGTGAATAAATTTACATCTACATTTACTCATATGTGGTTATGCACTTTATTTTATAATTGATTCAATAAACACATTTAAATGTTTTCATAGGATTCACTCGCCAACTTTTTGTTGACCCAAAAACCTATTTTTACACATGATACAGGTGGACAGGATGAAGCAAGGAACATGTAGGAAATTGCCTTAGAAGAAAAATAATGAAGTCTTGAAAGATGTATAGAACATGTTGTACTTGTATGATTTGATTGTATGATCTCATTTTAAAAGAAATAATAAATATGAAACTTTATAATAAATGTCATGAGCTTTGATGAAAACCCAATCATGTCCCGATCACCATTAAATAAATAAATAAATAAATAAATAAATGTCAGGAGCTAGGACGTATGAATCCTTTGTCAGTCAGCTCTTGCAGTTGACTGGCCAGCTCTTGCATTTTGGATGGGGCTAACCTATAAGGAGATTTTGCGACTGGTGTAGCGCCAGGTACAAGATCGATGCAGAATTCGACTTCTCTCACAGGAGGGAGTCCTGAAATGTCGTCGGGAAAGACTTGTGGGAATTCTTTCTCAACTGGAATATCTTCGAGTTTCCTTTCCATGTTTCCCTTTTTTACGATGTGAGTTAGGAATGCGACATAGTTCTTGCGGAGATATCTTCGGGCTTGAAGGCAGGACATTAGTTTGAGTCCTTTCGAAGGGGTTTCTCCAAAAATACGTAGGGTCTGACCGTCTGCAAGAGGAATGCGAATGAACTTTTCGCGGCACACTACTTCAGCGTGATGCTGGCTGAGCCAGTCCATACCGATTATAACATCGAAACTTCCCAACTTCATAGGAATGAGGTCAACTGGAAAATCATGATCGTTTAGAGTGAGGGTACAATTGCGTATAATAGAATTTAATGAAACGGGTTTTCCGTCAGCAACTTCCACCGTTAGAGATTCCATGAGATTAACACGTGTTTGGTTGAGGATAGGTTCAAATTCTAAGGACACAAAACTCTTATCCGTGCCAGTATCGAATAACATGGATGCATAACTACCATTGATGAGAAACGTACCGTTAACCACGTTGTTGTCAGCCCTAACTTGGTTGGCATTGATGTTGAAAGCTCTTCCTCTGGCAGGTGGAGGAGCTTGGTTAGCTTGGTTTACCGGGTTTGCTTAAGCTTGGGCATGGATGATGTTCACCAAGCGTGGACATGTGTTCCTGAAAGTGGTTTGGATGGTGTGACCTGTGCGGCCACAGCTTGTGCAATGTTGGCAAAGAGTTTCGGGAGGGTGGTGGTATTGACAACGGTTGCATTTTCGGTGTGGACCGGTGTATGGCTTTTTAAATGGTGCAACTTAGGGAGCAATTTGGGTGATTGGTGCAGCGGTGATAGGAGGGTTGGTTTGAGTGACAGCAAAATTCTTGCTGTTTCGTTTCCTCTTACTAGCAAACTTTGAGGAGGAGACTGAGTGGTTTGTAGTTGAGGTCTCTATGGGTGCTTTCTTCTTTTCATCTTTGAACTTGCCTTTCGAATGCGATTTTCAGTGAGTTCTGTAGCTAACTCCATCGCGGCTTCAAGTGTTGCAGGCGAAGTGCTTAAAACCGAGTCTTGAATTTTCGAGGGAAGGCCTCGGATGTAATGTTCAACCAAGCGGTACACGGGGGTGAACAAATTAGGGATCATCTGGTTCAGTTCGAGAAATCTCTTGTTATAGGAAGTGTGATCTCCTTCCTTTTGTTTTAGCGCGTGGAATTCATCTTCCAACCTTTTGATTTCGCTTCTTGGACAAAAGCGTCTGGTCATGAGTTCCCTTAACTCTTCCCATGTTAAGTCCATGACATCTTCAACTCCTCGTTTACCCTTTTCCGTGTTCCACCAGGTAAGGGCTACCCCAAACAGTCTTCCAGTTGCATAACGTACCTTGCGATCCTCGGGACAATCGCAATTGAGGAAAGTATTTTCCATTTCTTAAAACCAGTGAAGGAGGGCGGTAACACCTTTGGTCCCTTCATACTTTGGGGGATCGCAAGATTTGAAGTGTTTGTAAGAGCACTTTTTAGAGGGAGGGTTGGCGACGCTCTGGTCTTCTTGATTAGGAGGGTTGATGGGATTTGCGGTGAGAGCTTGTTGAACTTGAATCACGATGTCAGGAAGCACTGCGGCCATTTGTTTAGCAATTTGTGTGGCCAAGCGTTCATTTGATCTTCCTGACTTTCTACCTCCACGTAGTTGCCTAGCCGACATCTACAGGAACATACATAGGAAGATTGTGAGTTTAAGAAGTTTCTAGGTGTTATGTGTCGTTAAAAGAATGAAAAATAACATAACTGACAATAATGCAACTACATCCATAGGATGTCTTGGGTTTGCTCATGTTTGGGCCTCCAATGTCCCCCATACCATCGCATGTGTAGTCATGTGGGCCCCCATGACTATTGGGCTTGGTAGGATTCACATTGGTGTTGGCGGATTAACACTCGCACCACCCGAATGAAAATCGGAAAATATAATTGCGAGATGTATGGTAGGAGGGGATTCAAGTGTAGACACAATGACAACTCAAAGTGGGGTTAGCTCACACGACGTTTGGTATAGCATGCTTTGGCCTAATAGGTCCTTCGTACTCTCATCGTAAGTCTCCAAGTAGGCAAACTGGTCCCTTATTTTGGATTTATACGAATGCCAAGCCTAGACAGGACGTTCCGACTACCGGTACTCGTACCCTTCGAGTTACTACATGCCCGTCATGAGAACTCACTTTGATGTGATTTGAAAATACAAAAATCATTGCAAAAATCATGGTAATCGTGAGGTGTGTGCCCTCATGGATATGATATGTTATGAGGATATGATTCATGATGAGTATTGTATAATATTATCTATTTGTGAGCATGCTTGCATAACATTGAGTGTAACAATAAACATAAAGCATATAAACATCATGAATTTTGTATGTAACGCATAAGCAAATTTAAAATTTTAATCAACTATAGTATCGGCTCTAAGGGTCTAATAACCTATCCTATATCCCTATAGTCATGGCTCTGATACCAATCTGTCACACCCTGACCCGCAGCGGAATAAGAGTCGGGGCATAATTGGGTTATCACCAAAGCTCATGATGTTTACTAAAATGTTTCATATTTATTAAATTCAAATACAACTTAAATATCCAAAACAAAATTCATACAATTATAAGAAAATGAAACTCTTTAATTTTTCCAAAGCTTAAACTTGTTTATTCTTCTAGGCCTTCCTATGTGTTTCTTGTCTCAGCTAGATCACCTGTATCATGTGTAAAACGGGGGATATTTTGGGTCAACAAAAGTTGGCGAGTGAACCTTAATAAACCATTGTTACTAATTTCTTGTTTTATTTAATGAGGAAAATTTGTGCAATAATCACATGTGAGCAAACATATATAAATAAACAAACACAAACCACTTTGGATGAGTATATGGTATGAATGATGATGAATGTGAGATCAAGGCTCAATAAAATGGAGCCGATCTTATGAGGCACCTGATGCTCAACCCGTCTCCCACGGGGAACTGATGGGCCTAATGAAATGCGTGCACTGAAAATGATAAAACCAATCTACATATAATCCACACAACAATTGATACACATTTGATACACATTTGACCACGGATAAGATGTATGCACAAGTGTTTATATATATAATAAAAGAATTATACGACACAAGATACACTCCAAAACATGATTAAAACGGGGAAATGGTAGAGATTCACTCACGATGGGTGCGTTCTTTGATGATGATGAAGGCGCACGAATTTATGATTCGATTGACGAGGGAAGAACTAACCTACGTAATAACAAAATGATTCGATAAATAAATAAATTTTGGTTGAGATTAATGTTTTTAATTAGTGCTCTTAAATGGGATTTTTAGATTTATTTTTGTGAGTTTAAGGAAATTTTCTAACCTTAATAATCTTATTTTTAAGTATTTTTAAATAATTTTCTAATTAAATAAATATAAAAAGAAATAAAAAAAGTTGACTTTTTTGACCATTGACCGTTGACCGTTGACTGGGTCTTGACCGGTCAGACTGTGTTTTTATATGCGCTGAGTGAGGTTCGAACTCGGGACCTCTCGTATACGTGCACGCAGCTCTACCAACTGAGCTACGTGTCTAACCCGAAATATTCTCTGTTTTAATTATATTTATATACTAATTAATTTTAAACTTATTTGGTTTTTATTAAAAATGATTTATATGGCCGAACCGGTTGCAGGGACCCGGAGTCGAACTCGGGTCCTTCGGTTTGAGTGCGCACAGCCCAACCAGTTGAGCTGTGTGTCTAATCTGTTTAACTAATGGATTATATTACTCTTATAAACATTCTGTGACTTGTTCTGATTCAGTTCTAAAAATGTTAGTTTTAATTCTGAAAGTCGGTACGTGTGCGATTCGAACTCGGGACGTGCGTGTTATATTTGCACACAGTCCACCGCTGGACTGTGTGTCTTGTCACACCCCGACCCGTAGCGAAATAAGAGACGGGGCATAATTGGGTTATCACCAAAGCTCATGATGTTTACTAATATGTTTCATATTTATTAAATTCAAAATTACAACTTCAATATTCCAAACAAGTTCATACAATTACAAGGAAAAAGTAACTAAATAAACAATCCAAAACCTAAACTGATTTATTCTTCTAAGCCGTCCTATATGTTTCTTGCTGCAACTGGATCACCTGTATCATGTGTAAAAATGGAGGTTTTTGGGTCAACAAAAGTTGGCGAGTGAACCTTGTTAGAAAACATTTATTATTGATTTCTTGTTATATTTAATATGGAAAAATTGTGCAATAATCATATGTGAGCAAACGTAAATAAACATACAATAACAAACCACCTTGCATGAGTATATGACATGAATGATAATGTATATGTTGGCAACGTCACGTTCCGCTCATAGGTAATGGGGAACGGACGGCCTATGATGATGTATGTGCGATCAAGGCTCAATCAAACGGAGCCGATCGTATGTTGGCAACGCCACGTTCCGCTCATAGGTAATGGGGAACGGTTCCGCTCATAGGTAATGGGGAACAGACGGCCTATGATGATGTATGTACTGAAAATGATAAATTTAATCTAAACATTAACCACAAAAATAGTTGATACATATTGAATACACATTTGATCATGGATATGATGGATGCACAAGTGTTTAAATATAATAAATAACAAGACACATGATACACCCCAAAATGTGATTAAAACGGGGAATTTGTAGAGATTCACTCACATTGGGTGCGTTCGTTTGATGATGTTGAATGCGCACGAGTTTAGAGGGTTGATCGACGAGGAATAACTAACCTAAATAATAACGGAAAAAGTACGGTAAATAAGTGGATTTTATTAACAATTTTAATAGGGTTTTTAGATTTATTTTTGTGAGTTTAAGGTCATTTTCTAACTTTAAAAATATTATTTTTAAGTATTTTTAATTGATTTTTAAATTAAATAAATAAATAAAAAGATAAAAAAAATGTTGACTTTTTGGGTTGACCATTGACCGTTGACTTTGACTGTTGACCGGTTCGGACTTGTGTATGTATGCGTTGGGTGAGGCTCGAACTCATGACCTCCCGTACGCGTGCACGCAACTCTACCAACTGAGCTACGTGTCTAACCCGAAATATTTCTGTTTTTAATTAAATTTATATACTATTTAATTTATTCAGAATTCATTTATTTTAAAAATGATTTTATTTATGTCGAACCGGTGACATAACAGGTCTCGAACCTGGGACCCGTCGTTTAACGTTGCACACAGTCCACCGTTGGACTGTGTGTCTAACCTGGTTAAAATACCGGTTTTTATTAAATTTAACATCTTACAGCGAGTCGATCCGGTTCGGTTTAAAAAGAAACATTTTTATTTCAGCGGATAGGGTCGTGTCAGGGATCGAACTCGAGACGCGCGCTGTGTGTTTGCACACAGTCCACCGCTGGACTGTTTGTCTAACCCGGTTTAATATCTTGTTTTAATTAAACTTATACATTAGGTTCGACTTCATCTTCTTCGTTCAAAGACACAGACAACCAATGTTCGACAGTTCTTGTTTAATTCGATTAACGAAAATTATAAATGATTGAAATGTAATGGATAGAGAAGGTTTTGGAAATGAATGTACCAGAAAGATGATTTTTCTCAGAACTCCGGCAAAGTCATCGGCTCTGTTTATGAATTCCGTCTGAGCGGACCAATTAACAGTTTTGATTAACTAATTATGAAATTAAGTGACTAACAAGAATTATCAGAGAGTTTAGATGCTCGTACCGATTCACAGTGTGATTTCGGAATTTTCAGAGATTTTCCGGTGGTTGCAGATTATCCGGTGTCGTCGTCTGGGACCGATTCTGGTTGAAGGATTTGAGTTAGTATAAGTCTAACAATAGATAGAAGATGAAAGAATTGAGAAATTTTCCGATTCGATGAATGTCACGGTTTTCTGGGGAAAGTCCGGCTATATCAGATAACGATTCCGACGAACAGAAATTAGAGCGCAAATGAAATTGAAGGTTCTGCGAGTGTTTCTGAGTTGCGAGACAATGATATTACCGGTGCAAATTGGAGGTAAATGATTTCGGTTATTAAACTCGAAAATCATAAGAATCGAGTTCAATAAAGACTGAATTGATTAAGAACGTGGGTTGTAATGGTTTTATCGGTTATAATCAGTAACCCACGATCACTCAAACGTCTTTGGAAAGTTGAAAGCCGATGATCGGTTTCAGTTTTGGCGCAAACAGATAGATTCCCGGGTGAACTTAAGGTTTTATTTGTTTCCTTGATTACACAAAAACACCAAGTGGCGGAGTGGTTAAGTGTTTGATGATTGTGTCTTCCGGCTGACCCGGGTTCGAAACCCGGCAGCCTATTTTATTTTTTATTTACCTTAGTTTTACTTTTTAACAATTTTAGTTCCCATATTCTAAAATGTTTATTAATTATGTATTGTTTAAAATTAAAATGAGCATTAAATGAGCAACGAAAACTTGAAACTGACTATTCGATTAATAAACGAAGCGGGTTTTGAAAACCCGTTTTTCGACGGACGTTACAGTATCCCCTACTTTTAGAAATTTCGTCCCGAAATTTAAGTAGTAGTGGTAACAGGAAAAAGATGCGGGTATTTTTCACGCATTGAGTCTTCACGTTCCCAAGTAAACTCAGGTCCTCGTTTCGACTCCCAGCGTACCCTAACAATTGGAATATGACTCCATCTTAAACGTTTTTCTCCAAAGTCCATGATCTCTACTGGTCTTTCAATGAAGTGCATAGATTCATCGATCTGAATATCTTCTAGGGGAATATGGAGGTTTTCATCGGTGAGACACTTCTTTAAGTTTGATACGTGGAATGTGGGGTGAATTTTGTTGAGTTCTTCTGGTAGGTCAAGCTTGTATGCTACAGGTCCTACTCTTTCGAGTATCTTGAAAGGTCCTACGTAGCGTGGTGTAGCTTGCCCTTCTGGCCAAAACGAACTACTCCCTTCCACGGTGATACTTTTAAAAGTACATGATCACCAATGTTAAACTCGAAAGGCTTTCGTCGTTTGTCTGCATAACTCTTTTGACGACTTTGTGCCGCTAGAAGATTGTTTCGAATTTGATGGATCTTGTCTGTGGTTTCTTGAATCAATTCTGGACCGGTGATTTGAGCTTCTCCAATTTCGTGCCAACATACTGGAGATCGGCACTTACGACCATATAAAGCTTCGAAAGGTGCCATGCCGATACTTGAATGATAGCTGTTGTTGTACGAAAATTCAACTAATGGTAGATGAGCGTCCCAATTTGCATTGAAGTCTATGACACATGCTCGAAGCATGTCTTCAAGTGTTTGGATGGTGCGTTCAGATTGTCCATCAGTTTGAGGATGATAAGCGGTACTTAGGTCTAATCGTGTACCCAAAGCGGCTTGTACGGCTTGCCATGTTCGTGAAGTGAAACGACCATCACGATCTGAAATAATGCTTAACGGTACACCATGACGGCTTACGATCTCGCTGATGTAGATACGAGCTAACTTCTCGTTCTTGAAGTCCTCGCGGATCGGAATGAAGTGAGCTGATTTTGTAAGACGATCAATGATTACCCGTATAGTGTCATACCCACTGGAGGTGCGAGGTAACCCGGTAATGAAGTCCATGGTTATGTTTTCCCACTTCCACACAGGTATTCCAGGTTGGACTAGAAGTCCTGAGGGTCTTTGCTGTTCAGCTTTTACTTTGGAACATGTAAGGCACTTGGAAACAAAAACAGCTCTATCCTTCTTCATGCCAGGCCACCAGTAGGTGTATCGAAGGTCTTGATACATCTTGTCGGCTCCTGGGTGTACAGAGTACCGTGTTTTGTGCGCCTCATTCATAAGGAAATCACGAAGGTTATTGTGATCGGAATACATATGCGATCTTGATAGTACAGAATACCGTCGGATTTAGTTTCGATTTTAAGTTCAGCTCCACAAGACAGCTCCTTGCATATGTCGTTTTCCGTTACTGAAACATGTTGGGCTTCTCGGATTTGATCTTTGATGTCTGTTATGATTTACGAACATAGAAGACGAATGGAGTTCGCATAACCCTTTCGACTGAGCGCATCGGCCACCACGTTTGCCTTGCCAGGATGATACCGAATTTCACTGTCGTAGTCATTAAGAAGTTCGACCCATCTCCGTTGCCTCATGTTTAACTCCTTTTGGTTGAAGATATGTTGGAGGCTCTTGTGGTCAGTGTATATTTCACACTTGGTACCGTAGAGGTTATGTCTCCATATCTTAAGAGCGAACACAACGGCTCCAAGTTCTAGGTCGTGGGTGGTGTAGTTCTTCTCATGAATTTTGAGTTGTCTAGAAGCATAAGCTATCACTTTTCCTCTTTGCATTAATACACAGCCTAGCCCTTGCCCTGACGCGTTGCAATAAACAAATAAGTCGTCACAACCTTCAGGAAGTGTGAGGATAGGTGCGTCACAGAGTTTTTGTTTAAGGGTTTGGAAGGCTTCTTCTTGTTTGGGTCCCCATATGAAGGGTTTTCCTTTATGTGTTAAAGCCGTGAGTGGTACAGCAATACAAGAGAAATTCGCAATGAAACGGCGATAATAACCAGCCAAACCAAGAAATGATCTTACTTCGGTAGGTGTACGTGGCGCTTGCCATTCCTGTACCGCCTTGATTTTTGAGGGATCAACATGAATTCCCTTGTCATTGACGACGTGTCCAAGGAATTGTACTTCCCGTAACCAGAATTCACATTTTGAAAACTTAGAGTACAACTTTTCTGTCCTTAAGAGTGTAAGGATGAGTCGAAGGTGTCGTTCATGATCAGACTTAGACTTTGAGTAGATGAGGATGTCATCGATGAAGACTATAACAAAATGGTCGAGATAAGGTTTGCAGACTCTGTTCATTAGATCCATGAAGAAAGCTGGGGCGTTGGTTAAACCAAATGGCATGACCATGAATTAATAATGACCATAACGAGTTCGGAAGGCGGTCTTTGGGACGTCTTCTTCATGTACTGTGAGTTGATGATAACCAGAACGAAGGTCGATTTTTGAAAAACAGGTGGCGCCTTGAAGTTGGTCTAGAAGATCATCGATGCGAGGTAATGGGTAGCGGTTCTTGACCGTTAACTTGTTGAGTTCTCTGTAGTCGATACACATGCGAAACGTTCCATCTTTCTTCTTCACAAAAAGGACAGGTGCACCCCAAGGCGATGAGCTAGGACTTATGAATCCTTTGTCAGTCAACTCTTGCAATTGACTGGCCAGCTCTTGCATCTCGGATGGGCTAACCTATAAGGAGATTTTGAAACTGGTGTAGCTCCAGGTATAAGATCAATGCGGAATTCGACTTCTCTCACGGGAGGAAGTCCTGAAATGTCGTCAGGAAAAACTTGCGGAAACTCTTTTACTACTGGGATGTCTTCAAGTTTCTTCACCTTGATTCCCTTTTTGACGACATGAGTTAGGAATGTGACATAATTCTTGCGGAGATATTTTCGGGCTTGAAGACAGGACATTAATTTGAGTCCTTTCGAAGGGGTTTCTCCAAAGATTCGTAGAGTCTGACCGTTTGTAAGAGGAATGCGAATAAACTTTTCGCGGCATACAACTTCAACATGATGTTGGCTGAGCCAGTCCATACAAATTATAATGTCGAAACTTCCCAACTTCATAGGTATGAGGTCAACTGGAAAATCGTGATCGTTTAGAGTGAGAGTACAATTGCGTATAATAGAGTTTAATGAGACCGGTTTTCCGTCAGCAACTTCTACCGTTATGGATTCCATGAGTTTATCTCGAGTTTGGTTGAGGATGGGTTCAAATTCTAAGGACAAAAAACTCTTATCCGCGCCAGTATCAAATAACATGGATGCATAACTACCATTGATGAGAAACGTACCGTTAACCATATTGTTGTCAGCCCTAGCTTGATTGGCGTTGATGTTGAAAGCTCTTCCTCTTGCAGGTGGAGGAGCTTGGTTAGCCTGGTTTACTGGATTAGCTTGAGCTTGGGCATGGATGATATTCACTAGGCGTGGACAGGTGTTCCTGAAGTGGTTCGGGTCTCCACAGTTGTAACAAGCCCGCATAGGTTGCACCATGGGATAGTTGGGTTGGTAGTAGGATTGGGCTACATGTTGGGCAGGTGATAGGAGTAAAGGTTGTTGGGCTTGACCCACTATCTGATGGTGGTTTGGGTTGAGGGCTGATGGTGGTTTGGGATTGGGCTACATGTTGGGCAGGTGATAGGAGTAAAGTGCGCGACAGGTTTGAATAGTGTGACCTGCGCGGCCACAGCCGGTGCAATGTTGGCAGGGATGATCAGGAAAGTGATGGTATTGGCAACGGTTGCATTTTGGGTATGGGCCGGAGTATGGCTTTTTATATGGTGCAGATGAGGGGGCAACTTGAGTGATGGGTGCAGCAGGGATAGGGAAATTTGTTTGTGTGACAGCAAAGTTTCTGGTGTTTCGTTTCCTCTTATTAGCAAACTTTGAGGAGGAGGTGGAATGGTTTGAAGTTTGGCCCTCAATGGGGGCTTTCTTTTTCTCGTCCTTAAATTTGCCGTTACGAATACGATTCTCGGTAAGCTCGGTAGCTAGTTCCATAGCAGCTTCAAGTGTTGCAGGCGAAGTGCTTAGAACTGAGTCTTGAATTTTCGAGGGGAGGCCTTGAATATAATGTTCGACTAAGCGGTATACTGGGGTGAACAAGTTGGGGATCATTTGGTTCAACTCTAGAAACCTTTTGTTGTAGGAAGTATGATCTCCCTCCTTTTGCTTCAACGAGTGAAATTCATCCTCTAACTTTTTGATCTCTCTTCTTGGACAGAAGCGTCTCGTCATGATTTCCCTTAACTCCTCCCATGTTAAGGCCATTGCATCTTCGATTCCCCTCTTACCTTTTTCTGTATTCTACCAGGTAAGAGCTACTCCAAATAGTCTCCCGGTTGCGTAACGTACCTTGCGATCCTCGGGACAATCGCAATTGAGGAAGGTGTTTTCCATTTCCTCAAACCAGTGGAGGAGAGCAGTGACACCTTCGGTCCCTTCAAATTTCGGGGGATCGCAAGACTTGAAGTGTTTGTA
Organism: Scalesia atractyloides; assembly: GCA_947069175.1. Classification (NCBI taxonomy): domain Eukaryota; kingdom Viridiplantae; phylum Streptophyta; class Magnoliopsida; order Asterales; family Asteraceae; genus Scalesia; species Scalesia atractyloides. The sequence goes on along the minus strand of CAMTDV010000040.1, from coordinate 22,257 downwards.
AGAGCACTTTTTGGAGGGAGGGTTGTCGACGTTCTGGTCTTCTTGATGGGGAGGATTGATGGGATTTGCGGCGTGAGCTTGTTGGACTTGAATTACGATGTCAGGAAGCACCGCGGCCATTTGTTTTGCGATTTGGGTGGCCAAGCGTTCGTTTGACCTTCCTGACCTTCTACCCCCACGTTGCTGCCTAGCCGACATCTACAGGAACATACATAAGAAGATTGTGAGTTTAAGGAGTCTTTTTAGGTGTCATGTGTCTTAAAAAAAATAACATAAACATCAATAATGCAACTACATCCATAGGATGTCTTGGGTTTGCTCATGTTTGGGCCTCCAATGTCCTTTATACCATCGCCTGTGTAGTCATGTGGGCCCCCACGACTATTGGCTTAGTAGGATTCACATTGGTGTTGGCGGTTTAACACTCGCATCACCCGAATGAAAACCATGAAATATGTTTGCGAAATGTATGGTCGGAGGGTGTCCATGTATAGACACAATGACAATTCAAAGTGGGGTTAGCTCACACGACGTTTGGTATAGCATGCTTTGGCCTAATAGGTCCTTCGTACTCTCATCGTTAGTCCCCAGGTAGGCAAACTGGTCCTTTGTTTTGGATTTATACGAATGCCAAGCCTAGACAGGACGTTCTGACTACCGGTACTCGTACCCTTCCAGTTACTACATGCCCGTCATGAGAACTCACTTTGATGTGATTTGAAAATAGAAAAATCGTTGAAAAAATCATAGGAATTGAGAGGTGTGTGCTCTCATGGATATGGTATGTTATGAGGATATGATTCATGATGAGCATTGTATAATAATATGTACCTATGAACATGCTTGCATAACATTGAATGTAACAATAAACATAAAGCATGTAAACATCATGAATTTTGCATGTAACACACAAACAATTTAAAAATTCTAATAAACTGTAGTATAGGCTCTAAGGGTCTAATAACCTATCCTATATCCCTATAGTCATGGCTCTGATACCAATCTGTCACACCCCGACCCGCAGCGGAATAAGAGTCGGGGCATAATTGGGTTATCACCAAAGCTCATGATGTTTACTAATATGTTTCATATTTATTAAATTTAAAATTACAACTTCAATATTCCAAACAAGTTCATACAATTACAAGGAAAAAGTAACTAAATAAACAATCCAAAACCTAAACCGATTTATTCTTCTAAGCCGTCCTATATGTTTCTTGCTGCAACGGGATCACCTGTATCATGTGTAAAAATGGAGGTTTTTGGGTCAACAAAAGTTGGCGAGTGAACCTTGTTAGAAAACATTTATTATTGATTTCTTGTTATATTTAATATGAAAAAATTGTGCAATAATCATATGTGAGCAAACGTAAATAAACATACAATAACAAACCACCTTGCATGAGTATATGACATGAATGATAATGTATATGTTGGCAACGTCACGTTCCGCTCATAGGTAATGGGGAACTGACGGCCTATGATGATGTATGTGCGATCAAGGCTCAATCAAACGGAGCCGATCATATGTTGGCAATGCCACGTTCCGCTCGTAGGTAATGGGGAACGGTTCCGCTCATAGGTAATGGAGAACAGACGGCCTATGATGATGTATGTACTGAAAATGATAAATTTAATCTAAACATTAACCACACAAACAGTTGATACATATTGAATACACATTTGATCATGGATATGATGGATGCACAAGTGTTTAAATGTAATAAATAATAAGACACATGATACACCCCAAAATGTGATTAAAACGGGGAATTTGTAGAGATTCACTCACATTGGGTGCGTTCGTTTGATGATGTTGAATGCGCACGAGTTTAGAGGGTTGATCGACGAGTAATAACTAACCTAAATAATAACGGAAAAAGTACGGTAAATGTCACACCCCGACCCGCAGCGGAAAAGGTGATCGGGGCATGATTGGGTTATCATCAAAGCTCATGACATTTATTATGCGTTTCATATTCATTAATACAAATTAAATGGAAATTTACAATAAATGTTACAACATGTTCTAACTAACAATCTAAACTTCTTTGTTCTCTTCTAAGGCATATCCTATGTTTTCCTTGCTTCAACCTGTTCACCTGTATCATTTGTAAAAGGGTTTTTGGATTAACATAATGTTGGCGAGTGAATCCTATGGAAAACATTTGGACAAGTTTATTTAAATTGATTATGAAATATGTGCACAACCAAACATGAGTAAAAATAGATGTAAAGTTAATCAACAATCATAAGATATTAAATGAAACACACATGAACAATAATGAAACATTTAGAGGCACGCGATGCTCAACTCGTCTCTCACGAGGAACTGAGGAGCCTAATGAATGAATTGCATAAACATGATAATATGAATGACACAACTACAAACAATATAAACTCAATGATACACACATGAACAATAATGAATTTGATTTGAGGCACGCGTTGTTCAACTCGTCTCCCACGAGGAACTGATGGGCTTAATGATTTAGTTTCATATAATTTGACAAAAAGGAAATAAGTAATCACAACAATATAAACAATCTAAGTTTAGGTCATGATGTGGTATGGCACAAGTTTAAATAAATAAGTTAATTATTTACATAACACATGACACACCCCAAAACGTGTAATTTAAAAGGGGAAGTTGTAAGATTCACTCACAGTGGGTGCGTTCGGTTGATGATGTTGAATGCACGCGAAGTGGTTTTAACCACGAGTGAGATTTAACCTAGATAATCGCATTATGGTTTGGTAAGTAAACGGATTTCATTAATCTATTTTAGTAGGATTGTTGGGTGTATTTTTTTGTGAGTTTAAGGCTATTTTCTAACCTTAAAAATGTTATTTTTAAGTATTTTTAATTGATTTTTAATTAAAATAATTAAATAAAAATAATAAAAAAATTTGATTTTTTTTCTCTGACGTTGACCGTTGACTGACCGTTGACCTGACCGTTGACCGGTTCGATTCGGAATATAGGTGCGCTGAGTGAGGCTCGAACCCGAGACCTCCCGTACGGTGCACGCAGCTCTACCAACTGAGCTACGTGTCTAACCCGTTATATATCTGATTTTAACTATATATATATATTAATTAGTTTAAACCGAAAATCATTTTATTTTAAAAACAGTTTAATCAACGAAACGGTGCGCTCCACAGGTCTCGAACCCGGGACCTGTGGCTTAAACTAACACACAGTCCACCGCTGGACTGTGTGTTTAACATGTTATATAATCCAATTTTTATTATACTTAAATACAAATTATTTGTTTTCATTTCTGACTTTATTTAAAAAGAATAGATAATTGTCCGAGTCGGTGCAGTAGCCCGGACTCGAACGCGTGACCTGTGATATAAACATACACACAGTCCACCGCTGGACTGTGTGTCTAACTTGGTTATTATTCCGGTTATTAATATACTTAACATATACCAGTATGACTCCGGTTCGGTTAATAAAAAAAAATCATTTTTATTAAGGCGACGTGTGTGAAGCAGGATTCGAACTCGAGACGTTTGTATGTTTAACGTGCACACAGTCCACCGCTGGACTGTGTGTCTAACCCGAGTAATAAGTTGATTTTAATTATACTTATAAACTACCGAAACATCGTCTTCCTCGTTGAGATTTAACCAGAATCGGTAACAGACTGGTTCGAAGTTTTAACCGGTTTCTTAGTGTGTTTCAGTTCATCATGGTGAGATATAAGTGAAAAGAAAAGAATTTAAGCGAAGAGGTATACCGACTGGACTCCTCTGTTTTCCGGCAGAAACTCCGGCGACAGCAATCACCTCCGGCGACGTGTTTCTTGTAGCAGCGAGTCTCCAGGAAGCTTACAAAGGGTGTGGGTATCTCCGGTATAAGCTCAGAGGCTCAGTGAGGCTCAGGGATGGAGAAACCGGTTTTCCGGCGACGAACAGATTAATTCCGACGAGTGGAATTACGCCGAGAAAATGTGTGGTTTTGAGCGAAAAGGTTTGCAGTGGGTTGTGGGTGAATTTATAGGGCAAATCGTCGAAGAACCTGGTCTGATTTCCGACTGTATTCGTAAATTATAAAAACTCCGGCGGTTATAACTTTGGTCGCGGACTCAGACGTCGGTTATAACAGATGTCTTAGTAATGGTTTACGTTATAACGTAAGTTGTCGTTAAGACTCGCGAGATTTCCGGGATTCCGACGACTGAACTGTTGGGCGCCGGTTTTGAATTCGTAACGTCACTTTATAATTTAAATGATTCCAATATTTATCAAACAATACAAGTGGCGCAGTGGTTTGTGTGTTAAGTGATAAGTCTTTGAACCGATTCGGCGACTGACCCGGGTTCGAAACCCGGCTGGAACATTTTATTTTTATTTTGCGATTTTCAACAGTTTTTCAAAAACTAAATATATATTCCCGTATAATAATTGATTATGTATCGTTTAAAATTATTTTGGGCATTTAATTCGCAACGAAATTTTTGACTGACTGTTCGGTTGATAAACGGAGCGGGTTTGGTAAATCCGTTTTTTGACGGATGTTACAGTATCCCCTGCTTTTAGAAATTTCGTCCCGAAATTTAAATTGTGATATATTTGACTAAAAGAATGATGGTGTTTAGTTTGACAGTTGCTTGCTTTAGAAAAAGTAAGGGTTTAAGTTTTCTGTTCGAGGCGGTAACGTTCCTTGTAAGGGTTAAGTACCCTATTACAGGAATCGCTTTTTGTTGCCTACTGTATGAGTATTGATAAACAGGAATGATTCGCTAAAAATGATATCATGCATAAGAGTTTAGATACGTTTGGGAAAGTATGGTTATATCCTAAGGCAAAACTTCTAACACTACAACCTACATGGAACATAAATAAAAAGACAACAGCTGATGTTTGAACATAAATAAACACAACAGCTAATGTTTGGACATGAATAAACACAACAGCAAATATTTGAATTCACATTCTGATAGCATATATGTTTGAATGGTGGGAGTTCCTCTCTCGTTTGTTATGATGGAGAGGTTAGTTTATGTAGTAATGGAACAGAATCCAAAACTCTTTAAATAGCAAGATGATATAAATTCCAACCAAGGCAATACTAAATCCTACATGGAACCTCTCATAACCGCCTGATAATGCCTCTGATCCTTTGGCAAGAATACTTATATATAGGAAGTACCAGCGGCGTATCCACCAACTCTTGCCAAATTTTCATTAGTATTATCCACAAGTTATGATTAGTTACCAAGAAACTAATAAATCCTACATAGAACTTCCCATAACCGTCCGATAATGCCTCTGATCCTTTGACAAGAATACTTATATATAGGAAGTACCAGCGGCGTATCCACCATATTCTTGTCAAATTTTCATTGGTTTTTCAGTGAATTATGATTAGTCCTATAACTCTACAACCAATACAACAAACATAAAATACTGAAATGAAATATATCTGTGCGATCAAGGCTCAATCAAACGGAGCCGATCGTTTTGCATGTACTGAAAATGAAGTGTCTGTGCGCTCAAGGCTTAATCAAACGGAGCCGAACGTATTGAATGTACTGAAAATGAAATTGTCTGTGTGCTCAAGGCTCAATCAAACGGAGCCGAGCGTATTGCATGTACTGAAAATGAATAACTTAACCACACAAACAGCCTATGCATGGAACCTCTCATAACTGCCTGATAATGCCTCCGATCATTTGACAAGAATACTTATATATAGAAAGTACCAGCGGCGTATCCACCATATTCTTGTCAAATTCTCATTGACTTTATCCGCAAATTATGATTAGTTCTATGCGACTCTACAACAACACCACAACCACAAGATACTGATAATGAAAATGTATGTGCGCTCAAGGCTCAATCAAACGGAGCCGAACGTATTGCATGAACTGGAAATGTAAATTGAACTGTGCGCTCAAGGCTCAATCAAACGGAGCCGAGCGTATTGCATGTATTGAAATGTAAAATGAAATGACCGATCAAGGCTCAAACAAACGGAGCCGATCGTGCGGGCACGCCAAGATCAACCGCATAATAAAATGGGGATCCAACTCAACCTCATGGATGGGGAGCTGCGGCCTCGGCAAAAGCATATACTGAAAACAATATACAATAATTACCCTAATAGTCTACACATGGAACCTCTCATAACAGCCAGATAATGCTTCTGATCCTTTGACAAGAATACTTATATATAGGAAGTACCATCGGCGTATCCACCGTATTCTCGTCAAAGTTTCATTGGCTTTATCCTTAAGTTATGTTTGGTTCTATGTGATAAAGAAAAACATAAAACTAAACGATAGGTGTTGAATCTGGATCTTCGTTGAAAAGGACTAGTTGGGTATCTTCGTTTGGGCCGTCATTATCTTCGACAAGATTGGCGTTGATGTTGAAGACTCTTCCTCTTGCTGGCGGCCTAGCGGTTGGGTTTTCCTGTTTTACTTGGTTAACTGGGTTTGATTGGGCTTGAGTGTTGATAACGTTAACCAATTGAGGGCATGTGTTTCTAAAGTGGGTAGGGTCGCCACAATTGAAACAAGCTCGGGCATAAGGGAACATGGGGTATTGGGGTTGTTGATAGGTTTGGGCCATGTTTTGAGTAGAGGAAAAGGTTTGGTTTTGAAAGGTGCGGCAAACATTGCTCAAATGACCATAGCGTCCACAAGTTGCACATAGACGACAAGGTAGGGTATGGGGATGGTGATAAAAACAATTGTTGCATCGAGGGTGAGGTCCAAGATATGGTTTCTTATTTGGGTAGGCTGAATTGGGTGCCACTTGGGTGATTGGGATAGCTCGGATGGGTATAGCGTGTAAAACTGGTTGATCTCGTTGGGTAGCAGCGAAAAGTTGCCCGTCTCTTCTTCTCTTAGGATTAAGTTGAGAAGGGGATTCGGTTTGGGTGGAGTCGGAGGTTTCAGTCGATTCTTTATCCTTCTTCTTCTCCTCCTTGAAGTCTTTGTTTCGGATTCGATTCTCGGTGAGCTCTGTTGCTAGCTCCATTGCTGCTTCCAAAGTTGCAGGCTTGGTACTTATTACAGGGTCTTGAATCTTTGACGGAAGACCACGAATGTAGTGCTCGATCAAACGGTAGAGGGGAGTAAACATGTTGGGAACCATTTGATGTAATTCGAGGAACCTTTTGTTGTATGTGATGTGGTCTCCTTCCATTTGCTTCAATGAGTAAAATTCATCTTCTAACTTCTTGATTTCGCTCCTTGGGCAAAATCGTCTGGTCATGATTTCCTTCAATTCGTTCCAAGTTAAGGTCATAGCATCTTCAACACCTCGTTTGGACTTCTCTGTATTCCACCAAGTAAGTGCTATCCCATATAGTCGACCGGTAGCGTATCGCACTTTGCGATCGTCAGGGCAATCGCAATTTAGAAAAGTGTTCTCCATTTCTTCAAACCAATGGTGAAGAGCAGTGACGCCTTCAGTCCCTTTGTATTTCGGAGGGTCGCATGATTTGAAATGCTTGTAGGTGCATTTAGTGGTATTTGGGGGAGAGTTGATAATGTTTTGGTTTGCTTGATTGACAGGATTAGCGGTAAGTGCTTGTTGAACTTGGATTACAATGTTGGGTATTACGGCAGCCATTTGTTGAGCGATTAAGGCAGCCATGCGTTCGCGGGCTTTACTTGCTCTCGTCTTCCTACGGGCGAGGTTAGAAGACATCTACAAGGAATACATGACAAGAGTATGAGTTGGATGCTTTTGAGATCACGGGTCGCATTAGGGATGAACATTTGTAAAATAATTATAGAAAAATAAATCTACTACATCCATAGGATGTCTTGAGTTTTGCTCGCTGTTAGGCCCTACATGCCGCCATACTTTACCTGTGTAATCATGTGGGCCCCCATGAATACCGGTTTTTCATATGGTTCGCACGGATTTGCCAGGTTGAGTACACAAAACCCGGAGAAAATCGTGAAATATGTATACAACGTGTGATGTTCGGAATGTGTCCAGGTGTAGACACGGTGACACCTCAAAGTAGGGTTAGTTCGAACGACGTTTGGTGTGGCATGCTTTGGCCTAATAGGTCCTTCGTACTCTCATCGTTGGTCCCCAGGTAGGCAAACTGGTCCGTTATATTGGATTTATACGAATGCCAGCCTAGACAGGACGTTCCGACTACCGGTACTTGTACCCTTCCAGTTACTACATGCCCGTCGCAGAACTTACTTTGATGAGATTTGAAAATTGCACAAAATCTTTGGATAATGAGAGTATGAAAATAAATTGAATACATGAACATCGATATATGTATAATGAATATGTATATATGTATAATGAACATGTATATAAGCATGTATGTTTGACTGTAAATGTAAACAAATATGAAACAAATAAATATCACAAGTTTGTATGTAACCACCTAATCAATTAAAATTTAGGCAGACTATAGTATAGGCTCTAAGGGTCTAATAACCTATTCTATATCCCTATAGTCATGGCTCTGACACCAAGCTGTCACACCCCGACCCGCAGCGGAAAAGGTGATCGGGGCATGATTGGGTTATCATCAAAGCTCATGACATTTATTATGCGTTTCATATTCATTAATACAAATTAAATGGAAATTTACAATAAATGTTACAACATGTTCTAACTAACAATCTAAACTTCTTTGTTCTCTTCTAAGGCATATCCTATGTTTTCCTTGCTTCAACCTGTTCACCTGTATCATGTGTAAAAGGGTTTTTGGATCAACATAATGTTGGCGAGTGAATCCTATGGAAAACATTTGGACAAGTTTATTTAAATTGATTATGAAATATGTGCACAACCAAACATGAGTAAAAATAGATGTAAACTTAATCAACAATCATAAGATATTAAATGAAACACACATGAACAATAATGGAACATTTAGAGGCACGCGATGCTCAACTCGTCTCTCACGAGGAACTGAGGGGCCTAATGAATGAATTGCATAAACATGATAATATGAATGACACAACTACAAACAATATAAACTCAATGATACACACATGAACAATAATGAATTTGATTTGAGGCACGCGTTGTTCAACTCGTCTCCCACGAGGAACTGATGGGCTTAATGATTTAGTTTCATATAATTTGACAAAAAGGAAATAAGTAATCACAACAATATAAACAATCTAAGTTTAGGTCATGATGTGGTATGGCACAAGTTTAAATAAATAAGTTAATTATTTACATAACACATGACACACCCCAAAACGTGTAATTTAAAAGGGGAAGTTGTAAGATTCACTCACAGTGGGTGCGTTCGGTTGATGATGTTGAATGCACGCGAAGTGGTTTTAACCACGAGTGAGATTTAACCTAGATAATCGCATTATGGTTTGGTAAGTAAACGGATTTCATTAATCTATTTTAGTAGGATTGTTGGGTGTATTTTTGTGAGTTTAAGGCTATTTTCTAACCTTAAAAATGTTATTTTTAAGTATTTTTAATTGATTTTTAATTAAAATAATTAAATAAAAATAATAAAAAAATTTGATTTTTTTCTCTGACCGTTGACCGTTGACTGACCGTTGACCTGACCGTTGACCGGTTCGATTCGGAATATAGGTGCGCTGAGTGAGGCTCGAACCCGAGACCTCCCGTACGCGTGCACGCAGCTCTACCAACTGAGCTACGTGTCTAACCCGTTATATATCTGATTTTAACTATATATATATATTAATTAGTTTAAACCGAAAATCATTTTATTTTAAAAACAGTTTAATCAACGAAACGGTGCGCTCCACAGGTCTCGAACCCGGGACCTGTGGCTTAAACTAACACACAGTCCACCGCTGGACTGTGTGTTTAACATGTTATATAATCCAATTTTTATTATACTTAAATACAAATTATTTGTTTTCATTTCTGACTTTATTTAAAAAGAATAGATAATTGTCCGAGTCGGTGCAGTAGCCCGGACTCGAACGCGTGACCTGTGATATAAACATACACACAGTCCACCGCTGGACTGTGTGTCTAACTTGGTTATTATTCCGGTTATTAATATACTTAACATATACCAGTATGACTCCGGTTCGGTTAATCAAAAAAAATCATTTTTATTAAGGCGACGTGTGTGAAGCAGGATTCGAACTCGAGACGTTTGTATGTTTAACGTGCACACAGTCCACCGCTGGACTGTGTGTCTAACCCGAGTAATAAGTTGATTTTAATTATACTTATAAACTACCGAAACATCGTCTTCCTCGTTGAGATTTAACCAGAATCGGTAACAGACTGGTTCGAAGTTTTAACCGGTTTCTTAGTGTGTTTCAGTTCATCATGGTGAGATATAAGTGAAAAGAAAAGAATTAAGCGAAGAGGTATACCGACTGGACTCCTCTGTTTTCCGGCAGAAACTCCGGCGACCGCAATCACCTCCGGCGACGTGTTTCTTGTAGCAGCGAGTCTCCAGGAAGCTTACAAAGGGTGTGGGTATCTCCGGTATAAGCTCAGAGGCTCAGTGAGGCTCAGGGATGGAGAAACCGGTTTTCCGGCGACGAACAGATTAATTCCGGCGAGTGGAATTACGCCGAGAAAAGGTGTGGTTTTGAGCGAAAAGGTTTGCAGTGGGTTGTGGGTGAATTTATAGGGCAAATCGTCGAAGAACCTGGTCTGATTTCCGACTGTATTCGTAAATTATAAAAACTCCGGTGGTTATAACTTTGGTCGCGGACTCAGACGTCGGTTATAACCGATGTCTTAGTAATGGTTTACGTTATAACGTAAGTTGTCGTTAAGACTCGCGAGATTTCCGGGATTGCGACGACTGAATTGTTGGGCGCCGGTTTTGAATTCGTAACGTCACTTTATAATTTAAATGATTCCAATATTTATCAAACAATACAAGTGGCGCAGTGGTTTGTGTTAAGTGATAAGTCTTTGAACCGATTCGGCGACTGACCCGGGTTCGAAACCCGGCTGGAACATTTTATTTTTATTTTGCGATTTTCAACAGTTTTTCAAAAACTAAATATATATTCCCGTATAATAATTGATTATGTATCGTTTAAAATTATTTTGGGCATTTAATTCGCAACGAAATTTTTGACTGACTGTTCGGTTGATAAACGGAGCGGGTTTGGTAAATCCGTTTTTTGACGGATGTTACAGTAAATAAGTGGATTTTATTAACAATTTTAATAGGGTTTTTAGATTTATTTTTGTGAGTTTAAGGTCATTTTCTAACTTTAAAAATATTATTTTTTAGTATTTTTAATTGATTTTTAAATTAAATAAATAAATAAAAATATAAAAAAATGTTGACTTTTTGGGTTGACCGTTGACCGTTGACCATTGACTTTGACTGTTGACCGGTTCGGACTTGTGTATGTATGCGCTGGGTGAGGCTCGAACTCATGACCTCCCGTACGCGTGCACGCAACTCTACCAACTGAGCTACGTGTCTAACCCGAAATATTTCTGTTTTTAATTATATTTATATACTATTTAATTTATTCAGAATTCATTTATTTTAAAAAGGATTTTAATTATGTTGAACCGGTGCACATAACAGGTCTCGAACCCGGGACCCGTCGTTTAACGTTGCACACAGTCCACCGATGGACTGTGTGTCTAACCTGGTTAAAATACTGGTTTTTATTAAACTTAACATCTTACAGCGAGTCGATCCGGTTCGTTTAAAAAGAAACATTTTTATTTCAGCGGATAGGGTCGTTGTCACACCCCGACCCGCAGCGGAAAAGGTGATCGGGGCATGATTGGGTTTTCATCAAAGCTCATGACATTTATTATAATGTTTCATATTTATTATTTCAATTTAAAAGAGATCATACAATCATATCAAACAAATACAACATGTTCTATTCATCCTTCTAAACTTCATTATTTTTCTTCTAAGGCAATTTCCTATGTTTTCCTTGCTTCATCCTGTTCACTTGTATCATGTGTAAAAATGGTTTTTGGATCAACAAAAGTTGGCGAATGAACCTTGTTAGAAAACATTTATTATTTATTTCTTATTGTATTTAATACGGAAAAAATTGTGCAATATTCATATATAAACAAACATAAATAAACATACAATAACAAACAAATAGCATACAATAACAAACCAATAGCATACAATAACAAACAACAAACAATAACATACAATAACATACAATAACATATGAACTTGCATGAATATATAACATGAATGAAAACTGTATATGTTGGCAACGTCACGTTCACGCTCATAATGTAATGGGGAACTGACGGCCTATGATGAATGTCTGTGCGATCAAGGCTCAATCAAACGGAGCCGATCGTATGTTGGCAACGCCCGGTTCACGCTCATAATGTAATGGGGAACTGCTCAACGCTCATAGTGTAATGGGGAGCGGCGGCCTGTGAAATTGCATGTACTGAAAATAATAAATCAAATCTAAACAATAACCACACAAACAGTTGATACAAGCTGAATACACATTTGTTCATGATATGATGTATGCACAATGATTTAAATATAATAAATGGTAAGACACATGATACACCCCAAAAACGTGATTAAAACGGGGAATTTGTAGAGATTCACTCACATTGGGTGCGTTCGGTTGATGATGATGAATGCGTACGAGTTTAGAGGATTGATCGACGAGGAAAAACTAACCTAATTAATAACGAAAAAGTAAGGTAAATAAATAGATTTTATTAACAATTTTAATAGAATTATTGGATATATTTTTGTGAGTTTTAGGCTATTTTCTAACTTTAGAAATGTTATTTTTAAGTATTTTTAATTGATTTTTAATTTAAATAAATAAATAAAATAATAAAAAAATGTTGATTTTTGACCGTTGACTTGTTGACCGGTTCTATTGTGTGTATGTATGCGCCGGGCAGGACTCGAACCCGAGACCTCCCGTACGCGCGCACGCAGCTCTACCAACTGAGCTACGTGTCTAACCCGAAATATTTCTGTTTTTAATTATATTTATACACTAATTAAGTTAATCCGAAAATCATTTATTTTAAAAAGGATTTAATGTATCGACTCGGTGCTCGCCACAGGTCTCGAACCCGGGACCTGTGGTTTAGTTTGGCACACAGTCCACTGCTGGACTGTGTGTCTAACTTGGTAAATATACTAGTTTTTAATATACTTAACATCTTACTGTTGTGGATCCGGTTCAGTTTTAAAAAAAAAGACTTTTTATTACAGCGAATGTGTGTGTGTCAAGGATCGAACTCGGGACGTATGCATATTGTTTCACACAGTCCACCGCTGGACTGTGTGTCTAACCCGTTCATAATATTGATTTTAATTAATCTTATATCTTACACGACTTCGTCTTCTTCGTTCAAAACACAGACAACGGTTAACTAACTGTTATTTGTTAAATTAGTTTAACGAACATTATGAGCAATCGTAATGTAATGAACAGAAAAAGGTTTGGGGATTGATTGTACCGAACTGATCGTCTTTCTTCAGAAGTCCGGCAAAGATCGTCGGCTCTGTTTTGGGAATTCCTTCTGTTCGGATTCAATAATCAGTTTGGATGAATTAGATGTGAAATTGAACTACTGAGTAACGATTATCAGTAGGTTTAAATGATCATACCGGTTAACAGCGAGTTTCTGGAAATTCCAGAAGTTTTCCGGCGAAAACAGAAAATCCGGCAATGTCGTCTGGGGTTGATTCTGGGTGATGGAGTGATGTTAGAATTTGTCTAATAATGGAATGAAACAGAAAAGTCGAGGTATTTACCGTGTAGATGAAAGTCTCGGTTTTCCGGCGACTTGTAGAGAATTCCGGCGAGTGAAATTTCTTGCGACAGAGATTCTTCAGAAGTTTAAGTTGAGTGTGGGTGATGTCAGTATGAGCTCTAAGATCTTATTTTAGAGTAAGAAGAAAGGATGGAATGAATTCGGTTTTCCGGCGATAATTTCCGGTTAATTTGCAGAGAATTCCGGCGACTGCGGCGAAGTTTTCTGAGCGAAAAGAAGTGTGTAAGTTGGATAGATTCGTGAGCTCAACTGATGAACAAAGTATAATCCCGGATTTGAATTGTATTTTCGGTTTCGAATAGCAATTTTTGGTTGAATGAAATTGATTAAGTTTTTCGGTTATAACCGATATTGCCGTAAATGTAAACGTTATGACCAAAAGAAACGGCAATGTTTGACGAATTTGTCGGGATTTCCGGCGTCAGCGGATTTGGGCGCGCTGTGTAACTGGGTTTGTTTTCCAGATTTATTTTATGTATTAATTGTTTCAATATGTAAACAAAAATCACAAGTGGCGGAGCGGTTGGAGGGATGTGAGTTAAGACTTTGAATGATGCTCGGCTGACCGGGTTTGAAACCCGGCTTCAGCATTTTATTTTTAAATCACTATTTTTAATACATTTTCAAATATAACTTTTATATTCTAATATACTTATTAATAATGTATCGTTTAAAATTAATTTGAGCATTAAATACGCAACGAAATTTTTAACTGGTTGTTCGGTTAATAAACGAAGCGGATTTGGTAAATCCGATTTTTGACAGATGTTACAGTGTCCCCTACTTTTTAGAAATTTCGTCCCGAAATTTAAGTAGTGACATATTTGTCTAAAAAGGATGGTGTTTAATTTGACAGTTACATACTTAGAAAGGACTAAGAGTTTAAATTTTTTGTTTGAGTCGGTAACGTTCCTTGTAAGGGTTGAGTACCCTGTTACAGGAATCGCTTTTTGATGCCTAAGATAATGAATATTGATAAACAGAGTTGATTGATTAAATATGATTTCATGCGCAAGAGTTTTGATATGTTTGGAAAGATAAGGTTATATCCTAAAACAAAACTTCTAATACTAAAACCTACATGGAACTTCTCATAACCGCCTGACAATGCCTCTGATCCTTTGGCAAGAATACTTATATATAGGAAGTACCAGCGGCGTATCCACCATATTCTATTCAAATTTTCATTGGTTTTATCAGTAAGTTATGATTGGTTCTATGATGTGACTCTAGAACATAAATAAACACAACAACCAATATCTGAGTCCTAATTCTGATAGCATACATGTTTGAATGGTGACAGTTCCTATCTCGTTTGTTATGATGGAGAGGTTAGTTTATGTAAAAATAGAACACAATCCAACTTATTTAAATAATGAGATGATATGAATGCTAAATCAATGAGTATAACACAAACTTCAACCAAGACAATACTAGATCCTACATGGAACTTCTCATAACCGCCTGATAATGCCTCTGATCCTTTGACAAGAATACTTATATATAGGAAGTACCAGCGGCGTATCCACCATATTCTTGTCAAATTTTCATTGGCTTTATCCGTAAGTTATGATTAGTTCTATATGACTCTAAAACATAAACAAACACAATCAATCAAAACTTGAGTCTTAATTTTGGTAGTATATACGTTTGAATGATGACAGTACCTCTCTCGTTTGTTATGAGGGAGAGGTTAGTCTATGTAGAAGTGAGGCACAGCTCAACTTCTTTAAATGTTGAGATTGTAATACGTTGAGATGTATGATGATATGAATGTTAAATAAATGAGTATA
Organism: Scalesia atractyloides; assembly: GCA_947069175.1. Lineage (NCBI taxonomy): Eukaryota > Viridiplantae > Streptophyta > Magnoliopsida > Asterales > Asteraceae > Scalesia > Scalesia atractyloides. The sequence goes on along the minus strand of CAMTDV010000040.1, from coordinate 6,736 downwards.
AAACAAAACTGAAATAGTAATTTGCATTAAGATTCTTGGATATATTTCCAATTTATAACTGGGATACGGGAAAATTGAGATAACATAAAGAAAAACGTAAAAACTAAACGGTTGGAGTTGAATCTTGATTTTTGGTGAAGGGGACTAGTTGGGTGGTTTCGGTTGGGCCGTCATTATCTTCAACAGGATTGGTGTTGATGTTGAAAACTCTTCCTCTTGTTGGTGGCCTAGTGGTTGGGTTTTCTTGATTTGCTTGGTTAACTGGGTTTGCTTGAGCTTGGGCGTTTATGATGTTAACCAATCGAGGGCACGTGTTTCTATAATGGGTAGGGTCGCCACAATTAAAACAAGCTCGAACATAAGGTAACATGGGGTATTGGGGTTGTTGATATGTTTGGATCATGTTTTGAGTAGGGGGTGAGGTTTGGTTTTGAGAGGTGCGGCAAACCTTGCTCAAATGACCATAGCGTCCACAATTCGCCCTTACGACAAAGTAAGGTAGATGGATGGTGATAAAAACAGGTGTTACATTGAGGGTGAGGTCCAAGGTAAGGTTTCTTATTTGGGTAAGTTGAGTTGGGTGCTACTTGAGTGATTGGGATAGCTTGGAGGGGTACGGCTTGCGAGGCTGGTTGATTGTGTTGGGTGACAGCGAAAAGTTGCCCATCTCGTTTTCTCTTAGAAATGGGTTGAGAAGGGGATTCGGTTTGGGTGGAGTTTGAAGTTTCAGTTGATGCTTTATCCTTCTTCTTCTCCTCCTTGAAGTCTTTATTCCGTATACGGTTCTCGGTGAGCTCTGTAGCTAACTCCATTGCTGCTTCCAAAGTTGCAGGTGTGGTACTTATTACAGAGTCTTGAATTTTTGAAGGAAGACCTCGAATGTAGTGCTCGATCAAACGGTAGAGGGGAGTGAACAAGTTGGGAACCATTTGATTTAACTCAAGGAATCTTTTGTTGTACGTGGTGCGGTCGCCTTCCTTTTGTTTCAACGAATAGCACTCATCCTCTAATTTCTTGATTTCGCTCCTTGGGCAAAACCGTCTTGTCATGATTTCTTTCAACTCTTCCCAAGTCAAAGTCATAGCATCTTCAATGCCTCGTTTGGCCTTCTCCGTATTCCACCATGTAAGTGCTATTCCAAGTAAACGACCAGTAGCATATCGCACTTTGCGATCATCGGGGCAATCGCAATTTAGAAAAGTGTTCTCCATTTCTTCAAACCAATGGAGGAGAGCGGTGACACCTTCAGTCCCTTCGTATTTTGGAGGGTCGCAGGATTTGAAAGGCTTGTAGGTGCATTTAGTGGTATTTGGGGGAGGGTTGATAACATTTTGATCTTCTTGGGTGACGGAATTAGCGGTAAGGGCTTGTTGGACTTGAGCTACAATGTTGGGTATTACGGCAGCCATTTGTTGAGCGATTTGGGCAGCCATGCGCTCGCGGGCTATTCCTGATCTCATCTTCCTACGAGCGGAACTAGAAGACATCTACAAGGAATACATATCAAGAGTATGAGTTGGATGTTTTTGGGATCATGTGTCGTATTTAGGAATGAACATTCATAAAATAAATATAAAATAATAAATCTACTACATCCATAGGATGTCTTGGGCTTTGCTCGTAATTGGGCCTTGCATGCCGCCATACTTCACCTTCGTAATCATGTGGGCCCCCATGATTACCGGGTTTTTAATATGGTTCGCATGTGTTAGCCTGGTTACGTACACTAAAACTCGGAGAAAATCGAGAAATAAGTATGTAACGTATGATATTCGCAATGTATCCAGGTGTGGACACGGTGACACCTCAAAGTGGGGTTAGTTCGAACGACGTTTGGTGTGGCATGCTTTGGCCTAATAGGTCCTTCGTACTCTCATCGTTAGTCCCCAGGTAGGCAAACTGGTCCGTTATATTGGATTTATACGAATGCCAACCTAGACAGGACGTTCCGACTACCGGTACTTGTACCCTTACAATTACTACATGCCCGTCGCAGAACTCACTTTGATGAGATTTTAAAAATGAAAATGCGACAAAATCTTGAATAACGGAAGTATGAAGATGATTTGAATATATGAACATTGAAATATGTATGTTGAATATGTATGTAAGTATGTATGTTTGACTGTAAGTATAATTCACTATGTATCACAAAATGTAATATTGGAAGTGTTTGCAGGCATTTGTGTATATAATAAATATAAAAGAAATAAACATCATGAGTTTGCATATAACCACATAAACAATTAAAATCTAATCAACTATAGTATAGGCTCTAAGGGTCTAATAACCTATCCTATATCCCTATAGTCAAAAGCTCTGATACCAATATGTCACACCCCGACCCGCAGCGGAAAAGGTGATCGGGGCATGATTGGGTTTTCATCAAAGCTTATGACATTTATTATAATGTTTCATATTTAATATTTCAATTTAAAAGAGATCATACAATCATATCAAACAAATACAACATGTTCTATTTATCCTTCTAAACTTCATTATTTTTCTTCTAAGGCAATTTTCTATGTTTTCCTTGCTTCATCCTGTTCACTTGTATCATATGTAAAAATGGTTTTTGGATCAACAAAAGTTGGCGAGTGAACCTTGTTAGAAAACATTTATTATTTATTTCTTATTGTATTTAATACGGAAAAAATTGTGCAATATTCCTATATGAACAAACGTAAATAAACATACAATAACAAACAAATAGCATACAATAACAAACCAATAGCATACAATAACAAACAACAACAAACAATAACATACAATAACATACAATAACATACAATAACATATGAACTTGCATGAATATATAACATGAATGAAAACTGTATATGTTGGTAACGTCACGTTCACGCTCATAATGTAATGGGGAACTGACGGCCTATGATGAATGTCTGTGCGATCAAGGCTCAATCAAACGGAGCCGATCGTATGTTGGCAACGCCCGGTTCACGCTCATAATGTAATGGGGAACTGCTCAACGCTCATAATGTAATGGGGAGTGGCGGCCTGTGAAATTACATGTACTGAAAATAATAAATTAAATCTAAACAATAACCACACAAACAGTTGATACAAGCTGAATACACATTTGTTCATGATATGATGTATACACAATGATTTAAATATAATAAATGGTAAGACACATGATACACCCCAAAAACGTGATTAAAACGGGGAATTTGTAGAGATTCACTCACATTGGGTGCGTTCGGTTGATGATGATGAATGCGCACGAGTTTAGAGGATTGATCGATGAGGAAAAACTAACCTAATTAATAAAGAAAAAGTAAGGTAAATAAATGGATTTTATTAACAATTTTAATAGGATTATTGGATATATTTTTGTGAGTTTTAGGCTATTTTCTAACTTTAGAAATGTTATTTTTAAGTATTTTTAATTGATTTTTAATTTAAATAAATAAATAAAATAATAAAAAAAATGTTGATTTTTGACCGTTGACCGTTGACTTGTTGACCGGTTCTATTGTGTGTATGTATGCGCCGGGCAGGACTCGAACCCGAGACCTCCCGTACGCGTGCACGCAGCTCTACCAACTGAGCTACGTGTCTACCCCGAAATATTTCTGTTTTTAATTATATTTATACACTAATTAAGTTAATCCGAAAATCATTTATTTTAGAAAGGATTTAATGTATCGACTCGGTGCTCGCCACAGGTCTCGAACCCGGGACCTGTGGTTTAGTTTGGCACACAGTCCACCGCTAGACTGTGTGTCTAACTTGGTAAATATTCTAGTTTTTAATATACTTAACATCTTACTGTTGTGGATCCGGTTCAGTTTAAAAAAAAAGACTTTTTATTACAGCGAATGTGTGTGTGTCAAGGATCGAACTCGGGACGTATGCATATTTTTTGCACACAGTCCACCGCTGGACTGTGTGTCTAACCCGTTCATAATATTGATTTTAATTAATCTTATATCTTACACGACTTCGTCTTCTTCGTTCAAAACACAGACAACGGTTAACTAACTGTTATTTGTTAAATTAATTTAACGAACTTACGAGCAATCGTAATGTAATGAACAGAAAAAGGTTTGGGGATTGATTGTACCGAACTGATCGTCTTTCTTCAGAAGTCCGGCAAAGATCGTCGGCTCTGTTTTGGGAACTCCTTCTGTTCGGATTCAATAATCAGTTTGGATGAATTAGATGTGAAATTGAACTACTGAGTAACGATTATCAGTAGGTTTAAATGATCATACCGGTTAACAGCGAGTTTCTGGAAATTCCAGAAGTTTTCTGGCGAAAACAGAAAATCCGGCAATGTCGTCTGGGGTTGATTCTGGGTGATGTAGTGATGTTAGAATTTGTCTAATAATGGAATGAAACAGAAAAGTCGAGGTATTTACCGTGTAGATGAAAGTCGGTTTTTTCGGCGACTTGCAGAGAATTCCGGCGAGTGAAATTTCTTGCGACAGAGATTCTTCAGAGGTTTAAGGTGAGTGTGGGTGATGTCAGTATGAGCTCTAAGATCTTATTTTAGAGTAAGAAGAAAGGATGGAATGAATTCGGTTTTCCGGCGATAATTTTCGGTTAATTTGCAGAGAATTCCGGCGACTGCGGCGAAGTTTTCTGAGCGAAAAGAAGAGTGTAAGTTGGATAGATTCGTGAGCTCAACTGATGAACAAAGTATAATCCCGGATTTGAATTGTATTTTCAGTTTCGAATAGCAATTTTTGGTCATGAATGAAATTGATTAAGTTTTTCGGTTATAACCGATATTGCCGTAAATGTAAACGTTATGACCAAAAGAAACGGCAATGTTTGACGAATTTGTCGGGATTTCCGGCGTCAGCGGATTTGGGCGCGCTGTGTAACTGGGTTTGTTTTCCAGATTTATTTTATGTATTAGTTGTTTCAATATGTAAACAAAAATCACAAGTGGCGGAGCGGTTGGAGGGATGTGAGTTAAGACTTTGAATGATGCTCGGCTGACCCGGGTTCGAAACCTGGCTTCAGCATTTTATTTTTAAATCACTATTTTTAATACATTTTCAAATATAACTTTTATATTCTAATATACTTATTAATTATGTATCGTTTAAAATTAATTTGAGCGTTAAATACGCACAAAAATTTTTAACTGGTTGTTCGGTTAATAAACGAAGCGGGTTTGGTAAATCCGGTTTTTGACGGATGTTACAGTCGTGTCATGGATCGAACTCGAGACGCGCGCTTTGTGTTTGCACACAGTCCACCGCTGGACTGTGTGTCTAACCCGGTTTAATATCTTGTTTTAATTAAACTTATACATTAGGTTCGACTTCATCTTCTTCGTTCAAAGCACAGACAACCGATGTTCGACAGTTCTTGTTTAATTCGATTAACGAAAATTATAAATGATTGAAATGTAATGGATAGAGAAGGTTTTGGAAATGAATGTACCTGATAGATTCCCGGGTGAACTTAAGGTTTTATTTGTTTCCTTGATTACACAAAAACACCAAGTGGCGGAGTGGTTAAGTGTTTGATGATTGTGTCTTCCGGCTGACCCGGGTTCGAAACCCGGCAGCCTATTTTATTTTTTATTTACCTTATTTTTACTTTTTAACAATTTTAGTTCCCATATTCTAAAATGTTTATTAATTATGTATTGTTTAAAATTAAAATGAGCATTAAATGAGCAATGAAAACTTGAAACTGACTATTCGATTAATAAACGAAGCGGGTTTTGAAAACCTGTTTTTCAAAGGATGTTACATGTCTAACCCGTTTAATTATCTGGTTTTAATTATATTAATACACAACTCAACTTCGTCTTCTTCATTTATAAGAACTCAGAAACAGTGAAGCCGACTGTTTGTTTAATTGACCAACAACACTTATAATTTGATTGAATTGGAATAGAAAAAGAAGAATAAGGATTATGATGTACCAACTCAGAGTGGTTTCTTCAATTTCCGGCAAGAGTCGGCTTCTGATTTTACGATTTCCGGCTGTATGAACTGTTTTAACAGTTTTAATTATTGGTTTGAACGATTAACGTATAAATTAAGAGATAGCAGAGAAGTATAGACAGTTATACCGACCGATGAATGAATGCGGTTTTCTGTCTAGCGATTCCGGCAGGATTCCAGCGAAAATGAAAATCTCCGGCGACGTGCTTTGGAAGAATCAAAGCTTCGAAAAAGTGTGTGGTTCTGAGCGAAAGGATTTCCAGTAGATTGAGTGGGTATTTATAGGGAAGAACTGGATGAATTGTGTCCGATTTTGAGTCTTGATTCGCGGTCAAAGGTTTTCCGGCGGTTATGACCGAAATTGACGGTTAGGCATCGGTTATAATTGATGTCGTAGTCGGTTATCGCGTTTTAGTCAAAAGGGAAAGTCCACATTTGCGGAGTTTTGGTTTTACTCCGGCGATTCCGCGTTCTGAGCGCGCTGATGTCCGGTTTTGATTTTCTGGTTTTACCTTAAGTGTTATTTGTTTCCTTGTTTATCACAAGTGAATTGTGTGGCGGAGCGGTGTGTTGTGTGTTTGGGTTTGTGGGTGACCCGGGTTCGAAACCCGGCGTCTCCATTATTTTTTTAATTCACTATTTTTTGTTATTTAATAATTATGGTTTAAAATTCTAATATATATATTAATTATGTATTGTTTAAAATTTATCTGAGCAATAAATACGCAACGAAAAATTTTAACTGAGTATTTGATTAATAAACGAAGCGGGTTTGGAAACCCGTTTTTCGACGAATGTTACAGCTT
>CAMTDV010000039.1:0-119413 GCA_947069175.1 Scalesia atractyloides | reverse complement strand
GGGTTGTAAGGTATGTAATACTTGGTTATTATGATTGCAAAATATTATCATGTCTCATCAAATATTTGCTAAAAGTCTATATTACACTGATGTTTGCAGATGATTATGGAAAGCGATTATGACAAAAAGCAAACCTCAATACATTAAGAAATACAAAATTGTGGAATAGGATACAAGCACAGATAGCGAGATCAAAAAAAAGAAGATTGAAAATCAGTATTTTAATACTTATTTTTATGAGTTTAAAGATTTATTTTTTCAAATTATTATTTGTTTTATGCTCTATAAATCGATTGCAAACAGTAATATATGTGTGTCCATGACAGACCAAAATCTAACTCGTATGATCCAAATTGTAATATTTTTTACTACATATAGATTTGATTACAGAAGTTCATTTCATTTTTATTATTACTTATAGATTTGATTACAGAAGTTCATTTCATTTTTAGATTTTAACTTGAACTTTATTTTTGTGCATCAGGAGGTTATCGAACACAAAGATAGTGTGATGAGTCATGAATGTGGATGCTCTTTTCCGGTACACGATTGTTTTATACGTCAATAAGATGTGTTATGGTCCGTTAGTGATTAATTATTTATATATTGTGTGTTTAATTTTATTTCACTTAATCTGTTGATAGTTAGTTTATGTTAGGTTTGTAGGTTATTTTTTACTGTAGTTACTTATTTAAATTGGCTATGAAGAAACAAGTGTTGATAATTTTTATTAACACTCAAATTTAAGAATATGTTAATATGGATATTGATTTTATAAAACGCAAAGGAAGATTAAATACTTAAATTTAAGAATATTCATAAAATATTATACGCTACAGTTAACACTTCCTAGGATTTCGAAGACTCTTGCTTTCTTCCACGCAATTTCATTCTTTTTTTTGTTTCGCAGATCGGCTAGCATGTTGCAGATCTTCTGATCCTGTTTCAGGAGTTCTGTGATAAAGTCTTCTGCGTTGTTCTTAACGTATGATGGAGGAGAGCGGAGGATTTCATCAAGCAATCAGATGTTGTGGCAACACTCGATGGAGTTGAAGCACTCGATGGTGTTCAGCACTCGATGGAGTTGAAACTAATATTTCTTAATTCTTACTGTTAGATTTTTAAATTTCAGGTTCTTATTATTAGATTTGAAAGTTTCTTAGTTTAGTACTCGATGTAATTGTTGCTGTTCTTAATGCCATAAATTTAAATCATATTAATCTCTCTTGTCACATTTATCTTTTGCTTAATTTACCAAGCATAAGTATTATTAATCTGTTTCTGAATTTGATTTACTTTCTGAGTATTGATTTACTTTACTTTCTGGGTATTATAGATAATAAGTTTTTGTACCATGATTATCTAAACACCGCCCGTATCGACACACGGGTTCACCACTAGTAGTCATAAAAGAAAACATCATAACCAACCACATGGCATGTTATAAGTGGTTCATAACTCACCTACCAATCAAGTTATTATTTATATATATATATATATATATATTATATATATATATATATATATATATATATATATATATATATATATGGGCTTGTTACTTACGGTGTCAACACACAGGTTCACCACTAATGAATCGCTTTAATACCATAAGTAATGAGTATCAGGAATAATTAGTATTGTTTTACAAAATCATAAACCGTCTAGTTAGTTTATAAGGAAAATTAAAACCGGTCACGCTATCATTATTTCCCTAATTATATTTTGAAAAGTGGGAAGCATACGGACGAGGTTCCCTTAGATCACTTCACTGCCAGTTTATAATTTTAACCTTTTACATGGGTTAAATAAATATAATTATATATATTAAATAATTAAAAATATATCTCTAAAAACCTCGTTTATTAAACGGGTTGAATAAACGTAATTTTAAATATTAAATAATAAAAGGTTACATGTTTAAGAAACTCGTGTATTGTATGGGTCGAATAAATGTAATTTTATATACCAAATAATAAAAAAGTTATATCTTTAAAAACCTTGTGTATTACACAAGTTGAATAAATGTAATTTTATATGCGAAATAATAAAAAAAAGATATATGTTTAAAAAAACCTTATGTGTTGTACAAGTTGAATAAATCTCATTTTATATATCAAATAATAAAAAAACTTATATCTTTAAAAACCAACCAAACATATGAACAAATACCCACGTTTATCATATATTCTTATACTAATCCAACCAGTTGAACAAATAAAATAAATGTTTTGATGAAAGTTCTATATAACCGCCCAAACATACGAAAACGATGTTTTGGGCGGTTTTCGGTTAACTGCCAAAAAAATATTGAAGCGCACAAAATCTTCCTTTTCTAGTAGTTCTAGTTACTAGTAAGTTATATATCGTTTGCATCATGGACGTCTTAGAGGACGTGTCACCGAACATGGCCTAAGATTTTGAAAGCCCAACAAGAATCTTCTTTTGTTATATTAATATATAAAATATTTAAAATCCCAAAAAAAAAAAGTAACATTGTTATAGCCATAATGGTTCTGCGATTACTTATCAATACAGGGGGCTCTAGTTCGAGACATGGCAACATTCTGTTTTTTTTTTCATTTGTTTAAACTTAGGGCCCTATACTCAAAAACACAAAGAAGAAGAAGAAAAAAGGTTCAAGATATATTGAGTTTGTAGCTAAATATATATAGATATTCGTATTTATTTGAAGTTTCTATTATTTTTTATTTGTTTTTATTGCTTTTAACTGTTTTATTTATATTAAAATGTTTATTCAAGTTAATATTTTGTTTATGTTAAATTGTTTAATCGTTTCTTTATGTTAATTAATTTTATATGTTATAAAAATTAACACATAATTACTTGAAAATACAATTTTTATCCGCACAGGTTCCTAATGGCCGTCAAACTCTTGAGGACAACCTTTGTTTACACGTGTAAATCTAAAATACGTGTTTATATCATGTTTCATAAAGCAAACTTATGTGGTCCTTTAGACATGGATGTCATCCATAGCAACAAATTATTTATTTTGTCCTTAGTAATTACGTATAGTATCCTTAATTTTTTTAAATTGTCTGTATTTATCTGAATTTATAAAATTAAACGTTATATCTATTCAAGTGGCTGAAACATTTTAGAACAAAATATAATAGTTTTATACAGAAATCTTAGCTTATTTTGATTGTCTAGCGAGTGTCGATAATATTAAGTTTCTTGTAAGAAACAAAGCATTTTCTAAACCACCTTTGAAACTGATTACCCCGACAAGTCGTTAAAATCCATAGAATAACATCATCAAAACCTACAGTTTACATAAACGTAATAGATATTTACATAAATTTAAAACATGTATTTTTGTACAAAATTGCATTACATTAATAAAACAAGATTCTTCATTTCATGATCTTCATCATCTTCATCCACAAAAGGCCAATACCTACGCGCAAACTAAAAAGCGCAAATGTAAACTAACACTAACACCTCCTAAAGCCGGCCTTGGCCTGTGTGGAAGTTGCCACCGCACGGGACTAAAATCTTGGAGGGCACAAAATTGTTTAAAAATTATGTAGAATTTTATATATAAATTTATTTAGAAAATTGGAAAGCAAAATGGCTGTCTTATTGGATGCGGCACCTCCTTACAGAACCAACGTTTTTTAGGGTTCGATCCTTTGTATCAGATTTTTTTAAATATACATTGAATTTATTTGTGTTTTCTTTGGGCCTAAGGGGTATTCAACTTATTAACGGGGGATCAGGGGGAAGGCACGTTTAAACTTGCAAGCTTTAAGCTTATTAGTCTTTTATTTGGAGGTTCAGTTTAAACTTGGGCCTCTTTTTTTATTTCTCATCTAAACACCTGGAAAAAAAAAACTTTACAAATTTTCTTGTTTAAATTTGTAACTTTCTTAAATTACTAGTTTTATTTATTTGTATGAAAAGGTTTGTATTGTCAAACTAATTTGGATATATTTACAATAGTTCTTACATGCACTAATCGGCTTTTGTCCCAATTGCCGAGTGTTATGTGCCATGTCCAAGGCTTGATGTAAAACTACTATCGAGCCGGGGTCTCAGTGGAAGCAGCCTCTCTATTCCTACGGGGTAGAGGTAAGGCTGTCTACATCTTACTCTCCTCAGACCCTACCTTAGCGTTGCTATTGGTGGGATTTACTGAGTATGATGATGATGATGAAAGGATTTAAGTGTTAGTTATCCTTGCTTGTTTGGAAGATGTTGAAACTAATGTTAGGTGTATTAATTTATTTATAACATAAAGCTTGAATTTATTAGGTGTATTAATTTATTTGTAACATAAAGCTTGAATTTATTGCTTTTAACCAATGCTACTTTGACATGTGTATTCACCCTATAAACATGGATAATTGTGATGATCGATAAGAAATTTATATCTAGGGGCCCACTTTTTTTATTATTGTAATTACCGAAAATAAGTCTATGAACATGGATATTTGTGATAACCGATTCTCAATGATTCTCAGGGACGGTACTGACACCTCCCGTGTGAAACTAATAAAACCACATGTAAAAGGGAAAATGTTATATAAATGTAATCAAGTTTGCCAATTGTTTTGATTAAGTCATCCAAACTTTTTTTTGTCTCTTTAAAGTAACTAAACTTTAATATAGTATTCTAATAGTGTGTAATTACCATATCACCAGGTTACCATTTTTTTCTTTTTATTTGTTATTTTCTTTCAATGCATATGTAGATATAAATATCATTTATATTAGGTGAATTTTATAAAATCAATATATATATATATTTAAACCCTCTCAACCCCGATGTTTAAATCATCATATCAAAATTCATTTGAAGACCCTTCAACTTATCAAAGTATATCCACTCAAATTCTTAAAAACGGCGACTTACACAAATTCTGAAAAACCATGACCATCACCGTAATAGTAAACACAACCTCATTAATCAAATTATGTGCAAATTGCATAGAACTCCCCTCATTACGATTCCTATCATTAAACTCCAAGAATTCAGTCATATACACAGTTAAAGGTAGCTAGCAGAGAATCCGCTTCCACACGAGCGAAAATGATAATCACCTTCACATATATTTTATAACAAGTTTCACAATCTGATTAAGACAATCTGCTCGAATCAACACAACGGTAGATCAGAGTAGATTGGATTGGACGACTGTGAGCAGAATTTTAAGGAGCATAAGCTTCAAAATCTCTTCTCCTAAACCACTACACTTGCATATATAAATCAGTTGACCTATATACATGATGGAACGTGATTCTTCATACAATGTGACGTGTTTAGATAGTAACAATAAATTTGACACATAACAGAACTGAGTTTTAAGGATAAAAACACTAATACTAACTACACACGCTCTAGGCAAGCGTACCTATCGGTATATAATATAGCCTAGGTAAGTACCCAAGTATCAATCCGTGGACAATATAATCTACTAGTACTGAACATATTACTTAATATAGAAATCGATACTTAGAATCTAATAACTAAAATTACTAAGAATTACTACCAAGAGTTGAGAATGTATAACCATCCTAGACTGGAATCAACGACAATTTCTTAGATTGATGAGGAACTATCCTACTAAGCCACTCCAAGACCTAACTTGCCTATGGCGTATGTAGTGTGCTAAAATTTATTAGAGCCAATTAGGGTTAATCTTATCAAACTAGGGTTAAGGCTATAGATACACCTTTAGACCTATTTAATAAACTAGTGACAATATGAATTCTTATGACTTAAGGTTTCTAGCCTAGTGCTCAAGGTGGTTAACGAATCGAGCGAATTACAACTACCAAGGTGGGGCATTTAGAAAACCCTAATTAGTTTCTTGACTCTTTTAATTGAACCCTTCCCGTAAGCAGCACATATGTCAAACCAGTTATGATAATTAGTCATCTATTACTGATAAAAGCCCTAGACTTATAGACGTCAATATACCCTAGAGATAGTATATATTAAAGAATGTTGGCGAGTACATAGGTTTTGTTGGCCAAGTTAATGGCAAAAAGTTTAGTATTGCAATACTTTGACAACTACGAGAGTCGTCTATTGAAAATGGACTCTTTGAAGCCAAGGAATGGCGAAAAGGTTTAGTATTGCAATACATTATCTTGATTGTGAAACTTGTGACAAAAGAGTTTTGTATATGGCAATATAATTATTACTAGGTAAATTTTATGCCATTGAAAATTGTACTTTGGTCTTTGTTACAATATTGAAATCGGTCATAAACTTGTATGAGTATTATTAGAAATCAAGTTCGCTCGAACTTGGTAACCCCAAGTTCGGCCGAACTTGACTGGCCACCACAACTCTCCAAGTTACCCCAAGTCCGCTCGAACTTGCACCCCAAAGGGTCAAGTTCGGCCGAACTTGGCGAATATCCTGTGAAATCCTCATAAGTTCGCGCGAACTTGCATGTTTCCATGCAAGTTCGGCCGAACTTGACTCCACCAGCTCACCTTTTTGCCTTCACCTATAAATACCCAGCCCCATTCTCTCATTTGAACTTGCTGCAACTTCGCCCAGAGCTCCCGAAACCCGAAACCCTCTGTTTTCTAAGTAAGAATCAACCCGATTTCAACTACAATGATGTTCATCAACGATTTACAACGTTTTACAACGTTCTACAACGATTTTGCACAAGGCATTGCCTTCGTTTTCATCAAATCTCTTCTGTTTACGAAAATCTTCATCCTTTTCCATCAAAACTTCTGTTTTCACTCAGATCTATACTAGATCTGAGCAAAACCTTTTAAAGTATTGATTTTTACACCATTTTCGGACTAATGACGTATGTTTCGTTCACTTTTGACTGGAACGAGGCGTGGTCGAAACTAGATCTCAGATCCGGAAGCACAAGGACGAAATAGTCACTTTACACAAGCTGGACTAACCCGTACGAACCTTCAAGTTCGGCCGGATTAGCCCGAGTTTCTGTAAAATGGCTAAGTTCGCTCCAAAAAGACCTCTCCAGCCTAAGTTTACTCATTGGCTTAAGGTTGGAGGGATGAGCACTCGATTTCCTCAGCAAACGACGCGAAAACGCAAGATTTTGGACTCGAAAACCTCAAGTTCGTTCAAGAATCACCCTCACCCAGGTCAAGTTCAACCAAACTTGTACCCAAATGGGTCAAGTTCGACTGAACTTGAGTCTATTTTATCAAATCCCTTGCACGTTCGCCCGAACTTGTCTAGTTTCTTAGGAAACTATACAAGTTCGCCCGAACTTATCTTTCCAGTAAGGTTTTCTCACAAGTTCGCCCGAACTTGTCAAATTTCCTTAAGAAACTTGCCAAGTTCGACCGAACTTGACTCTAAATCACTTAGAACCTTGCAAGTTCGCTCGAACTTGTATGTTTACATACAAGTTCAGCCGAACTTGGATACTGCTCAACCAAAACTTAACCGTTTCAACGAATCGGAAGACTGATGCACTTCTGTTCATTTGCAGGCTGATGCGGCACTCACCACAACTCTTCTCAGATCTCTAATCCTACCTAAAACGCACCCACAGTGAGTATACTTGACCCGTTTTCGCTTTAATGTACTATTTGGGTGTTACATACGTTCCTCTATCAAAATCACTTCACAACTCAAACTGTTTATCACACGTGAATAATCTGATTATGTATGCTCTATACGTTATACTAGAAACATGTGACTAGGACTTATTTTCGTTAACTTGCCTCCTTAGCTAGTGTGGTACTATAGTGTGGCTAACACCCGACGGGGTCTAGTTAGGATGGACGCGCAAGCCTTCTCACGGTAGTTAGCATGAGAAATAAGCCTATGTTTATCTGTGTGATGTGTTTTGGTGTATCGTGATATGTAATTAGACTATTTCGCGAACGGTTTCTCTACTATGCTGGTAATAATAAAACATGTATGCTCACCTTTACTTAATTGTATTGACTTGTATTTTAACGTATGTAACAGGTTGAGGATCTTTTGCTTGGATGCCTTGGATGTTGCGTGCTTAGATTAGTTTGTTTTGTTTAGTTTGTTTAGAACGGTTTGTAACAAAAACTAGGGATATCGGATCAGATTATATGTTTAAGGGATTATTTGGAATTGTAATGGTTGTTTGAAGATTTTATGAGTTTAACAGTATGGGATATTAAATGTTGATTATTGTCTTTAAAATGATCGTTATGGAATCTCTTGATCAATCTGATTCGCCTAGTGCCACTACCCGATGATTCCGCCATCGGTTGGGGTATGACAGATTGGTATCAGAGCCCTTTACTGTAGGAAATTAGGTAGAACTGCCATGTTTAGTCTAAGTCTATGGTTAGGATACTGATTTTGACTGTTAAGTATCGACTACGCGCCCGAAACGCAGAAAACAGACAAGTTCGCCCGAACTTGAGGGCAAGTTCGCTGGAAATTGATCAAGTTCGCTCGAACTTGACCCAAGTTCGACCGAAATTGCCTCATCTCCTCAAAGTCAGAAGTTCAACCATCATGCATATCAAGTCCACTCGAACTTGACCCATTGGGTGCAAGTTCGACCGAACTTGATGTCTCACCTGTTTGAACTTTGTGATTTCAACTCAAAACTTTACGAACTGACCCGATCGTGCGAACAAGTCCTTTCCTACGAGGTGTTACTCCTCAAAGCGAGAAGTTCCATTTGGTACGAACCGACAACTCCGCACGAAACGGCCGACATACTTAGCTTTTCCTAAAGCTACCACAACACACGATTATGAAACGCTCATATCTCACAAACGAGGATCAAGTCGAGATTAGGTGTGATAGCCAAGAACTCTCGATAAGATCGCTCATCCCGCGTATTACTCATCACGAGATATATTCGTTGAGTTAGGAGTGATATCCAAACCTCGACGAAAGTCTCCATTTCTATCTAGTGGAAATCCCGATGTAATCGGCGAGTACAACCACAATTTGGAACTAGTCGTTAAGTCAGGGGTGAAACCCGTACCTTAATGATGAATTCCATTCTTCGATTTTCAATCTCACCAAAGTCTCGGTTATACCGATGGTTTGGAACGCGTATTAACTGGAAGGGTAAACGTCGCTAGCCGCTTGCGGTGAGAGCGTTTATCCATTAGGCCAAAGCGTGGGTCCAAATGCAAAGGGTAGTCGAATCACTTTGTCGTGTCAAACGTCTCAAAACCCCGGACACTCCCAATTGATTTAAGCCTAATCGTCGATTTACGCAACATCGAGTTTATTTATTATTTATGTGTGGAATTACGGATTTTACAATTTTACGCTTTATCAATTTCTCGATTTATCAAATTTACGCTCCATCGAATGTATGCACAACTCGCACAGCTATCTCAATCTAGAACATTAATAAACAAACGCAGATAATCCAACTTAACGCTCCGCTTACAACGCGCTACTTCTCTCGGTTATTTCACGCTAAGCTACGATGTATCGCTGCCTCGCTACGCTATCTCTAGAAACGCATTCTGCATTGTTACTATTAGAAGGTGAATAAGTGCAAATATGTGCTTATGTGCTTCTGTGCTTACGTGCTTATGTGCTTATGTGATTATGTGCCTACGTGCTTATGTGATAACATGCCTTACTTATAATAATAATAATAAAGGTTTTGAACATAACTCTATTAATCGAATCTCATCCTATCGTTCATTTTCATTGTAGATGTCGTCACTCGGATCTCATACTCGCCGTACTGCTCAGCGCCACAGTGACAACAAGCGCATCGCTTCACTAGTCGCCAAGGAAGTGGCAAAAGTCATTTCGCAAATCGTCTCAGAAATTCATGTTGTGAGCAGCAACTCCTTAGTCGACTCGAAGCTGAAAACCCCAAGTCACGATTCAGCTTCAAAAATTTCAACGCTTGTGTACCTCTCGCCTTCACGGGCAACGATGGACCGACTGCTATGTTCCATTGGTTTGACGCCATTGAGGTCACCTTTAGGCAAAGTGGATGCCCCGATGACCTCCGCACGGTGAACGCTACAAGAGTCTTCCAGTCTCGTGCTCTCGACTGGTGGACCGCCGAAAGAAATAGGCGCGGTAATGATGAAGCCTATAATCTGTCTTGGGAGGAACTCAAGGAAGTGATGATGAAGGAGTTCTATCCTCCGCACGAGATGCAGAAACTCGAGAATGAGTTTTGGGGTATAAAGCAAGATGGTCCCGACAATGCTGGATTCACCGCTCGATTTAAGATTTTGAGCATCATCTGTCCCAGCCAAGTTGATACTACTGAGAAAGCTATCAACAAGTATATCCGTGGTCTGCCCGAATGTGTTGCGAATTTTGTGAAAGTTGCTCGTACTACAACCATCGAGGAAACCTACATGCTCGCCGCTGAGATTAATGATCAGCGACTTCAAGATGGTTATTTCAAGAACCATGTGAAAGTTGCCAATCAAGCTGTTACCGAACCAACTGCTGCTATCGAACCACCCAATGACCCGAAGGGAAAGCGTCAGGGACGCAAAAGAGGAAACCCTAGCAAGAACTACGCCGCTGCTACACAGCTCAACTCTCTGCCTTACCAGGCTCCTGCTCAGGATGCACCTCCAGCTAAACGTGCGTACACCGGTCCTCACCCACTGTGCCCTAAGTGCACATATCATCATGTGGTCGGTGGAAACTGTTGTTTTTGTACAAATTGCAATATCTACGGTCACTTTACTGCCGGTTGCCGTACCGGCCCTCGTCAGCCAGCTCCTCAAGCTCCAGCACTGCCAGCTCCTCAGCGTACTCCCCAGAACAACCAGCAACAAGCAGCCCCAAATCACGTGTGTGTTACATGTGTGGTGATCCGAACCACTTTGCAAATGTCTGCCCAAACCGTACCGTGAACAAGAGCCGCAGCAGCCACCACCGCAGCCTCAGCAGCAACAACAAGCTGCGCGTGGGAGGGCTTTCAACCTGAATCACCGCCAGGCCCAGAATGACAACAATGTTGTCAATGGTACGTCTCGTTAATGGTATTTATGCTTCATGTTTATTTGATACTGGTGCCGATAATTGTTTTGTATCGTTAGAATTCGAAAAGGTTTTAAAATGTAAGCGCGCTAAACTCCCGAAGACTTTCGATGTGGAAGTCGCCACCGAAAGAACCGTTACCGTTAATTCCGCCCTACGTGGTTGTAATCTCAATCTCAACAACCATGTCTTCTCGATCAATCTCATACCTATGCAGTTAGGTAGCTTCGATATCATAGTAGGTATGGACTTTCTTCATGAAAACCATGCTGAAGTTGTATGTTTCGATAAAATGATTCATTTCCCTCTCCCTAACGGTGATCAACTTCATGTTTATGGTGAAACTCCCTCAAAGAAGTTGATGCTTTTGTCATGTACTCGAGCACACAAATGCTTGCAAAAGCGACGTGTTGCCTTCCTCGCTCATATCGTGAACCAGGAGAAAGAAAAGAAGACTTATAAAGATGTTCCCGTTGTTTGTGAATTTCCTAAAGTCTTTCCCGATGATTTACCTGGTTTACCCCCTACTCGCGATGTTGAATTCCGTATCGATTTAGTTCCCGGTGCTACTCCAGTTGCTAAAGCTCCTTATCGTCTCACACCATCCGAAATGCGCGAGCTATCAAGCAAACTTCAAGAGCTTCTTGATAAAGGTTTCATACGCCCGAACACTTCGCCATGGGGCGCACCCGTTCTTTTTGTGAAAAAGAAAGATGAGACGTTCCGAATGTGCATCGATTATCGTGAACTTAACAAACTCACGATAAAGAACCGCTATCCTCTTCCTCGTATCGACGACTTATTTGATCAGCTTCAAGGTGCTACTTGCTTTTCTAATATCGATCTTCGTTCCAGTTATCATCAGTTACGCGTATTGGAAGAAGACATTCCGAAAACCGCCTTTCGTACTCGCTATGGCCAAGTCGAATTCGTGGTCATGCCTTTTGGTCTAACCAATGCACCCCCGGTCTTCATGGATTTTATGAACCGTGTGTGTAAAGCTTCTTAGATCATTTCGTCATTGTTTTCATCGATGATATCCTTATTTACTCGAAGTCGAGAGACGAACACGTGCGCCATCTCTGTTTAGTCCTCGAACTTCTCCAAGGAAATCGCCTTTATGCTAAGTTCTCTAAATGTGAATTCTGGCTCGAAGAAGTCCAATTTCTCGGCCACATCGTTAATAGTCAGGGAATTCACGTGTACCCTGCAAAGATCGAAGCCGTCAAGAGTTGGATCACACCGAAGAATGCCTCCAAAATCCGTTCATTTCTTGGATTGGCGGGTTACTACCGTCGATTCATCGCCGACTTCTCGAAAATCGCCGTTCCGCTTACCGCTTTAACTCATAAAGACAAACCTTTTGTTTGGGATTCCAAGCAAGAGGAAGTTTTTCAAACACTCAAGGGTATGCTATGCAACGCTCCTGTCCTCGCTTTACTCGGCGGAAATGACGATTTCGTTGTTTACTGCGATGCCTCAAATCTTGGCCTTGGTTGTGTTCTCATGCAACGAGACAAGGTTATCGCGTATGCATCTCGACAACTCAAAATCCACAAGAAGAACTACACAACCCACGATCTCGAACTCGGTGCAGTGCGTTGAAGATATGGCGACACTACCTTTACGGTACTAAGTGTACGGTCTTCACTGACCATAAGAGCTTACAACATATCTTCCACCAAAAGGAACTGAATATGCGCCAACGCCGATGGTTTGAACTTCTCAACGATTACGATTGCGAGATACGCTACCATCCCGGCAAAGCAAACGTCGTCGCCGATGCTCTAAGTTGACGAAGCTATGTGTATAGTGTTCGTGACTCTCAAGCTTTGAATGATCTCGAAATCATGATTCGATCCGCCCAATGCGCTTGCTTTAACGAGAATACTTTGGAGGAAGAAATGAAATGTGGTGCCGAAACTCAACTTCTTGTTAAACCTAATGGTTATCTCGATCGCATTTGGATTCTTACCCGTGACAATCTTCGTGAACTGCTAATGACCGAAGCTCATAAATCTCGATATTCCATTCACCCCTGTAACATTTGTCAAAAACGGGTTTTCCAAACCCGCTTCGTTTGTAATCGAATATCAAGTTATAAATGTTTCGTTGCCTATTTATGTCAATTTTAATTTTTAATGATGCATAATTAATAAACAAACTAGAATATAAAAGTTATAATTGATAAAAAGTAAAAATAAAATAAATAAAATGAAAAACAGGCTGCCGGGACTCGAACCCGGGTCAGCCGGAAAGACTCAAGGACTTAACACGCGCACTCATAACCACTCCGCCACTTGATGTTTTCTGTTAGTTCTAGGAATCAATTAAATCTTATGTTCAACCATAAATCAACCGGTTTACGCTAACTGTAACCGAAATCGGTTTCCAAACGTTCAAAAACGTTTGAGTGTTCGCGGTTTTCTGTCAATAACCGATACACCGACACCTCCAATCAATTTAGCTTTGAATGGACTTGAATTCAAGAGTTGATCGGTTTTAATAACCGAAAACCTGCAATTCCTGAATTACTCCAATCATAGTCCCCTCTCGCGACTCAAACACATCTGTAGACCTTTAATTTCACTTTCGCACCACTTTCAGTTCGTCGGAAAAGCTATTTGAACTCGCCGGACTTTCGCCGGAAAACCGTGTCTTCCATCAAATCAGTAAGTCTCTCATTTCTTTCATCGTCTATCAGTTGTTAAGCTTTTGTTACTCCAACCCTTCAATCAGAATCAGTTTCAGACGACGAAATCGGAGAATTTACTCTCGCCGGAAAACTTCTGAAAGTTCCCAATTCTCGCTGTGAAACGGTATAGTCTTTTTAACCTTCTGGTAATTCTTGTTCAGTGCTTCAATTCCCTTTTAGCTAATCAAAATTGATAATCTGTCCGCTCAGACGAAATCCGTGAAAACAGAGCCGACGACTTCGCCGGAATTCTGAGATAAATCGTTTCTCCGGTATGTTTACTTCCGAAATCTTCTCTGCCATTTCATTTTAGTCATTTGAATGTTTATCAATTGAATTAAACAAAAAACAATAGAGTAATCGTAGTCTGAGATTTGGTAACGAAGAAGACGAAGTAGGTTGTTTATAAGTTTAATATAATTTGGATATTATCTCGGGTTAGACACACAGTCCAGCGGTGGACTGTGTGCACACATATATCACACGCCGCGAGTTCGATCCTTGACACACACGTATGCTCTGTAATAAAGATGTTTTATTTTTCTAACTGAACCGGATTAACTCACGGTAGTTGTTAAGTATAATAAAAATCGGTATATTAACCAGGTTAGACACACAGTCCAGCGGTGGACTGTGTGCAACACTAACCCACAGGTCCCGGGTTCGAGACCTGTTGCACACTCCGGTTCGATGATTAAAAACCCTTTTTGAAAATAAAAGAATTTTGAATAAACTAAAATAGTATATAAATATAATTAAAAACAGAATTATTTCGGGTTAGACACGTAGCTTAGTTGGTAGAGCTGCGTGCACGCGTACGGGAGGTCTCGGGTTCGAGTCCTGCCCGGCGCATACATACACACAATAGAACCGGTCAAACAGTCAACAGTCACAGTCAAACAGTCAACGGTCAATGGTCAACGCAAAAGTCAACATTTTTTATATATTTTTATTTATTTAATTTGATTTAAAATCAATTAAAAATACTTAAAAATAATGTTTTTAAAGATACCTTAAACTCACAAAAATATATCTAAAAATCCTATTAAAATTATTAATAAAATTCACTCATTTACTATACCTTCCGTTATTATTTAGGTTAGTTAATCCTCGTTGATCAATCCTTCAAACTCGTGCGCATCTCATCATCTCCAACCGAACGCACCCAATGTGAGTGAATCTCTACAAATTCCCCGTTTTAATCACGTTTTTGGGGTGTATCATGTGTCTTACCATTTATTATATTTAAATCATTGTGCATACATCATATCATGAACATATGTGTATTCAGCTTGTATCAACTGTTTGTGTGGTTATTGTTTAGAATTAATTTATTATTTTCAGTACATGCAATATCATAGGCCGCCGCTCCCCATTACATTATGAGCGTTGAGCAGTTCCCCATTACATTATGAGCGTGAACCGGGCGTTGCCAACATACGATCGGCTCTGTTTGATTGAGCCTTGATCGCACAGACATTCATCATAGGCCGTCAGTTCCCCATTACATTATGAGCGTGAACGTGACGTTGCCAACATATACAGTTTCATTCATGTTATATATTCATGCAAGTTCATATGTTATTGTATGTTATTGTTTGTGGTTGTTATTGCTATTGTTTGATTATTTACATTTGCTCACATATGACTATTGCACAATTTTTCCTTGATAAAGATAACAAGAAATCAATAATAAATGTTTATCTAACAAGGTTCACTCGCCAACTTATGTTGACCCAAAAACCCCCATTTTTTACACATGATACAGGTGACCCAGCTGCCGCAAGAAACACATAGGATTGGCTTAGAAGAATAAACTGGTTTAGAGCTTGGATTGTTTAGTTGATTATTTTTCTTTGTATTTGTATGAACATGTTTGGATTATTGAGAATGTAATTTTGACTTAAATGAATATGAAACATATTAGTAAATATCATGAGCTTTGGTGATAACCCAATTATGCCCCGACTCTTATTCCGCTGCGGGTCGGGGTGTGACAACCCCGGTGCCGACAAGATGTACCAGGACCTTCGTCCTAAGTATTGGTGGCCGGGCATGAAAAAGGATATCGCCGTCTACATTTCGAAGTGCTTAACCTGCTCGAAGGTTAAGGCCGAGCATCAAAGGCCCTCTGGCTTACTCGAACAACCCGAAATCCCGATGTGGAAATGGGAGAGTATAGCTATGGACTTTATTACGAAACTTCCCCGCACATCCTCTGGTCACGATAGCATTTGGGTTATCGTTGATCGTCTTACTAAATTTGCGCACTTTATTGCTATAAGAGAAGACTTTAAGGTCGAACGGTTAGCCCGAATCTATACCGACGAAGTCATTTGTCGACACGGTACGCCTTGTGACATCATCTCTTACCGAGACGCTCGCTTTACTTCACGTCTCTAGGAGACTTTTCAATCCGCTCTCGGTACTACACTCAATCTCAGTACCGCTTTTCACCCTCAAACCGACGGTCAGACTGAGCGCATGATCCGCACCCTCGAAGACATGCTTCGTGCGTGCATCATAGATTTCGGTGGTGACTGGGATACGCATTTACCTTTAATCAAATTCTCGTACAATAATAGTTATCATACCAGCATTCAAATGGCTCCTTTTGAGGCACTGTATGGAAGAAAATGTCGATTGCCTATTGCATGGCACGAGATCGGAGAAGCACAAATCACCGGTCCCGAGCTAATTCAAGAAACGACGGACAAGATCCTCTAGATCAGAGACAATCTCTTGAAAGCTCTGAGTCGTCAAAAGAGTTATGCCGATAAATGCCGCAAGCCCCTACAGTTCGAAGTGGGAGACCACGTTCTCCTAAAGGTTGCACCTTGGAAGGGAGTGGTCCGCTTCGGCAAGAAAGGAAAGCAAGCGCCTCGATACGTTGGTCCCTTTAAGATTCTGGAAAGAATTGGGAAAGTGGCTTACCGACTCGAATTACCGGAGGAACTCAACAACGTACATCCGACTTTCCACGTGTCTAACCTCAAGAAATGCCCAGCCGAAGAGAATCTCCATGTACCTCTCGAAGATCTGCAAATCAACGAGACTCTCCATTTCGTGGAAAAGCCTGTGAAAATCAAGGACCGAGAGACCAAGAAACTCCGACGCTCTCGCATCCCTATCGTGAAGGTCCGATGGGAAGGCAAACGCGGCGCTGAGTGCACTTGGGAATTGGAAAGTGATATGAAGGCCAAGTACCCGCATCTATTTGTTACAGCTACTACTTAAATTTCGGGATGAAATTCCCTAAAGTAGGGGAGACTGTAACAACTCAGAAATTCGTTGTTAATCTTTTTCCTTTGTTAACGATTGTATCTATCCTTTGTAAATCCAAGATTCGTTTATAATAAAGTTTATGTTAAATTAATTTTGGTGTTGTACGCTATTATCGCATCTAATCGCTTATTAAGTCGCATCGCTAATCTCATCGCATCGCAAATCGCAGTTAATTATGTGGTTTTATGTTATTTATGTGTTATGTGTGTTTGTGGTTATGATTACAATCGCTATCGCATCGCTCTTGCACACTCGAATAGCTAAATCGCACTATTGTATTAATTATAACGCTTAACGCTTCATTTATAACGCTTAATATAACTAACTAATACGAACCGAACCGCCAAACGAACACTTAACGCGAAATAACGAAGAAAACCCAACAATTGGGTCAAGTTCGCTCGAACTTGGTAACCCCAAGTTCGGCCGAACTTGACTGGCCACCAGAACTCTCCAAGTTACCCCAAGTCCGCTCGAACTTGCACCCCAAAGGGTCAAGTTCAGCCGAACTTGGCGAATATCCTGTGAAATTCTCACAAGTTCGGCCGAACTTGACTCCACCAGCTCACCTTTTTGCCTTCACCTATAAATACCCAGCCCCATTCTCTCATTTGAACTTGCTGCAACTTCGCCCAGAGCTCCCGAAACCCGAAACCCTCTGTTTTCTAAGTAAGAATCAACCCGATTTCAACTACAATGATGTTCATCAACGATTTACAACGTTTTACAATGTTCTACAACGATTTTGCACAAGGCATTGCCTTCGTTTTCATCAAATCTCTTCTGTTTATGAAAATCTTCATCTTTTTCCATCAAAACTTCTGTTTTCAGATCTGAGCAAAACCTTTTAAAGTATTGATTTTTACACCATTTTCGGACTAATGACGTATGTTTCATTCACTTTTGAGTGGAACGAGGCGTGGTCGAAGTTAGATCTCAGATCCGGAAGCACAAGGACGAAATCGTCACTTTACGCAAGTTGGACTAACCCGTACGAACCTTCAAGTTCGGCCGGATTAGCCCGAGTTTCTGTAAAATGGCTAAGTTCGCTCCAAAAAGACCTCTCCAGCCTAAGTTTTACTCAGTGGCTTAAGGTTGGAGGGATGAGCACTCGATTTCCTCAGCAAACGACGCAAAAACGCAAGATTTTGGACTCGAAAACCTCAAGTTCGCTCAAGAATCACCATCACCCAGGTCAAGTTTGACCGAACTTGTACCCAAATGGGTCAAGTTCGACCGAACTTGAGTCTATTTCATCAAATCCCTTGCAAGTTCGCCCGAACTTGTCTAGTTTCTTATGAAACTAGACAAGTTCGCCCAAACTTGTCTTTCCGGTAAGGTTTTCTCATAAGTTCGCCCGAACTTGTCAAATTTCCTAAAGAAACTTGCCAAGTTCGACCGAACTTGACTCTAAATGACTCATAACCTTGCAAGTTTGCTCGAACTGCCGAACTTGGCTACTGCTCAACCAAAACTTAACTGTTTCAGGGAATCGGAAGACTGATGCACTTCTGTTCGTTTGCAGGCTGATGCGGCGCTCACCACAACTCTTCTCAGATCTCTAATCCTACCTAAAACGCACCCACAGTTAGTATACTTGACCTGTTTTCGCTTTAATGTACTATTTGGGTGTTACATACGTTCCTCTATCAAAGTCACTTCACAACTCAAACTGTTTATCACACGCGAATAATCTGATTATGTATGCTCTATACGTGATACTAGAAACATGTGACTAGGACTTATTTTCGTTAACTTGCCTCCTTAGCTAGTATGGTACTATAGTGTGGCTAACACCCGACGGGGTCTAGTTAGGATGGACGCGCAAGCCTTCTCACGGTAGTTAGCATAAGAAATAAGCCTATGTTTATCTGTGTAATGTGTTTTGGTGTATCATGATATGTAATTCGACTATTTCGCGAACGGTTTCTCTACTATGCTAGTAATAATAAAACCTGTATGCTCACCTTTACTTAATTGTATTGACTTGTATTTTAACTTATGTAACAGGTTGAGGATCTTTTGCTTGGATGCCTTGGATGTTGCGTGCTTAGATTAGTTTGTTTTGTTTAGTTTGTTTAGAACGGTTTGTAATAAAAACTAGGGGATATCGGATCAGATTATATGTTTAAGGGATTATTTGGAATTGTAATGGTTGTTTGAAGATTTTATGAGTTTAATAGTATGGGATACTAAATGTTGATTATGTCTTTAAAATGATCGTTATGGAATCTCTTGATCAATCTGATTCGCCTAGTGCCACTACCCCGATGATTCCGCCATCGGTTGGGGTGTGACATCTGAGCACCTCCATGACCATTTAATGGATGATTTCTTTGAGTTGCAACCATCTTCATCAACTTGAAATAATCAAAGATCATCCTAGAGGAGTTCCTGGTCATTCTCAAACATTGCATTCTGTTCCTAGCACTATTTGAACCATATGTAAGTATTCAGTTTCGTGCTAAGTTGATTCCATATGGTTTTGAACTTAGATCAAAGTCCTGTCGTAAAAACGCCTTGACTTTGATCTAAATCCGTGATCATCCAGCCAATAAGCGTAATGAAAGTGGCTACGTGATTGTAATGATACATGTATTAATCCCTAAAAAGGGCACCTCCTGATTACCACGAATTCTTCATCAATTGACGAGTCAAACTAAAAGTCAAGGAAAGTCAAACTGTCCAGTTTTATAAAAAATTATAACTAACAATCTAGATGTTATAAAATATGTTTTGATGCACTAACAACATAAAAATAAGTATTAGAACTTATGCCAACTGATTTGGCTCGTCAAGTTTTGGTTTAGGGTCGGTTTGCAACCGAAAGTTGCTATATTTGACTTTTCATTTACTTTTCGATTCTAACCCGATTTAGCCATTTTGGCTACTGACTTTTGGTCACTTCAAGACAATATTTAAGCATAGGAAGACCTACTAAAGTTTCGTCACTCGATTCATTAGAAATCTGAGTTTCTATATAAGTTCAATAATTATTTATTAAAACTTTGCAAAAAGGTCCTTTCATGCAAATTAAGGTTTTAAACATGCATGCATATAAAAATATGTTATAAATTGACACATAATCATAATTTGATTATATTGATGTCAAGAATCTGATCCTAATCTGAGTTTTCACAAAAGATGTGTTTATGGCATTAAAATAACTAAAATGTCCTTTTCGGCATTTTAGAAACACTTAACATGATTTTATGACAAGATGATATGTTTACTGATATAATATGATAAGTAGGACCATTTGGGATGTTCATTCAGATTATAACCTGAATGAAGGTTTAAGATTCATTAATCGCCGATAAATGACTAAATTACCTTTTTCACGCAAAATGATTTTAATCAATCTTTTTATAACTAAAACTTAAACATACTGATGTAATAAGTTAAATGACATGTTATTGGTATATAAAACAGGTCATAACTTCTGCTTAACTTAAACATCGATTTCAACGATTTAGCGACTTTTACGCCTTTTCGGCGCATAATATGGTTTTAAATCATAGCTATGAGCTAAGACTTGATACCTATTGTTTTATAAACTTATTTTCAACATCTTAACAATAAGTACAAGTCCCGAACTCAGAATCCCAATTTTGACTTCAAAGCTATGTGTGAAATTACTAAAATGCCCTTACGGGACATAGATTATTTCAAAACCGTCAAACACACATATATTTGATATCCTACTGTTGTAACATCATAAAATAAGTATTCTTACAGATTAATAAAGGTCTTGACATCAAATTCATTTTAAACATCTTTTATAAACACTAAAATGACCAAATTGCCCTCGTAAGGGATAATTCGGTTTTAAATATACCTCGGGCCTATCTTTTCCAAAGCTAATGATTTTATAGCATATTTCAAACACATATTCATACGGAACTTGTATATGACTCCAACGGTTACCTGGTTTCGCTTATACGAGTTCGGTTAAGCATACGTAACTAGTTTACGTAATCTAACCAAAACGGGTTTAACTTTGTCGTTTCTTTATCAAAATCTAGAATGTTTTTGGTTTACCCATATTGGACAAGTTTATTTACTTGTCGGGTCCAACTAACATCCTATTCTGGTCACCGCTTAATCTAGCGTATCGTACCGCATTGTTTTAGCGTAAGACTAACCGGTTCAAGTCTAAGACTTAACTAGGGACCCGTTAGCATTCTAATATTGGTTAATAATTACCATCATTCCCAGACTAAACGCCTGCCTGTACTTATCTTGGATCTGCGGCTGAGTTTTGGACTTCACGAAGACTTAACCTCAGGTAAATGCTCTTAACCTATTTTCCCTATACGGGCTTGGGATACGGTAAATTATTACCGCTTGGTCGGGTATGGAAATTATGTTTTATCCAGTTGTGATAATTAACTAAAATTGCATAACCCGGTTTTGATCTGTTTTGTCTGAAACTCAAACATTGGGGGTGGGCTTGACCGTGTCCGGGAAATCCTTGGCTCACTAAAGTGTTAGTGGCCACGACTAAAGCATGACGTGTAGGCATACACTGGGTAATTGCTAACTGCTTTCTTTGTGAAAGTTCAGAGTTGTGTGTTAGTCGATCATGTCTCGGTTTCTGTACCGGGCCCCATATGTAAAACACGGGCATGTAAATTTGTATACAAGGTCTTTTGTACTGTCCCAAGTTATTTATGAAAATGCGCCTCGTGCACTTAAAATCATTTTATAAAGGATTTTCAAAATGAGTCGGTTTATTTATTTACCAGTGAAAACTGACGTATTTTCAAAGATTAAAGATACAGGTACAAGTACGCAATAGACCGGAAGCCTGGGCGTTGACATTAAGGAGTTGCAACCTTCGAGTTGAGCCTGTAGAGTCTGTTTTCATTTTGTATGTTATCCGATCCGCCTGTGGATCATATTACAAACCTTGTCTGTATATTTTTATGTTTCGAACTCTGGACACTCTATGGTTTGTAATAGTCTATATTTACTCCAAGCCTTCCGCTGTGTTACTCTGTGTTGTAATTGGTTATAATGATATCAACTGCACGTCACGATACTCCCCACCGGGCCCACCGGAATACACGTGGAAATCGGGGTGTGACATAACACTTATACGTACATTCATGACACTCGATTAATTCGTACATACATTTTACAAACTTAGAAACATGTTAAATTATAAGTTTTGGAATAAATTGATAACAGATGGGAAGTTCAGTGGCCAAAATGAAATAAACAAAACTGGCTGGCCAAGGGAGGCGTCGCCTTACGTGACACCCTCCCCCTTTCTAGTCGCACGACGCCAAGCCTATCAATCCGCAGTGAGTTGTTTGTTGCATACGGGTTGGCCACTTTTTTCCCACCTATTTCTTCCCCAATCACCTTTAAATTCCATTAATCACCAAATCCTACTAACCCATTATATAAACAAGCTTCCTACCACCCATTTTCACTTTCTAACTCACTTTCATTCTCAAAACTCTTTCAAATCAATTGCAAACTCCAAAAAAGGCAGATTATTCTAAGTGCCAAAGTGAGCACTTTTCTTCATCTTTTCTTTCATTACAAAGCTTGGGACACCTCTAGGAGTTTATCCATAAGTTTACCATGGTAAAATAAGGTGGAACTTTACCATTTTGAGTCCAAACTTTCTGTTTTGAAAGATTATATTGTTAACTTTTGTAAAACTTATACCATCTTGTACTTACCTTGCCTGTAACCTAGTCCATGGTTAGTGAGCTTGTGTAGGGTTGATTCTTATGATTTTAGAGGTGCAAACACCCTCTAAACTTTCTGTTTTGACAAGGTCTAAGGTGACCTACAAGTGTTGAAAACTAGGGCTGGCAATAGATATCTGTATAAGACACGATTAGACCTGTTTACTGAAAAAGTACACAACATGATTTTTTACTTTTTAAAAAATAAACAATTATGAGGTTAGGATCCATCATTTCTTCTTCTTGGTACATAAAACGTAAAACTGTGTTATAAACATGAGATATAAAGTAGTTAAACGAGTTATATTCATGTTTAATACTTGTATTATACGCGTCGTCAGAGACCTGTTAAACCCGATAAGACACGATTTGCCAGCCCTAGTTGAAACCATCCAAGTCCACCATAGTTCATATGGTGAGTCTTGTATTTTGGTAAAGGTGTGAATCTTGGAAGCTTTGGCTATCCTAAACTTATTCCACCACCCCATTTGATGTTTTTATATTATTCCAAGTAGTTTCCTAGTCTGAAAGTAAAACAACCCCGCCGCATCTCCAACAATTTTTCATGATGGGTATGAAACACCCGGGTTGCTTTTACTTGGCTACTTGATGAATTAGGTAGATTAGTTAGATTTTATTCTTGTTATTCATGACCAACCGGGTTATCAACCAAGTTGATAACCTTGTGCTTTGGTGAATCCATACGAAGAGGTTTAATGGATGTTTATCATCCTACCTCCATGCTTGACTTCTATGACATTCATGATGGACTTACTATATAAAATATACTATAATATATAATTATATACTTAACTGAAATCTTGAAGTTAACCGGGTTATGATTACATATCATGAAAATAAGTTATATTATCTATGCTCTAAACCTCTCGTTACGATTCTAATGGGCAAATTTCGACCGATGAAATCACGAAGGCTAGATAATTATTTTCATATACATACTTTTATACACTTATAATTCTGAATCCAAACTCTCCACAAAATCTGAATACTCATACACCTTCGTTTCCCCCATGTAGGGTAAATTCGGTGTTCCATCTTCACAACTTAACAGCTTCGCGGTTTAACACGGAAAGCTTGCAAAAACGTGAGTATACATGACTCCCTTTTTACTTTTAGCACTTTTGGGTGCAATACGTATATGCTATGAAACTCACGCAATCACATATTTATGCTTAAAACACAAACAAAAATCCAATATACATGCTTAATACGTTATACTTGAATTCGTATATGCTAGACTATTCTTAATCTTTACTTGTCATTAACTTCGTACAAGCCTCCCTTAATATGTATAGCGCTATAGGAGTAACACACCCCCGTATTCTTAAGGTTATTTTAAGTTAAACAAAACAATCTTATCCTTGCTACGATAAGATTACGCTAGTGGGAATCTTTAGGTTGACATTTATAGTTGCATGCTAGTATCGTACGTTAGTTCTAGTTAACCATTCTGCCATGTGGATTCATTTAAACTTTTATACTTATGCTAGTAATCAAACTTGTATGATCGCCAATACTTTATGTATTGATCTATACTTTAATACATATTGCAGGAAATTGATGATGATGATGATGACGAATGGAACTTAGTAGGACGAACTAGAAAATCATCTTAATTTTTGTACTTGTTGTATTTTGCTTCGAAACATTGTACTTGAATTTAGTAGGACGAACTAGAAAATCATCTTAATTTTTGTACTTGTTGTATTTTGCTTCGAAACATTGTACTTGAATTTAGTAATGAAATGAAATTTTGATTATTAAATACTTGTCGCAAATTAGCGTTATGAAGTCTCGAGCAATCTATTTCGTCCCGCCTCGACGTTTCCGCCATCGGTTGGGATGTGACAACATCAATCGAAAACTATAATATCAATATCGGTACAGTACTAGCACTTGTATAGGTTAAAGTCGTTACTTGGTTGTATTCAAGTTTTTTCTCGACATTACGATATAAATTGTATTTGGAAAAAAGTTGTATCGAAACAGCGATAAAATGACAAACTAAGTCGGTATATTAATATTTACCATGGTTTTATTACACAAAAGTTGTATGATGTAACTCAAAAAATATTGTCATCTTTCACATCCATCGAAAACCGTAAAACGAATACCGATATCAATGTTGTTAGTCGGTACAAACTTAGTTCGTCAATGTACCATCATTTCAAATACAACTCCGTTTTAAATATATCGGAATATTGAGAAAAAAAGAAACACAAACTAGTAATTAGTTTTTGATTAAAAAAAATAAAAATTAAAACTAATGTACGAAAGTTATAAGAAAAAAAATAAAAGTATTGGATTAATGACGTATATTGTTTATTGTATAAGATCAGTAATTGAAACTTATAAATAAAAAAGAAATAAAGAAAACGAAAGTCAAGACAAATATTTATTGAAACTAAAAATTAAAAAGAAAGTCCGAGTAATTTTTACAAAAAATGTTATATGGATAATTGTTACAAATTCACAAATTATCCAAAAAAAATAAACTATCGAATATTGTAGATATCTACAAATTATCTTCACATCTTCGCCTATCAGTTTCCATATCCTACGCTTGATAACCAGCATAAGAACCAGTTCAAATATGTATGAAACATGTGGAACACATGGAATATCTTCACGGAAAATGTTTATTTATCAAATGAGAACACAAAAATAAGAGAAGACCAGTCCAAATAAAAAATTTAATGTTACACACAAACTTTCAAATCGAAAAATCAATTAACTGCATAATCACAAGTTCCCTACACAGAAAGAAGCTAACCACACCAACTTGGTAGGGCCTATTCATATATCTCCTAGCTCAAAGCTTGATCGAATAAAAACCTTAGTTAATTGAAATAAGCTTGCTTGGATCCTTACAAAACCGAGCAAATTCGGCTCGAATTATTTTATTTGTAATTATTTGATTTTATTGTTACTGTATAAAAGAATTTAATTATATAATTAAAATTTGATTTATATCATAATTTTAGCCTAATTAATACTTAATATTAATTGTTTCTTGCTTGCATGCTCATATAGCTCGTGACTTGAAGTTCACTCAAAAAAAATTGTTCGAAATCGGCTCGGGAGCCAGCTAGGCTTGGATCGTTTATAAACCAAGTTTAGCTCGGCTAGGCTCGGCTCATTTACTAACTAAACTAAGCACATCTCATTTACAAACCCAAGCTAGCTCAACTTGTTAACAGCCCTATAGGCTTGGTTTATAAATGATCCAAGTTGGCTTGTATACTTAAGTATTCGAGCCGAGCTGACTCATTTTATAAGCGAGTTTATTTCGAACAAGTTTTTTTATAGTTTTTTTTTCTATTGGAGCTTCGAACTACGAGCTATTTGAATAGGTTACCAACAAGTACGAAAATGAAGATTATGTAGGTGGTTTGAAGTGTGCAATTCATTTTAAAAACCGAAAGGTTGTAGGTTCAAGATGGGAGTACAAAAAATATTATTATCTTTTTAATTAGTAGGTAAATTTTCGAAAATATAAAAATATTTTTGTATACACTTATTTTGGCTTCCGTTGGTAATTTTTTATTTATTTTCTATTTAGTTTTTGAAGATTTCTTGAATTCTTGGTATTCGTGGCCACAATGGCCCACTTGACCTTCCGTCCATGGACCAAAGAAAACCACTCTTCATATAAAATAAAAGAAATTCACTTCTAAGATGTTATCTTAATTTGGATATCAATAAATCTCTAAGAAGTAAGAACCTTATTACCAAGCATACAAACTATATAGCCTAGAGAAAAATAAAGTGGTTTAATTATAAAGTAATATTTCTAAATGGTCAAGGATTGATTCTTGTAATCATATTTTGTAAAATACATGTTTAGTACATTTTTGTTTAGCTTGATTGATATGTTCTCATACATACAATTTAAACGTGGGAAAATATTGAACACGACATCAAATTAATATAAAATGTGGGAAAATATTGAATTCGACATCAAATTACTATACACCGAGTTAATATAGACCGCAAAGTTGACCAGTTAAGTTTCCTTGACGGGCCTTCTCATCCCATTATGAATATTTATTTTATTTTGCAAATCTAGTTTTGCGTTTTCTGCCAGAGAAAAAATTGAACCATAAGGATTTTTCTATCTCAAATAATATCAACATATTTTAGGTGCATTAATTGTCAATAAGGCAAGAACTCTACTATAATATATATATATATATATATATATATATATATATATATATATATATATAAAAGGGTAATTCTGTAACAATCAAAAAAGTATTCAAAGAAAAATACACTATATTAGTTCATACAAGAGACTGGATGTTATCTCTCAATACAGGGGCGGAATTACAGGGGGTCAGGAGGGTCCATTGACCCTCCGGCCGTCGGCCGGCCATGCAAGGTTTCATACTTCAACCAGTGGGTTTTTTGGTATTTTGATCCCCCAGTGTGATTGTTACAGACTTATGAGATCGTTATTGAAGTGTAGTTACATTGAAAACGAAGAAACGTGTAAAAAGTTCTCACCGGTTTCTTTTCCAATCAGCGTGATATAAGCTAACAGACTGGTATGAAGATGTAAAAAAGACAAGGGTACATTTGTAATTGCACAATTTAATAATAAAGTCAAGATGTAAAGAGTCAAAGTTACTGTCAGTGCATACTTTTCTTCTTAAATGCTTTAACTTGTTTGTTTTATATGAAGTTTTATATTAAAAATTCAATAATATAATTTTTTTTGAACGGCTCAATAATCTAATATAATTAACAATTTAGCGTAACCCTTTTTATTTTACTAGAACTGTACTTTTTGTTATTAATTTTAGCTTATTCATTGATTTGATTTACTTGGAAAACTTTGTCAAGATTTTTAATTTTTTCATTCTTTTACCTTTTAAATTTTTAACATCAGCAAAATAACTATTTTTACATTAGTAGCAGATGTGTATAGAGTAAACACTAGTGTATTTATGAACCGAGTGAACAAATTCTGATTATTGATTTACATCATTAAATCGTAAAAGACACTAATATATTTTCATCATCAAATTTAACCATTGATTTACACTTATGTATTGATAATCAAAGGCTAGGATTAGTTCATTAGTGGTAACAATCAATGGGATTGTTCACAAATGAACCTAACCACACACACACACAGACATATATATATTCTGACCCCCGGTTAAAAGTTTCTGGTTCCACCACTGTCTCAATATGACATTAAAATTAACTCTAAGAACTAAAATATATACGTACTTATTTGTACATCCACGCAGTATATATATTTAAACAATTCTCATGCATGGTGTTTCATAACTACAATTTTTATACATAACTAGTTTTCAAGCCCCGCATTGCGGACGTGTGAGTACGAAAACCGTGCTAAGTAGTAAGAAACAATCACCAAACCTAGGGAAACTTGTAAAAAACGTGAATCTATACCACCATTTGACATAAAACATAGGGAGAAATCAAGAACAATGTGAATTTATGCCACCATATGACGTTGAACGTAGGCAAAGATAAAGATGAACCTATACCGTGAGATAACACACGTAGACAAACTCGAGTTTATACCAAGGAATCTTTAACGTAAATACGAATAAAGGCAAAACTTAAGGTCTGAAAGTAAAACATACAAACTTAATAGACTTAAACGTATATCACCTTAACTTAAAAGAATAAAAGACAAAAAGGTCTTTACTACAAAAAAAAAGAAGCAAAAGCGGTACTGTTCTAAGAACATACCTCAATTGTATATATGTAATAATTAAATTCATCAATTCAAGATAATTTTAGAAATCGTGTTGCTATAAATTCGTTTCCAAATAGTTATCCTAAAAAGAAAAGAAATATCTTAATTGTGTAGTTAATGCAGTTATAGAACAGTAGATTATAATTAACATTTTTTTAAAAGGTAAGATTTTTAAGACTACCGAATAATTTTAATATTTTAATTTTCATTAGTGAATAAATGGAAGGAAAATGAATTTGATAATTTAGTGGTTGTAGGTGCATGAGGAATGGGCCCACAAACTTGATGTTATATAAGAAGCATAGTTTAGAGATATTATACATCACAAATAAAATATCCTTTTTTCTGTGAGTTCTAATGGAGGGCAAAAAGCATGAAGATTACTCAGTTACACTTACAATACCATTTCTTCATTGCAGTGAAGATTATGTAGTTGTAAATTCAAAAGAGGAGCAATACACCAATATTAGTGGTGCTTCTTTAATAAGTACTTGTTTCAATGGTCTCAATGCACTCTCAGGTCCATTTTCTTAATTATTTTGCTCTTAAATACATGATATGCATATAGGTTTTTATAATTAATTCCATAATTCAAATAACATGTGTATGTTTTCAGGAGTTGGATTGTTATCAGTCCCCTATGCATTGGCAGAAGGAGGATGGTTGAGCTTGATACTACTTTTAGTAATTGCAAGCTCTACCTTCTACACAGGATTGTTGATCCAAAGATGCATGGATACTGATCCAACAATAACAAGTTACCCTGATATCGGCAATCGCGCATTTGGGAAAACCGGGGAAGCTATAGTAACAATAACTATGGACTTTAGAACTCTACTTAGTCGCTACCGGTTTCCTGATCCTAGAAGGTGATAATTTAAGCAACTTATTTCCAGACATGGACTTCGATGTTTACGGCTATCATATTGGTGCGAAAAGCGGATTTATTGTTCTTGTCGTGCTTATTATACTTCCCACAAGCTGGTTACACAACATGAACATTCTTTCCTACATATCAGCGAGTGGAGTTATAGCCTCCATGATCATATTAGGCTCAGTCTTCTGGGCTGGTGCAGTTGATGGTGTTGGTTTTCAGGAGAAGGGTAGAGTTGTAAATTGGAGTGGAATCCCATCAGCTATTAGCTTGTATGCATTCTGCTATTGTGCTCATCCAGTTTTCCCAACACTCTATACTTCCATGCGAAACCAACGACAATTCTCAAAGGTTAAATCATCATTAAGTTGCATAATAACATTTTTCTCCATATATTCTTACTAAAAACTTTTTGTGATCTTCTATGTTGCAGGTATTGTTCCTTTGTTTTGCGTTATCGACGGTTACTTACTCATTGATGGTGGTTATTGGTTATCTTATGTTTGGTTCCAATGTAGAGTCACAGATTACCTTAAATCTTCCAACAAATAATATGAGTTCAAGAGTGGCCATATGCACCACCCTCATTACTCCGATAGCAAAATATGCGCTAATGCTAACACCGATAGTCAACTCTATTGAAGCACGGTTTCATGCTTCTTACAACAAAAGGATATTTAGCTTCTTTATAAGAACCATTTTGATGATAAGCACTGTCATTGTTGCCCTGACCCTTCCCTTTTTCGGGTATCTGATGTCACTCGTGGGGCTCTCTCAAGTGCCATGACTTCTCTAATAATACCGTGCTTGTGTTACTTGAAGATCTCCGGAATTTACAAGAGAATTGGAGTTGAGGTGGTGTTTGTTGGGTTTGTTGTATTAAGTGGCTTGATTGTTGCAGTTGTTGGTACTTATGTATCTTTGGTTGATATTGTAAGTGTCAAATGTAACATCCATCAAAAACCGGGTTAACCAAACCCGCTTCGTTTATTAACCGAACAACCAGTTAAAATTTTCGTTGCGTATTTAATGCTTAAATTAATTTTATACGATACATAATTAATAAATATATTAGAATATAAAATTTATAATTGAAAAATTATTAAAAATAATGAAATAAAAATAATATGCTGATGCCGGGTTTCGAACCCGGGTCAGCCGGGTAAAGCTTCAAAGTTTTAACTCACACACATCCAACCACTCCGCCACTTGTGTTATTTGATAACATATTGAAACGATTAATAGATATAACAAAACTAAAAAATCAAACCCAGTCAACAGCGCGCCCAAATCTGCAGACGCCGGAAAATCCGACGATTTCGTCAATTATCGTCGGTTACTTTTGACTTAACGTGCGTATTAACGTCCCCATCGGTTATAACCGATGTCCAGTCCCACGACATCAGTCATAACCGCCGGAGAACAATTGATCAATGAATCGAGACTAGAAACAGACCCAATTCAACTTGATTTTTTCCTATAAATGCACACCCTAGCCTCTGGTAATCTTTTCGCTCAAAATCGCACCGATTCTTGAATCAATTTCACTCGTCGGAATTCTCTGCAAGTCGCCGGAAAACCGAGACTTTCATCAACACGGTAAATACCTCGACTCCTTCTGTTTCATTCCATTGTTAGACCAATTCTAACATCACTCCATCACCCAGAATCAATCCCAGACGACGTTTCCGGATATTCTGTACTCGCCGGAAAATCGCTGGAATTTCCGAAATCACGCTATTAATCGGTATGAGCATCTAAACCTCCTGTTAATCATTGTTTAGTAACTCAATTTCATATCTAATCAATCAAAACTGTTAAATGATCCGGACAGACGAAGTTCACAAAACAGAGCCGACGAATCCTTGCCGGAGTTCTGAGAAAGACATCTGATTTGGTATATTCTTTCCCCAAACCCTCTCTGTCCATTACATTTCAACCGCTGATAATTTTCGTTAATCGAATTAAACATGAAATAGTTGAATAATCAATGTCTGTGTTTTGAACGAAGAAGATGAAGTCGACCAAGTGTATAAGATTAATTAAAATCAATATTATGAACGGGTTAGACACACAGTCCAGCTTGACTGTGTGCAAATAATACACACATGTCGCGAGTTCGATTCCTATCACAAGCCTAACCTCAGAAATAAAAATGTTTTTTTTAAAACCGAACCGGGTTAACTCACAGTAT
This sequence comes from Scalesia atractyloides, assembly GCA_947069175.1. NCBI lineage: Eukaryota > Viridiplantae > Streptophyta > Magnoliopsida > Asterales > Asteraceae > Scalesia > Scalesia atractyloides. Next base: position 87,945 of record CAMTDV010000039.1, on the reverse strand, counting down.
GATGTTAAGTATAATAAAAACCGGAATATTTACCAGGTTAGACACACAGTCCAGCGGTGGACTGTGTGCCAAACTAAACCACAGGTCCCGGGTTCGAGACCTGTGGAGATCACCGGGTCGATACAATTAAATCCTTTTTAAATAAATGATTTTCGGATTAAGTTAAATAGTATATAAATATAATTAAAAACAGAAATATTTCGGGTTAGACACGTAGCTCAGTTGGTAGAGCTGCGTGCACGCGTACGGGAGGTCACGGGTTCGAGTCTCACTCAGTGCGATAATATTCACAACCGAACCGTCAACAGTCATGGTCAACGGTCAACGGTCAAAGTCAACATTTTTTTTATATTTTTTATTTATTTAATTTAAAAATCAATTAAAAATACTTAAAAATAAACGTTTTTAAAGTTAAAAATAGCCTTAAACTCACAAAAATATATCCAAAAACCCTATTAAAATTGTTAATAAAATCCACTTATTTACCGTACCTTTTCGTTATTAATTAGGTTAGTTATTCCTCGTCGAGCAATCCTCTAAACTTGTGCGCATTCAACATCATCAACCGAACGCACCCAATGTGAGTGAATTCTTACAAATTCCCCTTTTTATTCATGTTTTGGGGTGTATCATGTGTCGCTTAAACTAATTCGTTATTCAAACTCGTGCTATACCATATTATGATCTAAACTTAGAATGTAAATATTGTTTGTTGTTATGTATTACATATTGTCAAGTTGTAAGCAAACTATTTGTTAGGCCCATCAGTTCCTCGTGGGAGACGAGTTGAACAACGCGTGCCTTAAAACTCATTCATTAGGCCCATCAGTTCGTAGAACAACGCGTGCCTCAAAACTCATTCGTTAGGCCCATCAGTTCCTCGTGGGAGACGAGTTGAACAACGCGTGCCTCAAAACAAGCTATTGTTATATGTGTGTACAATATTTAATATTAAGTGTTTTGTGAATAAATTTACATTTTACATTGACTCATATGTGGTTATGCACTTTATTTTATAATCAATTCAATAAACTCGTTTAAATGTTTTTCATAGGATTCACTCGCCAACTTTTTGTTGATCCAAAAACCATTTTTACACATGATACAGGTGGACAGGATGAAGCAAGGAAAACATAGAAAAAGTGCCTTAGAAGAAAATTAATGAAGGCTAGAAAGATGAATAGAACATGTTGTACTAGTATGATATGATTGTATGATTTCCTTTAAATTGTAATAATAAATATGAAACATTATAATAAATGTCATGAGCTTTGATGAAAACCCAATCATGCCCCGATCACCTTTTCCGCTGCGGGTCGGGGTGTGACATCAAATGGTATGAATATCAAACACAAATCACAAAGAAATAACACTGAACAACAGAGGAGCGACAAAACGGTGACAAATTTTTATTAGTTACCCAAACCAGAAAATCACCCCCTAAACCCTGGATCTCATAATATGTGAGATCTGAAATCATACAAATTACAATACATAAATACCTAGATGATCATCAATTGAAGATCATCAACAACTGAAGATTAAACTCTCACACAGCAGAGAGTTACACACTGATAATCTTCAACAACAAGAAACAAACTAAACAAACCCTAATACACGCAGAGAACTAGAGAGACAAGTGTGAGTGAATAATTTTGGGGTGAATCATTTAATCTGCTGCGAAAACCTCTTCTTTATATACCTCTTGACCACAGAATTTACACTTTAGTCCACAAGAATTAAGAGAGATGATCGCAGTCCCATAAACGTTTCACAATATCCCCTCCAACTTAACAACCTGTAACAACTTATAACAAATCGTTATAACAACAATAACCGGCCCTGATATAAGCCCAAATGCCCAGCTTAAATAAGTCCAGTGGTATTAAACCATAAGCCCACTTGACATGTTTTATGTTTGAACATTATTTTTAACATCCCCCCTTGATTCAAACAGCAAACATGTCAACTAGACCTTTTGTAAACAAGTCTGCCAACTGAACTTCAGTGGCAATTTTTCCAGGAGTTACTAAACCATCAGTGGCAATTCACAACTGACTCTCAACTCTTTTAAAATGTTCAAAACCTATTTCACATGTGGCAGAGCACATAGCCATATACTCTGCCTCGCTGTGGACCGAAATACAACACTTTGCTTTTTTTTACATTTCCAGGAAACTTAGAAATATTCCAAACCCAGTAACCAACTTTCTCGTAGCTAAACACTTAGCCCAGTCGGAATCAAGAAACCGTGACAACATCAAACTACAAGATCCAACACTAGATCAACAACAACCAGCCCAACAACAGTTTATAACAACATATGTAACAAACAGCCCAACTCGTATAAAGCCCAAACAACTGTGACAATTAAACATATCATAACAGCCGATAATCTGATATTATAATATAGTATATGAATTATTATGTTATTCTCAACATTCCCCCATCATTTATATACTATACATGTTAATCATTCCCAATTTATCACACATAAGATCATGTGCTTCACCATTAAGATTTCTAGTAAAAATATCAGCAAATTTGACACTCGGAATCAATTTAACAGGACCAATAACACCACATGTAACGTTTACTAAACTCAAGCAAATTGTAGTTAACACCAAGTATTTACCAAGACTATACAATGCAAACTACAACCCTATCCACTTGTAATTGTAATAGAGCCATATACACAACAACATAGAGACAAATCAAGAGAATATGATTTCTATAAACAACATCCTAACTGAGACAAACTAGTATCTAGACGAACTACAGGATGAGACAAGTGAGTTCTTGAAGTAAATGCAAATGCCAACAAACAAATCAAAGAACTCTCTATAACAGAAAGTAAACATATCAGATTAACCGTTATGATTAAAAACACCAAAAAACAATGATAGCCTACCCAACTTTGGCAAAAAATTCACAACCACGAAATTTTATAGCCAAAAAATATCTCTTACACAAGAGAAAAATACAAGACTAACATCACATACATTCAAGAAACAATTTTGAGAACATACCACAACAGACCTATTCGAACCATGAGATATGACTAATCATACAATATAATATATGCATCACTCCCAGAAAACAATTTTAACAGTTTAGAAGCCAAAAATAAAATTATCACACAATGCAGAATAATTCTGTTAACATAATAACCACAAGATTTGATAACCATTTCTTAGATTCAAACAACTTATCAAAATAAAGACTCACAAAAGTCTAGAAGCAATTTTGATAATACAAAGAGCCATAAACTCAAGAGTCAGAACAAAACAGAACAACCTTTGCAATTTGCAACAGAACCGATATGAACTAGAACAATATGAATCTACAACAATATCAACCAAATATTTAAACAACACATAAAGCCACATGAATTTTTTAGCTTCCTAACCAAGCCTTCAAGACAAACTTTGTGAAAAACTTAAAGACTAATTTGACTTGATAAAAAACAACTTTTACAGTTTCACAACAGAAAACGAATCACATGATTCTAAAAATAAGTCTCATAACAAGAGAACCACAGAAAACAATTACAGCCAAAAACACTAATGATGTATACAAAAAACACATGACTTTACAATCAGAAATCATTACTCACAAAGGAGAACACTAGGCTGCTACAAAATTCAAGAATAATCTTGAAAAATACAATTGGTTAAACTTGTGAACCACATGGTATAACTAACCAGACAATAAGATCACAACAAAAGGGTCACACAACCTTTTAGAAAAGATGAATTACACAATTCAAGAAACCAGACTGAGAATAATAAGACATTCACAAGACTTTAAAACACAGCCAAACAAATCCTGATTAAAACACAAAATGACACAATTTGCAACCGAAAAATATATCACAAGAGATAACATACAAGACTGTCACATATACAAAATAATGTTGACACAAACAAAATTATAGACAAGTAGACAAGACATAGAGACTGCAAACAACATTCAAAACAAAGATTCTCAAAATATAGATCTCATAGCTAGGCTCACACAAACATCAAGAACAATCTTGAATACACAAATGCAACTGGTTACATTTTAAATTCAAAGAGTTTAAGCAATCTTCAACAAAATATAAGATTCTAATATCAAGACATATAAACATGAGGTTCAAGAAAACAAGAAACATGTACAAGTTTATTGAACATTTTAAAGAGTTTGAAGTTTGAACCACACTTAACATATAACATTTCTCCTACTAACAAAGAAAACATTATTTGATTTTATGAAACGTGATAACAAAATAGATTGAGTAAGAACAAGAATGGGTTATAAGAAGTAGCATACCCTCCTTACCAAGCTTGATTAGCATACCTAAAGAAAAGGTCTAATTTACACAAATCTGACTTTAGACCAACATGAAATTTAACGAACAAGATGCTATTCACCTATTGATGAACTACATACAAACAATAGACAACCAACAAGGCAAGAACTTATACCATACCACACACATGAGCACACATGAATATAGATAAAATAATTAGCCTAACACAAGCAGGATTCTAAAAAAAACCAACAATACACTAACTTCCAAATTCCATGAGTATATATTTCATACATAACTTTCCAGACCAAAAAACTTAACTCCAACAACCATATTAAAACTTGTAAAACAGCTCTATTATCCAAACCATAGATTTAATACCTATGTTTAGTTGAACAATCAATACAAACAAGATGATAGACCAGCAATATTAAAAAATTAAAAAAAACAACTCTATTATCTAAACCATCAGACATTAGTACAATACTTTGTACTTGACTAAACGATTAAAAAACCAAAAACGAACAATCTCATCTAAAAACAGGAGCAAAGGAGACCAAACATAATCCAAATTAATATTTTATTCCTTTTCAACTTGTCATTTAAGTTATTATTCTTGATCCAACCAACAATTGAATTAATAACACGACAAATAGGAAACATAGTTGAGAACATATTTGTAATCAAACAAAACTTCAAGTGAACAGTATAGGGAAAGAAAACTCCAAGTAATATGATAGAAATAAGACTAGATACTAAAACTAACAAACACTTGTTGAGTCAATTCGGCACACATAAAAATGGAAAAACATAATAGAATTAATCCAAATCAAAACATCTATACTTAAACAGCCAGCAAGATGAAAATATGAACTATGAAGACAAGGGAAATACACAAATCAAATACTCAAGAACAAACTAGAATTTTCACTAAGACGATATTTTAGTGATAGAATATATCAGCTTAATAACAAAGTACCCATTGATGTAACAACCTTACTGATTATACAATATGAATCATTAACTACAAATAACACTTCTAGAAGTATGATGAACAACTCCTAAAAAACAACATATCATACCAGAGACGGATAATAGCAATTTTAACAATACTGAGATATGAACAACAAGAAAGCATAGGTTATCAACAGATAACAAACCAGACAAAATCACACACCAATACACAAATATTCAAGAATGAAAACCAACAAATTGCAAGACCGTGTCAGATGCCAGATTCCAGGGTCATCACTCTATAGGTGCCTGGACAAGCATAGCACGGTTGCAAATCCTAATTAACTAAGACCAAGATCAACAATCAATGAAAAATCACAACAACAGATAATACACAAACTAACAGTAACCAAAAAATAACAACAAAAAACGCAAGCAAACTAGTCCTCTCTACCCCGGCATCAACTAAGTCAACAACAAAGGAAAATAACGAACAAAGAATGGAAAGAACTTACAGAGAGTGCATATAACTCCAAAGAAGGTCAAAACCGTAGTTTTCGAGAACTACAAGATCTGACCAAGCCAAACTCAAACACACCTGGTTAGTTAGCCCTGAACCTTCTAGGGTTTCAGAGACTAACTCAGGTCTTCAAACCCAGGTGACAAGAGATCTCCTTCTTAACCTTCGATAAACCCTAATTAGGATTTATGTCACACCAGAACTGAACAAATCTCACACAAACTGTGCCTGCACACACTTCAAGAAGGCATCAAACCAAACAAAGACAGATCTAAACTCTAGACCATAGCGGAAAAACCCCAAGATCAGACTCAAGAGCTATCATATAGCTCTGATACCATGTCAAATGGTATGAATATCAAACACAAATCACAAAGAAATAACACTGAACAACAGAGGAGCGACAAAACAGTGACATAAATTTTTATTAGTTACCCAAACCAGAAAATCACCCCCCAAACCCTGGATCTCATAATATGTGAGATCTGAAATCATACAAAATACAATACATAAATACCTAGATGATCATCAATTGATGATCATCAACAACTGAAGATTAAACTCTCACACAGCAGAGTTACACACTAGATAATCTTCAACAACAAGAAACAAACTGAACAAACCCTAATACACGCAGAGAACTAGAGAGACAAAAGTGTGAGTGAATAATTTTGGGGTGAATCATTTAATCTGCTGCGAAACCCTCTTCTTTATATACCTCTTGACCACAGAATTTACACTTTAGTCCACAAGAATTAAGAGAGATGATCGCAGTCCCACAAACATTTCACAATACCCCCTCCAACTTAACAACCTGTAACAACTTATAACAAATCGTTATAACAACAATAACCGGCCCTGATATAAGCCCAAATGCCCAGCTTAAATAAGTCCAGTGGTATTAAACCATAAGCCCACTTGACATGTTTTATGTTTGAACATTATTTTTAACAGTAAGCCAGCTATGAGTAGCAAATTTGACTTGAGAGCTATATATGTTAGCTAATTTGTCACTGTATTATTTTGGAATTTTGAATCACATTAAGAGGTTATTGTTCATGGAGATTATTTCAGCTTTGTTTGGAGATTACTTCAGCTTTGTGGCTATAAATACATATCTAGTTGGTAAGATAAATACGTTATTGTCTACTTGATCGTCTATATTTCCTTTGTTTGTTTTTTTTTCAAAAATTAATGTAATGTTTCAAAGGCTAATCAAAACTGGTAATTAGCTTTATCAGCATTAAATTTCTAGTAAGAATTGTTAAGTAGATGCTAGTTTGTAACCGGTGGCGGACCCAGAAACTTTTTTCATGGGGGGCGGAAATTATTTGGGAGTGTTTGTCTATCGTCGACCCGGTTCAGATCAGGCGGATCATACAAAAAAAAGACAATCAAACTAAATTTGATATAATCGACGAAAGTACGTCAAACGTCATTACAAATGAATAATGATAATAAGATATATCTAAATTTGTTCTCAACGAGTATTCATTTTTTTTTTTGAAATCTAACCATAGATAATGTTTTTAAAACCGATCAGACATTGAACCGGGTGCGTTATTGGTCCATTAGTCGGACATGTTAGGCCCGTTATTTCGGATTAAGAACCGGATAAGTTGTATTTTGCTTAGAACTTATAATAATATAAACATATAAAAAGACAAATAACAAAATTACATCTAACTACTCGTGTACATAAGTTTTTTTGTCGAAAAGAAACAAATAACAAATTAAATCTAACTACTCGTGTACATAAAGCTTTTTTGTCGAAGTATATTAGAAAAATATTTAATTTAATAAAGAATATAAAAAAATAGTATAGATTAGAGTAAATTGAAAAAAGTATTAAAATATATGTATACTCAAGGCTTTAGTCGAAGTATATTATTAGTATAGATTATAGTAAATTGAAAAAATATAAATATATCTATACTCAAAGCTTTAATCCAAGTATATTATAAAATATATTTTATTAAGTAAAGAATATAAAAAGATGGTATAGATAAAATACATGTATACTGTAAGGTAAACATCAAAGTTCAAAGCTATAAATGTATGGTTAATTTTTTAATCATCTTCTCGTGTTGTATCATCACCAACTATTAAAACTAAACATCAAAGTTCAAAGCTATAAATGTATGGTTAATTTTTTAATCATCTTCTCGTATTGTATCATCACCAACTATTAAAACTAAAAGAAAAAAACATTTATATACTTGGGCTTTTGTACAGCCCTAGCCCAAGTTATAAAACCTAATTACCCGTATTACAGCCGCCATCTAATCTAGTCTTGTTTCCTTTTTCTTCACACAAAGCTACCAGGCAATTTTTCACTCCGCATTTGGAGCACCGCTATCAAGTTTGACCGGAATAAAACTTCCAATCAAGTTGTTTCTGTCTTTTCTTCTCATTTTAGTCTCTTTTTTTCAGTTCAAGGGGTGCGGTTTCAAAATTTCATGAGGTGCGGTAAAAAATATTAAGAACCCTTTACATTAAAATCTTTTTTTTTTCAAGAGGTGCGGCCGCCACCCACGTTAAGCACTAGGTCCGCCCCTGTTTGTAACATTTGGTTTCTCATATCATGTAATATTACTCACTTTGCTCATAACAAGCTCATGAATATTTTTTGGTTTCTAGAGTGAAGGCTTGTGATAAAGTTTAATACTGAAGTTTTTTTAAAGCCCAATAAAGTTCTTATCTTATGGTTCTGATGGTTACCAGATTTAGCAAACTTTATGGTTTCCAGAAATCGTAACAATGGTTGTGTCTTTTAAAGCCCAATAAAGTTCTTTGGTTCTTAATAGGATGGGTCTATCGCACACGCCAGTAGTCTATTCACGGTACGGATCCAACCATGATTTTCTCAAATAATCAAAAACCTCTGAAATAAAAAACGTAAATAGTCAGTTTTTGTTATTATATAAAATTTGAACATAATTATGTAAGAAATACTCACGTTCACGGCCATCTTCTTTCATCTGTGCTTTAAGGTTTTCCAAGTTATACCTGTATATTTCCTCGGTCGTAGACTCGCACAATGTCCAAAATGTACGTATGAATTCTTTCCACTTCTTGTCAGAGAATTTCTTCTTGCTATTCTTGTTAATATTTTGTTGAATATGGAACCGACAAAGATACTTCTGCGTTTTTTGAAAAAACTTGTTCACACGCATTAATTAGTGCAAAGTCCATGTCTGTTAAATTCACGCGCGGCTCCATACAGCCTACCAGCATAGACTTGATCCTCTACAGCACCCATAGGTAGTTCTCTAACTTCTCAACGGAAATTACTGCACAAGCAGCCGTAAACGATTTGTTTGTCGACGTCATGCCTACGACCTGAACAAACGGCAGGTTGTACATGTTCGATTTGTAGGTGGCGTCAATCATTAGCACATGAAGGAAGGCACACCACATAGTGAATGATTTTTTGTGAACAAAGAAGACATCTTCAACTGCGTTTGATATCTCATTCGTGCGCATGTAATAAGTGTAATCTTTTTCGCGAAGAATGTTTTCAAGTTTTTGCATCGGAGACTTACCGATATTTTTTTCCGACATTGATCTTCTGAATAGCATTGTGTATATCTTTCGTAATAAGCTTTCTATCCGGATTGTTTTTCATCAGCGTTCGCCAGATACTGCGGTTGGGAATATCTTGCTCCGCCAGCTGCTCAACCATTCTTTTATCATCCGAAGAAAGCCTTCTCGCATACGCGTGACCCTCTAGGTTTTCGATAGGAGTATGGTTGTGCTTCGCCTTATCACCTCAATCCTCCAAACACTTCCGTTTGATTCCGAAAACCCGATCATCTCGAACGGGCAGCCTATTTTCTTGCTACCTGTTTTCCTCTGTGTAGCTATACTCTTATGCTCCCCACCAAGAGTGCATTGAAACCAAATCTTGTAATTGTCTCCTCTTTTATTCGACCTCTTGATCATAATGAGGTAACCATTGTCTTTTGCCGTGTCTTGTACCCAATGCACCAGCTCTTTACGTGACGAAAAGGTCTGCGTTGTATCAAACGAAAATGTAACCGGGTAACAACCTTCCTCGTCAACTGACACATCCTCCTGCTCACCATCATCACCGAGGTCCGAATAGACTTGATGTTCAAAGCTCTGCTCACAACCGTAACCGAAGTTGGGATAGTTTGGAAGACCGTACGAATATTCAGCCTGAGGATATGCTTCGCCTCCATATCCGTAATTCAAATAACCTTGTTGTGCGTACGGGTCCTCCACAGGGATATTCAAATCCAGCTCCACCGTGTTATCCCGATAACGAATGCCAGATACAACATCTTCATCCCTCAAGTTGGACAAGACCGGTTTCTCATACGAGTCAGAAATAGCGGTCCCCTCGTAAGAAACAGGAACAACTGACTCGTTAGAATATTCACTGAAAAGATAGTTGCTTAACCACGACATCGTTTTTTGAACCCTCTGCACTAATACAGCATAACCGCGTGTTATTTTGAAGAAACACAAGTAAAACGGTAAAACCCCCGTATGTCTGGAAACAATATATTGAGTTGTAGAAATCGAATGCCTTAACTCTCCTGCCTGGCCAGCTTTAAAAGGCTAACATTTGGGGTTGAAGTGCCGCGCTTTGGCCAAAGCGCGGCACTTAGGGTTCACGTGACAACATCGTACTGGGTCAAACCTCGTCTCACCTTTATGTCACTTAAACTTCAGTCACTTCACTTTTTGTCTGGTAAAGTAACCCTAAGCACCCCGCTTTGACCAAAACGAGGCGTTTTGGAGTGTGAAAATAAAGTGAAGCGTGTTTAATTAGCAAGGTCCTTTTTAATATTGTTAGTGTTGTTGTTATTATTATTATTATTATTATTATTATATTTATTCTTTTTCATCTATTTTTAGTTCATTTTATCCTTATAATTGATCACATAATTTGTAATTTTAATCATTCAAAATTAGTTGTAAATTTTATACATATTTACTTTATTTTAAAATTTTCTTAACTGTTTTAAAATTCTAAAAGTTACACTTTATGTATATAGAACTTTAAACTCTAAAAAATATGCTTTTTATTTATATAAAACTTTAACAACTTATAAATTTTAAGATATTTTTCAATAACATTGTGTTTCTTTCACATTATTTTTTAAAATTCTCAACATATTGATTCAATAATACACATTTTTCTTTATATTTTTTTACAGTTATTCCCATATTTATTGTCAAGTCTCGGATTCTAAGGATTCTTTTTTTTTTTTTTTTGAAAAACAACTTTTTTCCACCAATATATCACCTAACAATGCATTTATAAACGTTTGAAAGTACATCACTTTGTGGAGAACAAACGCAATATCACTATATCACTAGAGTTTCATTTTGAATGTACAAACAAATTCACTTCGTGTGTTCAACGATAGATAATATATTAATCAAACAAGACGAGCATGATTCTCATTGTAAAAATGAAAAATGAGGAAGACCATTCAACTTACGTATTATCTTCCTTATTATTATCTATCACCTTACACATTCAATGCATGGTGTGATTTTCTATTTTGTGTAACACCACGTGTGTTTATGTCCAATTATATTCCGACACATGTCCTGATAATCCTCGTATGCTATGTGCCAAAACGAGAAGGACCAAAGTCGTTGAAACGTCGAATTATATTCACTTTATGTTAGTGAACCAAAGTTGAGGGGCCAATAAGGAAAAATGCCAAAAAAATTCATCTTCTGGAAGGCGGTTGCAGACCGCAAGGCTCAAGCCATACGGTCCGCAACCAAATTCAAATCAGTAGGCGCCTACAGGCCTTACGGACCGCATGGCCAAACCCATACGGTCCGCAAGGACCTGCCAGCGACTGAAAATGTGGCAGATTCATGTTCTGCCACATTGTCGCGTATTGCCACCTTCTTCATGGTCTTGACACGTCCCATGACACTTGTTTACGTCCAAGGACACCTGCAAACACCTAGCATGACCTCCTAGCACCTCCTCAACTATAAAAGGGCACCCTTGGTTGCCTCATTCCTTGCTCATTCCTCCTTCTCATCTTTTGCTCAAGCTTTGGAAATTCCTAAAGTGAATTGGAGCATCCTCTGAGCTTGTTAGTTCTTCTGGATTGCTTGTAAGTGATTCATTTCAGTCTAAGTTTGTTTTATAGGCTTGTGAGCCAAAAGTCAAGCGTTTACGTAAAAACGCTTTGACCTTTGGCTAAGACCATTACGGTCCAAGTCATTGTTCGTGCGAACGTGGCTATGTGATCGTAATTAGGTAGGTGTTAATCCCTTAAAAGGGCACCTCCTAATTACCACGTTTTCTTGACCAATTGACGGGTCAAAATTAAAGTCAATAAAAGTCAACGGGTCAGTTTTTGAAAATAAATCATAATTAGTAATCTAGATGTTATAAAATATGTTTTGTCACATTAATAACTTGGTAATAATAATAAGAACATGTATAAACATGTTCGGCCCGTCAAGTCCAGGTATAGGGTCGGTTCGCAACCGAAAGTCGTGAAGTTTGACTTCTGCTTTGACTTTCAGTTCTTACCAGATTTAGCAACTTAGGCTACTGATTAAAAGTCATTTTAGGACCATGTTATTGTATAGTATAATCTCCTAAGGTTATACTACATGGTCCATTAGTAATCTGAGTTTATACACAAGTTCCGTTTATTATGCTTAACTTTTACAAAAATGCCCTTTTTGTGTCAATCAAGGTTTTTAACATTTATAAGCATGTAAACAAGTTATAATATGATTTGTAAACATAATTAAATTGTTTTGATGATATGATTTTGGTCATAAGCTGCATTTTGATTAAAAATCACAAATGACACTTTTAAATGACTAAAATGTCTTTTTTGGCATTTTAGAAGGTTTAAACATAATCTTTACACATAAACTTCATATCTACTGATGTAATATCATATGTAGGACATATTGGAATATTAAAACAGATTATAAATTGAGTTCATGCTTAAGATTCGTATAATGCCGATAAAATGACTAAAATACCCTTTTTCCACATTTAATGGTTATAACTAAACTTTTCATAACCAAATCTTTTACCTACTGTTAAAAACATATTAAATAACTTATTTTAGTCATATAAAACCAATAATAATCTCAGTTTTCGTTAAACATCAAAATAATCGGCATTTATCGACTTTATCGCCTTTTTGGTGCATAGTATGGTTTAAAACCATAACTATGAACCAAAACTTGTTACCTACTGATTTGTAACTTATTTTAAATATTTTTACAATAGGTATAAGTCCCGAACTCAGAATCTCAATTATGACATCAAAGCTATGTGTGAAATGACCAGAATGCCCTTACGGGACATAGTTTGGTCTAAAACTATCAACCACACATATATTTGTTATCCTACTGATATAACATCATGAAAATTATGTTTTTACTAAATAAATATGATCTTGACATCAGTTTACACATAAGTCTCTTTTATAAGTCATAAAAAGACCAAAATGCCCTTATAAGGCATAATATGAGCTTAAAACGAAAATGGGCATACTTATTAAAAACCTACTGAGATAATAATAATGTATTTTTAAACATATTAGCATATGGAACTTGTATATGACTCTTTCGGTTACCCAATTTCGCTTATACGCTTATGGTTAAGCCATACTTGACTAGTTTACGTAATCTAACCGAAATGGTTTAACTTTGTCATTTTCTTATCAAAATCCAGAATGTTATGGGTATGCCCATATTATACAAGTTTAGATACTTGTTGGGTCCAAATAACGTTCTATTCCGGTCACCGCTTAATCTAGCGTATTGTACCGTATTTATTTAAACGAAAGACTAGCCGGTTCCAGTCTATGACTTAACTAATGACCCGTTAGCACTCTAATTGGTTAATAACAACATCACTCCAGATTAAACGCATCCCATTAGATCGTGCATGTGCTTACCTCTTGATCTACGACTGAGTTGTGATATTTCTAAAGATTTAGCTCAGATAAATACTTTTAACCTATTTTCCCTATACGGGCTTGGGATACGGTAAATTATTACCGCTTGGTCGGGTAAGGGATCATGTGGTCGAATAGTGGTTTAACTAAATCACATAACCCGTTTTAATCTGTATTGTCTGATAACTTAAACATTGGGGGTTGGCTTGACCGTGATATCTTAGGCTCATTAAAATGCTAATGGCTACGACCTAAGCACCGGGTGTAGGCATACACCCATTAGTGCAAATTTATTTTCTGCTTCCTGTGTGAGAGTTCAGAAGTAGTGTGTCAGTCGATCATGTCTCGGTTTTTGTACTGGGCCCCATATGTAAAAGACAGGCTTGTAAAACTGTATACAAGGTCTTTTGTACTTTCCCAAGTTATTTTATAAAATTGGATGCCAAGTGCTCCTAAAACAAATTTTGAAAAGATTTTTAAAATGTGTTGGTTGATTGTATTTACCAGAAAAACTGACGTATTTTCAAAAGATTAAAGTTACAGGTACGGCACGAAATTGACTGGAAGCTGCGTGCACTAATACTGAGGATTTACGACCCTGTAGTTGTGCCTTTAAGTCTGTTATCATTTTTGTATTTTCTGATCCGCCTGTGGATCTTAGTGTATATATATTTTTTTGTGTTGAACTTTGGACACTTATGGTTTGTAATAGTTTAATTTTACTCCAAGACTTCCGCTATGTTGCTCTGTGTTTATTGGTTATGATGATATCAACTGTACGTCACAATACTCCCCACCGGGAATCATACGTGAAAATAGGGGTGTGACATTTTGGGACATATTTTTTTTATGACAACTTTTGGGACATACATCCTATATAATATAATATATGATCTATTGTGTTTTTGATATATTTAATTTGAAAAGAGAGAAAATACACATTTATATAATGTTAATTTATAACTGCTTTACATAGTGCGGTGTTGTATGTTTGGCTTATTTGGTGTTTTAGTTGTCACATATATCCCACCTCTCCATTCTATGATACACTTGTGCCTTTGCGGTTTTAAGACCATTGGTTGCCCTTTCCTCCATGATCTATTTATCTCAACCCTTTTTCTCCCTCAAAGCGCTCTCTCTCTCCCTCTCATCCCTCCATACATTTTCCGGCGACTGTGTGTGCTTTTATCAGCTGGTCGGATTGGTATGGGATTTGGTTATCCATTTGGACGGTTCCAAAGGATGGGGTATGTGGTGAATTTTGGTTGGGTGATTTAGTGGCAACTGTTACCTCTGACTGGTTGACTAGGTTTCCTTGAACCAAGCACTCTATTTCTGGTTCAGACACTAACTGATAAGTTATCCTGAAATTTCTCGTATGCATGCACTAACTGTAATCTGCACAAGCAACACACCTACATAACAAAGAAAGCGAATATGATAAAAAGAAACCAAACACTTAAACAGTTAATAACACAAATAATCAAACAATTCCTAAACACAAAGCGCACAGACTCCCCAGTAACGACGCCAAAATTTGATCGGAGTCTGGCGCCACGGTCAAAGTTAATATTTATAGTCCCTATTACCTCAAATAAATAGTTAGTCGCAGTCGGGGGTCGAACCACGAAGAGTTTGTGGTCTATGTCAGGATTCAATTGATTATTAAGTTTGAAACACTTTATGAAGCTTGCTATGTTAAAGTTTTGTTTGTTTGGTTTGAAAAGGTGTCGGAGTAAACTAACAAATTTACTAAAAGTTATGAAAACAGATTACTCAAATTGCACAAATTAGTGTCTTGATTTTAAAACAATAATGAAAGAACAAGTTCCACACCCGGTTCAATAAATGCAAGATCTGGCGTTCCTACAGGTTTTAACTTTAGTTGCATTTGATGATTAACGAATTTAGTGTCACGTGCCTTAGGTGCCAAGAGCTATCAACGTCACTAGAACGGACCACAATGCATTTCGTTACCAAGAACATGTAAGTTCTACCTAAGACAAGGCATAACTACACATAAATATTTTGCATAGTCAAATTTAATCTTCACTCGACAATTTATGAATTCGATACAAATGCAAGACAATTATCAAAAGGTTCAAATATCACAATCAACTAGTCACAAATCAAACTAAGCACAATGTTTAAAACCCTATAAAATCTTACAAAAATATACACCGGGGTAAAACAGAGGAGACTAGCTTCTCATGGTGGATGAATCACGAACACCGGATGATGAACACGAGCACCAAGTGATGAACATGAACACAAGTCATTATCTTGATTCTTAGAGTAATGAAAAAGGTTACGCTTAGGGTTGGATGGTGATTGTGGATTGGATGGAGAGGTGAGGATGATGATGGATTGATGATTATTAGGGTTTAGGATTAATGGATTAAGATGGTGATCAATGGTGATTAGAGAATGGTTAAGGATGATGGTTATGGTGGTTTAGGCTCCAAGATCTGGAAGTAATCTTTCAAAAGCGTAACTTAATGTTATATCTCTTCAAAATTTGTCAAAACTTGGCCAAATTGGAAAATCAGCGTCGCTGTTATAGAAAACGTGACGGCGACGAGCCACCAGGCCGTCGGCCACGCGACTGCATAATGGACTTTTTGGTTGACGTGATCTGCTACTGTCTACCTAGCTTCCCAACCTACGTGACGCGCCAACGACGTGCTACCAGGCCGTCGTCGACGGGATATTCAGCTCCGGTTCCTGGTTTTCTTCGATGTGATGATGATCATGTCTAAGGTGTCGGGTTGAGAACGTTTTTAAATTATTTTTCCGCTACGTATTTTGAGAACATTATCAGTCTTTTGGACTATACGATGTGATGATGATCATGTGTAAGGTGTCGGGTTTGGCGACTTATAGAAAAGAATAACTATGCCGAAACTTATTCACGCGGGTTTAAATTAATAATAATAATAATAATAATAATAATAATAATAATAGCTATATCAATTTATAAAGTATATGGTTAATAAATATCAACCCAAAGCATATGGAAAAAAAAGTAAAATTACTAACAGTATAAGCAAAAAGAAGTAAACCTAGTAAGAATGTAACAAAAGAAAAGCAAAGCAATATAATACAAATGAAAGAGATAACGTAATAACAGAATAAGAAAAAAATAAATAAATAGTGATCTTTCTAGTGAAAGTGTTTTTTTAATCTGGGTTATCAACGTATGGATAATTAAGAATAACAAAAAAAAAAATTTTTATAGATCTCAATATTGTATAAAAATAACAACTCTAACCCCATACATTCAAAATCATTTAACCAGAACACAACCTATAACTTTCAAATTCATTACATAACCTAAACTTAAAACATTACACAAGTCCGGGTTAGCAAATTGAATCATTCAGCCCGAACATGATCTATGTATATTTAGTTTTCAAAATAACAACCTTAACCTGCACAAATTTAAAACCATGTCATCCGAACATGACTCGTTTAACCTATTTTAAAAGTTTACGTATATATACAGATTTTAATAACAAATGATTTTGTTTATAAAATAAATAAAATGATTACATAGAATTGGAGAATCGGGTAAAATAAAAGAAAAAGAAAACTATATTTACCTTACACTCAGGGCCGGCCCATGGGCCAGTAAAATCAAGTAAGGGCTTTAGGCCACCAATTTTATAGGGCCTCCGGTCCAAAAAAAATTATACAGCCTTTTTCGATTTTGGCTTACAATAAAGTGGGCTTAGAGGATTAGCTTGCGAGTTGGGCCGCAAGGGTTGTAACTTGAAACAAGGCGCGTGATTTATAGGGAACAGACAAGCAATTTGGACAATTTATTGGGAACGATATCACATATCACGAACAGAAGACAAGCCGCAAGCGACTGCCAATTAGAACGCAATCTCACAATGGAATGGGTTTCGGAACAAAGCGGCAATGGAAATCTGGAACGCAGATGAAAAGAAGTGAATTTGCAGCGCCAATTTTAGGTATCAAACTTCTAACGTCTTTTTTGTTAACATTTTTATCTTGAATCTTGATTATACATTATATATGCGCAAGAATCTGTGATTTTTTCTTCAACAGTGATAGTTAATTTATTCTTGATTCACAAATTTACAATTAAAGTCGATATCTAAATATAGAAACGGTTGTGAGGGCGTTGGTTGTTGTTCTGGAGTCTCCCGATTCCAAAGGCAAATGAGCAAAGCTTGATTCTGATTTCTTATTTGCGGTTCTAACTTCTAAGGAACTCATAGAATTCTTGCCCTAATTTGTTTCCTGATGATTTTGATTACTGTTTAGCTTTTTGCAATTTGTAATTTTTTTATTGTAGTTCTTTGTTAGGTTTTTAAATTGTTGATAATTGTCATTATCTTATTTGATTTTGTGTGAATTTAGGTGCAACTAATGAATCTATAATGTTTAATAGATATAGAAAAGCATGAGTCGGGTCATTCTAAGAGAACGAAGAAACAAAAATTAGAAGCTCAGATGGAATCATTAAAAGGATCTTTGTTAAACTATGTAACAACCGTGAAAAATAATAATAGTGAAATGCTAAAAGTGGAATAAACCTAGTAGCGATGAACCTTTAAATGTGGATGAACATAATAACGATGAACCTCTAAACGTGGATGAAAATTATAGTGATGAACCTTTAAATGTAGATGAAACTATAAATTTAGACGATCCAAATGAGTGGACTATTATTAATGCTAATTTAAGAGATTTACTTGTAGAAAAAGGACTGGTAAAGATTTGTGATTATGATTTTCTAAAAGATGGATATTCTAGAAACTTTAACTCTTCTTTTTATGTGCAAAAAGATGGCAAATGGGGAAAAATAAAGAAAATGGTTGCTTTACTCAATAAAGTTGGATAGGGTATTTTGTTTTTGTTGCAAATTGTTTGATGTGAATTCATGTAGAAGTAAATTAGCAAAAGGAGGTAGTAGGGATTGGAGAAATATGAATGAAAAACTAAAAAAAACATGAGTCAAGTAAAGAACATATTATGAATATGAGCAAATGGTTTGAGTTAGAATCAAGATTAGCGAAAAAACAAACGATTGATAAAGAAACCCAAGATCAAATAAATAAAGAACATTGGAAAGATGTGCTTAAAAGAATTATTTCCGTTATAAAAACTTTTGGCAAAAACAATATATCATTTCGTGGCGATAATGAAAAACTTTATGAAAAAAACAATGGTTTTTTTAGCTATTGTAGAGATGATTGCAGAATTTGATCTCATTATGCAAGAACATATTAGACGCATAAAGAACAAAGAAATTTTTAATTAGTATCTTGGACATAATATGTAAAACGAACTTATCAATTTCTTAGCAAATGAAATTAAAAATAAAATTGTTCTCAAGGTTAAGGAAGCTAAGTACTTTTCAGTTATACTTGATTGCACTCCTTACACTAGTCATAAAGAACAAATGTCAATTATTTTAGGATGCTTAGATATTTCATCAACTCCAATTGAAGTTAAAGAATACTTTTTGAATTTACAATAGTAGATGATGCAACTGATAAAGGCATGTTTGATGCTATTGTTGAAGAAATTGGTAATATAGGGCTTGATATAAACAATATTAGAGGACATGGTTATGACAATGGTTCAAATATGAAAGGAAAGCATCAAGGTGTCCAAAAAAGATTGTTAAGTATTAATCCTAGAGCTTTCTATACTCCATGTGTTTGTCATAGTTGAAATTTAGTTATAAGTGATATGGCTAATTTGTGTAATAAAACTCATGAGTTTTTTGGAGTTATACAACATAGTTATAGAATTTTTGCTTCCTCACCTCAAAGGTGGAAAATATTACAAGATCATTTACTAAAATTAACTCTTGGAATCTTTATCACAAACACGTTGGGAATGTATGGTAGAAAGTGTTAGGGCAATTAGGTATCAAGCACAACAAGTACGAGAGGCATTTTGGGCATTATATAGGGAAAAGGATGATGCAAAAGTTGAAAGTGAGGCTCAATGCTTGGAAATGTTTGAATTTGATAAATTTGGATTTTTATTAGGAATTATTATTTGGTATGATGTTTTGAGTGTTATTAATTGTGTTAGTAAGAGTTTACAATCAAAAGATATGTGTGTTGATGATGCTATAAAAAATTACATGGACTTATGTGTTACTTTGAAAATTATAGAGAAAAATAGATTTGAAAATGCTATGATACAGGCAAAAAAGTTGGCTATAGAGTTAAATGTAGAACCTAAGTTTCGTGAAAAGCGTATGATTCATAGAAATAAAGGATTTGATGAAAATGTTGATAATGAAACTAACAAAACTCCTATTAATACTAAACTATATATTAAACCTTTTAACTCTTTTTCAAATGCTTATATTGCTTATAGGATTATGCTTATATTACTTTTTATATATTGTGGATTGAACTATTTCTTCGATCAACACTAGATTTGATCAATTTAAAGTGTTGGAAAATATGTTTGGTTTTCTATTTAGTATAAAAAAACTTGAAATCTTTCAATGATGATAGTTTAAAAGAAAAATGTATTATCTTGAAAATTCTTTAAAACATGATACTAGTATAGATATTGATAGTTTAGATTTATTCGAAGAACTAAAAGTTCTAATACATATCATACATTTAAAATGTGACACTCCTATTAATACTAAACTATATATTAAACCTTTTAACTCTTTTTCAAATGCTTATATTGCTTATAGGATTATGCTAACTATTCCCGTGACTTTTGCATTCGCAGAAATAAACTTTTCTATATTAAAATTGTTAAAAAAATTATATAAGATCTACAGTGTCACAAGAAAGATCGAATAGGTTAGCTATTTTGTCAATTGAAAGTGATTTGTTAGAAGATACCGATTATGAAAGTTTTATTAAAATATTTGCTTCTAATAAAGTTTGAAAAATAAACTTAATCTTAAATATCTTAACACAAACGAAAATAAAAAAATATTTTTTTAACTCGTCAACTATAAACTTTTTACTTTATTTTTCCGGTCCCAAGACCGGTTGAAGGAGTAGGGTTTTTATCAAATAGTTTTTATATCAATGCATTAGGTTTGTGCCTCTAAATTCTGATAAGGTTTGTGAATGGGTTCTGAATACGGATTCTCAACGGTATCATGGCTATGGGACTCCTTATGGTTTTGACTATGGTGTGGTGGTTAGAATTATGAGTACAACAAGTATGTTTTTCATTCTTGAAGTTAAAAAGTTTTCAGCCAGTTTTGGTAACGCTCCAAAATCCGAATTTTTATATTCTTTATTATGCTTGTTATGTAAACATAAAACAAAATGACTAGGCTATTTAACGTAGTTAAATAGTTAGTCAAAACAAATAAGGAAATGAAATTGGGTCAATTATAAACAAGTAACAAACATGGGGGGGGGGGGGGTTTAATTTGGAAGGAAGGAAAGGCAAAGCATAAAAATAAAATTAAAACTCCAAAACACACACTTGGGCGTGTCTGGGAATTCGACCAGAGCAGAAGAAGGAAGGGGGAAACCCCTCTCAAACCCTAAATCAATAAATTGAATGGATTTTGACCAAAAATCGGATTGCATGAACCTTAAAAGTGATCTTCTAAGCAAGCTCTAGTCAAGGTATGTTTCAATTTTCAGTTTTGGTGAACAACCATTAAGTGGGTGTTGATGAATATGTGAGTTCGATCTTAATTTGGATGAATGCTTTCTAATGTTATCATGTCTAAGTTGAATAATGGCTGAATTTTAGTTATCTTGGTGATTTAGGATGAAACCCTATGTGTATGAGTATGAGAAAGATTGTGATGAACATGTGAATGTTAGTAGTTTTGATTATGTTGATACACTAGATGTTATGTAGTAGGTTTTGATAGTAAACATGATGTAGAATTTGTTGACATTGTGATATTGTTTGAATAAATTGAGTCATGAGATAAACATTGGAGAGAACATGCTTAAACTACTTGTACTATGTGCTTAGAATATAGTATGCACACCAAATGTACGATGAAATGTCTAGGTGAAGTTAGAATGTGAGATATTTAGAAAATATTTGGTGAAAACTAAATCTGTCCAGAAAGTTACAGCTGAATGTAATCGGCTGTAACCGGGTCAAATTTTATCAAAAACTGATGTTTATTGAGTTTGTGATGAACTTCTAGGAAAAACCTTTCAAACCCAACTGGAATTGCATTTTTTCGACGAAAATTGAACGTTTTACGAATTTTTTTCGTATCGAAGGTTCAGGCTGCGTTTTCTGGCAGAATTTGCAGCCCATTACGAATGTAATAACTCAAATTAGCAATTGATTTATGATCTCAATTTTTACTGTAGGTAGATTCAGGAGATCACGAAAGTCTCCAATGGGAATTATGTCAATCGGATAATCAAGGATTTTTAAATGAATTTTTCCGTGGGCTGCAGTCAGAAGTGACGGATCTGATTGCTGCTTAGTAAATGATTTTTTATAAATTTTTGGTAGAGAGTTAGACTCTAAAATTTAACACAAGGATAAGTCCTTCTAGGAGCACGTCACATAAAAAGATCGTAATTTTTGCAAGCTCGTAAGTACAGTAAAGAGACATCCCAAAACAGCTTATTTTCAGTGAATTGAACTATTGCAATGTTAGTGAATGATTGATTAATGAAAGTCAAACATTGCATGATCTGAAAGCCGAATAAATGAATGTATGTATGCTCATGTATGCTAATTGAATTATGAATGATGTGATAATGGATCTATGCCATATGTATGTTAGTTGTTGCCCAATAAATGTCAATGTGACATAGGAACGGAATGATTGATAAGATGAATGATCATGTATACTAACAATATCGTAATAAAATGGAATGAAAGGATATGCATCGCATTAGCAAGGAATCAAGCGAGGAAAGCTAACGAGTCAAGATGAGACAAGGGAAGTGAAAGCGAGAACGGACGCTCAAGGTAAGTGAATTTCGATTCACTTCTTGGTATGTATAATAAATTTTGATACTTATGAAAATGGGATATCATGAAAGATTTGTAAAAATCGGAAGTATTAAGCTAAGTAATGCTCTAATAACTAAGCCGGAAGTAAATTGGTGGGATTGAACGGGTCGAATAATTCGTAAATGAATATTAAGCCGAAAGAATATAAGTTAACAAATTCCTTAGTCAGGATGTTAGATTTTGAGTCCTTATGATAGACGGCCAAATTACGGTCATGAGAGAAGAAACAGGAAATAAGCGGGTAGTCAGTTTGAAAGATATGCATGTTTTTGTGCATTATATGTTGAAAATATAGAGCTGGGCAGATGTAGCTCAAGAAAAACCTACATTCTGTCGAAACAGGCCTGTCGCGCTACGCGACTGCAAGCAGGGAACAAAGTCGCGCCACGCGACAAAGTGAGCTAAGTCTCTCACGACCCGCGAGAGACTACTGAGCTGGAAAAAATCTTTATTTGTTTGTTTGGGTCATGGAACTTGTTTTAATTGGTTTTTAAGACCTCATAACTAATGTTGAAAATGGTTTTGGTTATAAGTAAATGTTATGGGCCTCCGGATAGAATAAGTATGAATTTACCTTCGTGTTAGTGAAGGAAGTCTATAGGTGAACGTGTCTAAGAACGAGTAAGTATGTATATCAATATGTATAAAACTTATATTATGGAAAGCTGGGAATATAACATGTTAGTATAAGTATATGCGAATAAAAGTGGTAAGCAAGAACTCGTAGGTATGTATGCATGTATGAATGTTTGTATGTATATAGATGTATATGATTGTATGTACGTATGTAGAAATGTATGCATGTAAGTTGCTATGAATGCACATAGGAATGGTTTCAATACGATTGAATATTGACGATTACTAATGAGGTGCCTTGAGATTTGAAATGTATTGCAGGTATGAGATCGTCGAGATCATGAGGAACGGAAGCCGAACTTGAACAAAGAATTTAAAAGGATAATCGAATGAGTCCAAGTTTATATTATGGAGTATTATAAGATTTTCAATTTATACTGTTTAATGTTGTATGGTGATGTCAATGACTAACGGATAAGTTGTATATGATGTCCACAGGAACCGCACGGATTTTTCCTCTATCGCTAACGAAGTTAAGTTGCCGTAGATCGAGTTGAAGTGCAAGGATTGTACGGAAAGAACAGTCACATAATTTGAATTATGTAACGCTCGAAGTGTTAATTAAACGTGAATGTTGTAAATTCCTTCTAGTGAATGTTTGATATTTTTGTATTTGAGTCTTCATGTGAGAAATGTAATTAATAAAGAAAGAAATTTTAAGGCTCGTATTTCCGCTGCGTCATTTTTAAGATAGTACGTGTTAGGGTGTTACAAGTTGGTATCAGATCCCTGGTTTGAGAGAAATCAAGTATGAAGAGGTAAATTGTGAAAAGGAACCCATACAATCCAAGACTTGATCAAGATCTAAAGGTAGAAGTGAATGTAAGTATTTAAGTATGTATGTGAAGAAAACTAACAGTATGTTATGTGTAAGGTAAGCATAATTGTTTGGAGAGGAGCGCGAATGCGGTCTAGGACCGACACCAGGTCATGTGATAAGACAAATTGAAACCAGGTACGTAAATTCAATATGTGGGTACATGTAATGGTAAAACTTATTAAGAGAAGGAAAATTTTAAATGAAGGACAATGATGATATAGTAATGAAGTTTTGAAAATGATACACGTGCCGAAACCTAATTCTTCGGACATAAGTCGATAATTACATGAAGGCACGAAACTAGTATGTGGATTGCGAACCTGGCCAGTACACAAGAAACATACGACGTTCGTGAGGCCGTGATAATTGTTGCAGGTACGTTCGAAAGGATTGGGTACTAGTTGGACGAAAGGAGTAGTAAGACTCTCAAGAAATTAAGAGTATTAAATACGAAAGAACGATATGAAAAATATGTTTGAATTCGTGAGACGGATTCAAAACATAGAAGTAATGAAGGATACGAATGTTATGTTTGAATCCGCGAGATGGATTCAAGACATAGAAGAAATGAAAAGTATGAATGATATGTCTGAATCCGCGAGACGGATTCAAAACATAGAACAGAAAGAACGGTAGAATGAAAAGTTTAAATTCGTAAGTAAGTACGGATCAAACAAGCAAGAATGAATGATAAGAATGAAAAGTTCGAATTCGTAAGTAAGTATGGACCAAACAAGTAAATATTCTTTAAAAGCGGATATTATCCAAGTTATGTTTTAAACTTTTATATATATAATTATATTTATGCAAATGCGTAATATGTAAGAATGGTTGAAAGGACAAACGAGTTGTACGGGTCAGATGGTGATCGCCATTTGAACTCGGTATTTAATGTTTTGATTTGTTAAGTTTTGTACTTATAAGTGAGCTTAATGAATGGGCATGCAATGTCACTAATTGGAAAGAAATGTGACACCCGGCATTTTCAGGTTAACACCGTTAACACAAACTTCGTTATCTCAAACATTCATTTATGCATTACACTTAATTAGGGTTAATTAAGTGTGTCAGTTACTACACAAACACTCACGTAACGGTAATTCGGGGAATTATGGAATCACACACGAGTATGTACTCGAACGTTGGCAAACAAGCTAAATACATTTCTCAGACAATTAAATAAATATAAATTATGTGAATTTATATGTTATGTGTCTTATATGTTCATTTTGTAAACTTACGTAAAACCGCGTATATTTACGCGTATCAACGTGTTAGTGACGAACCCATACCTGGAACGTATAGTATATCTTAGCTTAAAATTCGAGGACAAAATTCCTGTAACATGGAGAGAATGTGACAACCCGTATTTTCGACCATAGTTGATTATGTGAAATTGCATGTGTAAATATTATGCATCATTATTTTGTAATCAATAACAACATATAACGAGCAAATACGTCATATAATTGGCTATTACAGTGACGGCTCACCACAAATTCAATACACACATTTGTATACATGTGTGTATATTTATTTATATGAGTTGTATGTATTTATTTTGATTTAAGCTAGTAAATATATTTTATTATACGTATCTCATAAAAATTAAACAAGCGGGTTCATCATAAGAAGAAACGTTAAACCTAGTTTGTATATGGTTTAAGCCCAACCCACCTAACCTACACCGAAACCCTAAGTATATTTTCACTCCTCTTCATTTTCCGCAACACCTTCAAACCCTAGCCCCCATCCTTTTTTTCCCTCTCACAACACACAAACATGCGTATCCAGAAAAGAAAGAGTGGAACCGAGAGAGAAAGAGGATTGGAGAGAGAGGAGACTGAGAGAGGCATGGGGCACCGTAACCATTCACGGTGGTTCACGACGGCGCCGCTGTTTGACAGGTGAGGGCAGGACGGCGCGGTTCGGTGGTGCAGGTGACGACGGAGTGGTGGTGGCCGACTGGTTGCAGCGTTTGGCGGTGGGTGGAGCCCCACGTTTTTCTGATGGGTGGATGTTGTCAGTTTATGGGTGGTGAGCCGCGGCGTGTTTGGGTTCAGTCATAACCCAGGTTTTTCCGGTCAAAGGAGGTAAGGTTCGAGCATTTTTGGTATAAACCTCTAGTTAGTCATCTTGTTCTTATCAAAATTGTGATGTATGGTTGTTTCGGAACAGATTGGATGGAGGATGATGAGCTGAGATGATTCTGACCAGGCGACCAACGGCTGTGATGTTCTCCGGCTGCTGACATGTGGTGGTCGTGGGTTGAAACAGTTTGTGACGTGGTTAGGAGCTGAGTTGTTTTGTTTTAAGAGTATTTGGAACCTTGTCAAACATCGGGTCATCGAGTTGAAGCTGGGTCGAGTACTCGAGCTCAGGCCAGGTCAACTCTTGGTCAAGGCTCGGGTCAATACAGTCAACACGAGTTAACGCAATCAACTGCGGGTAAGATTTGTTCAACTCTCTTATCGACACGTTTGGTTGTATCTCGGTTCATTAGCGGGGTGTAGGAAGGTATTCGCGCACGTATAAATTCTTTTCTATATTTTCATACGCGATGTAATTGTAACAATAGAACGTGAAACGAGCTCTAGCGAACCCGACCCGACTAGTAGGTTTGTAGATTAAAAATATTTTAATTGCACAAGTGATATTCGGTTCGAGTTGGACTTGTACGCTTCTATATGAAAACTTATGTGTAATCATAAATATGTGAAATTACTTGGACACTTGTTTATTTGGATGGGTCGACAACTTGTGTTGTCGGGAATGTTATATAAACAGAGGAAACTTTGATCGACGTTCGGAAAATCTAAAACACGTAATAAACTTACAAACTGAATCTTAAAAAACATTAGTATTTAAATTAAATTATTTCGTGCATTATTATATAAAATAAATATAATCACTTATATTTATTTGGAAAGTTAAATACGAGGTATGTAACATGATAAAGTTGGTATTAAAACAAATACAAGCATTCGAAATAGTATTATATCGAATAGACAACTTAATATACATATATAGGAATATATATGTATTAAAGTATATTTATTTTGATAATTTCAACCTTGATACAAATGTATATATTTCTGGTTTATCATTTGAGTATATGTTTTCATATTTATGATTATAGATATAATTATATGATTGGTATGTATATATATATACACACATACATATTTATACACAATAAACTATATACATACTTCCGTACTAATATATGTGTATTTGTGTACACGCCTAGGAGGATATCTTAACTTACTCATGACAATGAAAATACCATTGGGTCATAGGTTTAGCGTATCGATAGAGCTCGAGCATACGTGAAACAACTTTACCTTAGTATTGGTTACTTACGATGTGCTAATATTAATAGGGATGTCTTGGTGATTATTTGCATGCTATGCCTGTTCATGTTGTTGACACATAACACTTTTGAAAATAACACGCACCCTAAGGTGAGTTCACGGGCCTTACTCTTTTAAATGTTTTAAAAATACAGGGGAAGAAAGCATGCACTACATTATGATAAAGTAATGTCATAACGTTACGGTAAGCTAACGTCACAACTGTTAGTTTTTGTTATATTAGTTATGGTCACAAAGTAGCGTTATATCACATGGTTAGTCCCCTTAAAACTTACGATGCCGTTAGTATTGTGTAAGACCCTTAATCTATAAATCGAAATTTATCATAATTTCGCATATACAAGGATTTATATGCGATTACACGTTCATAAATATATTACGAGTTTCATAAAACTTCTAAAATTTTATAACATTTTAATATATAAACAATGAATAGTGCCGTAACGACTAAACAAATTGCGGAAGCTTTAACTTGATCGTGTTCGGTTCTTCATTAGCTTGATCGTACCCAATACTTCATAATGATGACCTAAATAACATTCAACAATGTTAATTATTAGCTTTATAATGCCAAAATGTAATTTGATAACATTGATAACTCAAGAAACAAAAATATTTCTTTTTTGTTTTTTTATTACAGTACCAGCCGTAAGCTACAGTTCAGCCGTAGCTTACAGTTCATCAATTCTGATCTGTGCAGAAAGGCCCAATCGTAGCTTACGGTTCATCCGTAGGCTACAGTTCAGTCTGCAACTTTCTCTCTCTTTTTTAACTAAAACTTGCGTATCTTTTTCGTTACTTATCCGTTTCACTTGAAACTTGTTTCTAAATGTCCGTAAAATGTTTACCTACATATTTAACTAGAAATCCTTAACCCGGATTCTTAATTTTTATGAATTACGCATCCATTCCCGGTTTATGCGCATATTCATTTTGACCCGTTTAGAGATTTAAGCACTTAAGCTTAAATCTCACTTTCTCTTTCCTTACTTCATATTTTCACATTGATATTTCTATTTATCTTTCACCACAACTATATTTGTGGTGAATTTGATATGGTAAAATCATATATTCCGAATTCTACCCTTTATTTTGACAATTTACAAAAAAGACTCATTACGAGGCATTGGACCAAAAGGCTTATACCTTTCACTTTTACACTTATCTAAAGAATTTACTAAATCAAAAACTTATTCTCAAACTACCCTTTAGGTTCGTTTGCCCGGTTATTTAAAAGGCATTTTGGTCTACTTTAGTCCTTTTTACGACGAAGGACTTTCAAAATCCCGTTTTGACCAAATGAACACTTTTAACCCGTATTCCGTTTAAATTTTATTATGTTCTTAAAAACATAAAGACTCCCATTGTTTAGTGTATGAATTCACTCAAATGCATTTTTCGCTAAAAACATAATCTCGAAATGGTCGTTCTACCCAAACACGAGATATACCTCACTTGAGGTGATCTAGTGTCTGCCCTTAGCTCAACTAACTTTAGTCGTACCGCAAACCCTCATCGAGGGTATGACCTCTACACGTACCTGGCGCGGATCTAAATTTTAACCCGTTAGCGATACTTTGCGATTCTACGTACTAACTCAACGTAATACATGCCCACGAAGCATGCTTACCTGTAAACATGGAACTTAACAAACGAAATATAAAATTTCATTTTTCAAATGGTAATGACATCACACCATTTGACCCGTTTGTCCGTCTAATTCATTTTCTTGGCTCGCCCTTTTTACATATCGATAATCAAAAATTGTTTTGTAAAAAGGATATTTATTTATCATTTATTTTGTTCGACCCGTTATGGTTCGCACCATAGGGCCGTATTACTTAAAACTTGTTTCTTTATTCTTTTGACCCATTACGGCTTACACCATAAAGTGTCTTATAAAAACTCCTTGTTTATCCGTCAACACTTGGGCCAAATTTCCGTTTTTACCTTTTTTACCATCAAATGTGGTTTCTTATCTTTTTCACTAGTTCCGACCCGTATCGATTCGCGTCGGAATGTCATGATACAAAGACTCATTTCAAATACTAGATAACCTTGTTATTAATCTATATATAAGTTGTTCTACTTAGTAATAATAATGTAAGCTTTACTTACCTTACAACCGGTTATGCTTTTCTTTCACACTTGATCCGTTTGACCCGCTTCTTCCCAAGCTTCCACCTAGCTTGTCAAGCGTCAAACTACCTTTACCATTCGCAAGTTGGTTAGATTAGTAATCATATAATACGACTACCCCACCTTACGGGCTTTACATCAAATTTATCATTTGATTTTATCATAGGTCAGTTTGACTTTTAAAAGTCAACTACCTATTAACATATGCAATGCACAATTAAGTTCGTCAAACTTATTTAGGCATTTTATTAGTTACCCGGTAGGCATTATTTCTATACCACCGTTTTAACTAAACTCCCAAACCAAATTTATATAATTTCTTTCACTCTGACAAGTTCGAGCGATCATTAACATCAAGTTAACTTAGCTCCAAATTTTCAATGCTAACCTATGCATTCATTGTGCTAGAAATATGGGTTTTCATCTCTATTTAAAACCCGTTTTATCGTATTACTAGATATTCCTCCGAATACCTAATATAATCAAGCTCTATATACAACTAGTAGATAACATGATTTTTAGCATCTATTAACATGAATATAACATCAAATTCGTCATAACATACAAAACCCATTTTATGGCAACTATGAACATATACTGAAACTCATAAATTGTTCAAGTATCTTCCTATTACTACCATGTATGATGACTCTAAACATACGTGTATCATCATCTTCATCATATTATTAAAACCCACTTTATAATCTACTTGTTAATCACTTACAAGTAATCTTACATCAAATATAGCATAATTTCTTTATGTCTAACGAAATCAAGCATACACATACTCTTAATTTCATCTTTGGATCATAATCTAACAACCTAATTGCGAGTATTCTACTTGACTCAAATCATGACCTTCACAAATCTAGGTTTTAAAACATACCTTATGATCCCCTCGTCTAGGTGATCGATAATTCATGTTCATGCACGAATTTGAGCTCCAATTTCTCTTCAATTTTGATGATTTTGGATAAACTAGGGTTTCACCCTTTTTTTTCTTCTCCTGGAGTCGACATACACACACACACACACTAAGTGTGTGTTATGTCTATTTTTTTTGTTTTAAACTCAAGTTTCCTTGTTGACAACGTTGGTCCCTCAAGTTTGTTTCACATAACCATGAAAGATTACCATTCATTATTCTCATTTAGTGTACTAAATACTAACTAGGTTAATTACTTCCTAGTTATTTTGTTTACGGGTTAACTTTTACCATTAACGGTACTTTACCTGCCTTTTAATATTAATGTGGTTTGATTACCAAACCTATTTATGGGGTGTTACAAGTCTATCCCCCTTAAACAGGTTTCATCCCCGAAACTTTTCTTACGTAGTTCATTGGGTTAAACCCAATGGAGTTGGTTTCATTTTCACTTGAGCACTGCTCATATCTTTAATTATTCAAAATCTTACCAGGAAAATATAGTTATGTTCTTCGGGTCCAAAGTGCTTGCGAATTCCATGTGTAAGGCCTCGTGGGTCGTTACTTTCATCTTGTGTACCTTATCTTTATCATTCACTTGATCGAGTCATCATTTGGTCACTCGGTCATATAAATCCTCAACAAGCTTATTCCGCGCTAATCCTAATATGATAAGTGCATTAAATAACTTTTAAATATAATTTGACCTCGACCGATTTTTGCGGGTTAGACCTATTAGTCACCGTTTAACTTATACATCATAGTTTAGGTACACTCATAATGCCTTCGCAAGGCTTTTACAAGCATTCTTGACCCCGGTTTCATAACTTGTGTTACAAAGTAATCATATACTTTGGTTACAAAGTAATCATATACTTTGTTATTTTATTGTCCGTGATTGCATCATGTCATGTTTAAGGTTATATCGATCTTCTCGTTTTCGAAAATTTTATTTTCGAATTTATCGTCTTGAACCTATTGGTGTCAAGACTTGTTTCTTTTAACACTATCCATTTCCCAATCCCTTTCATACTATTAATGTTTGTTTAAACGTTGTTTCCCAACTAAAACGAGTTTTAGTTCAACGTTTTCCCTTTAACTTGTGTCGATTACTCGTATTAAGAAATCGACAACCTAGTGTTTCTTCTCTTACTATTTTTTTTATCTGACGTGGGGAATCGCAAACGGTTTCCTCGCTTTATTTAAGTGACCCGTAGGCCCTTTTACTTAGCCTTGTAAGCTATTTCTTTAGACTTTCACCATTTTTTTATTTATATTTTCTTTTGCTCATTCTTCTCGATTCGTGAACCGTGGGTCATTTTGGTCTCATAGACCTTTACATCATCCATGACCCGAAGGTTGTAGTGATCCCGTAGATCATTCTTTTACCCATATTATTTCATTAATGTAATTGATGTCAATGCACCTCCTTATGTTTAAAAAAAATCATTTACTTTGTCTTTTCTTTTATCCAATAATCATGGCCCTTTTTGGACCATGAAGATTGTTTTAATCCTATTTCAATTATGGTCTTCAGACCATGATTGACCCGTGTTGGCGATATTTTCATTTTCTGTGAGTCTTTTATGTGTTACGTTCATTTGTCGGATCTATTACCCGTTTCATCCCGATTGTGCGGATCACTTGTGCCTAAAACTGACGTAAGGGTCAATTGAGATTGACCACTCGTCACCACAGAGTCACAGCTACCATCTTTAGTAGCAACCACCACATTTTGCCAGATCTATTAGTCATTTTCGTTCGGAAAACTCTTCCGCTTTTATGACTTCATATGTCATTTATGCATCGATTTGTCTCCCGTTCACCGTTATCCGGTTTACGCCTATATTTCTTTACAACCCATTGCCCGGGTTCTTTATTCTTTTGTTTTTAACGCTCCCGTTATCCGGTTTGCGTTTATATTTGTATTTAATTACGTCCCATTACCGGGCTCAGTGTCCTTTTGTTTGACGCTCCCGTTATCCGGTTTGCGTTTTATATTTATATTTAATCATGTCCCATTACTGGGCTCATTATCCTTTTGTTTAACACTCCCATTACTCGGTTTGGGTTTTACATTTTTAATCATGTCCCATTACCGGGCTCATTATCCTTTTGACCCTTTTGACTTGTTCATGTGAAATCCATCACCTA
This sequence comes from Scalesia atractyloides, assembly GCA_947069175.1. Classification (NCBI taxonomy): domain Eukaryota; kingdom Viridiplantae; phylum Streptophyta; class Magnoliopsida; order Asterales; family Asteraceae; genus Scalesia; species Scalesia atractyloides. The sequence continues at coordinate 55,219 of CAMTDV010000039.1, read as the reverse complement.
TGAACAATTAAACCTTATTCTTTATTTAACCCGTTTGATTTGTTCGTGTGAAATCCATCACTTATGAACAGTCAAACCTTATTTTTTATTTGACCCGTTTGACTTGTTCGCGTGAAATCTATCACTTGTGAACAGTCAAACCTTATTATTTATTTGACCATCCTTGATGTCCTTATAGACCATGAATGATGATTAACATCATCACTTCTCTTTTTTTTTAATTTTTTTCTACGACCGTAGTCAACGACTTTGATCGTTTTCTATGTGAGCAATACCTCCGTTTCTATGACCCCGCGGGTCATTTATACTTTGGTTTTACGTGCCCTTTTATCAACCATGGTCTTTCGTCCATAATGACTTATTCCACAAATTTCCTTGGGTTGTTTATTTCTATTTGCCTCATATATCGTTTTTATGGTTCCCACGAAAACCATTTATACGAGTACGCCCGTAAGATTATTTTGACCCCAAGGATCTTTTAACTCTTCCATTCACCTCGTCTTTACCACATCGGATGTATATGTGCTTATTATAAGAAGTTCATGGTATCATGTGTTACTATTTACTTGGCCAGAGTAAGCGATCAACACATGGTACGCGTAACCTTATTATAACTATCACATTACTCCCTATGTAAGTAAATCCTCGGTTCATGTTCAGTTTTCTGATTTTATTCGGTAAACCTTGTTTATTGTTATTTAACAATTAGTGGTTTTTACCCTTTTTTATCTCAAAACATATAGAATGTTTTCCTTTTTATAAAACTTTTGTGCAATCACATTCGTTAATGGGATCGTTACTTTTTCTCAATAAAATCTTATTGATAATGTCTACTTGGATGGTCACTTCCATTCAAGTTTCTAAATCCGAGTTCTTTTATTTTGTTATTCACGATTTGTGAACAACGCGTATTCCCACCCAATTTCTCTTGGAAACATCATCTTGGATATGTATTCTATCCAAGTTTTCCAAGTTCTATATTCCCATATGCAACTGTCATTCATTATTTGAATGTTTCCTAATACCGTTCATATAATAATATGTAGTGTGCACCTGGGCGATGCTCGTTCTGATGAGCTTTCCTTGTCGTTCGACCTTTGTTCATTATTCTCATTTGGTTTAGATCCTTGATGAGCATTCCCACTTGCCATACTTCGGAACATTCCGTCATCATAACAATAAATCATTATACTCTCGTCATCTTCAGATGCGAACATCCTTCATTTAGAACATTCACGAAATATTAGTAACTTTGAAATTAATGCGCGCCCGTACTATAATACAAGGCATTCTACAGTACTTGTTAACACAAGTATTTCGCTAATCATACCGGTCTTTTACCAATTTATTTGGGATAAAGTGCGTTCACACGATATCCTTATGTGTTGTTTACAACACTTTTAACCATGCTAGACCGTTAATGTTTATAATAGCTTACCGGATTGTGCGATCAAGTCTCGAACCGAACACATTTGATCAGTAACCTTGAGCTCTGATTACCAACTTGTAAGACCCTTAATCTATAAATCGAAATTTATGATAATTTTGCATATACAAGGATTTATATGCGATTACACGTTCATAAATATATTACGAGTTTCATAAAACTTCTAAAATTTTATAACATTTTAATATATAAACAATGAATAGTTTCGTAACGACTAAACAAATTGCGGAAGCTTTAACTTGATCGTGTTCGGTTCTTCATTAGCTTGATCGTATCCAATACTTCATAATGATGACCTAAATAACATTCAACAATGTTAATTATTAGCTTTATAATGCCAAAATGTAATTTGATAACATTGATAACTCAAGAAACAAAAATATTTCTTTTTTGTTTTTTTTATTACAGTACCAGCCGTAAGCTACAGTTCAGCCGTAGCTTACAGTTCATCAATTCTGATCTGGGCAGAAAGGCCCAATCGTAGCTTACGGTTCATCCGTAGGCTACAGTTCAGTCTGCAACTTTCTCTCTCTTTTTTAACTAAAACTTGCGTATCTTTTTCGTTACTTATCCGTTTCACTTGAAACTTGTTTCTAAATGTCCGTAAAATGTTTACCTACATATTTAACTAGAAATCCTCAACCCGGATTCTTAATTTTTATGAATTACGCATCCATTCCCGGTTTATGCGCATATTCATTTTGACCCGTTTAGAGATTTAAGCACTTAAGCTTAAATCTCACTTCCTCTTTCCTTACTTCATATTTTCACATTGATATTGCTATTTATCTTCCACCAGAACTATATTTGTGGTGGATTTGATATGGTAAAATCATATATTCCGAATTCTACCCTTTATTTTGACAATTTACAAAAAAAGACTCATTACGAGGCATTGGACTAAAAAGCTTATACCTTTCACTTTTACACTTATCTAAAGAATTTACTAAATCAAAAACTTATTCTCAAACTACCCTTTAGGTTCGTTTGCCCGGTTATTTAAAAGGCATTTTGGTCTACTTTAGTCCTTTTTACGACGAAGGACTTTCAAAATCCCGTTTTGACCAAATGAACACTTTTAACCCGTATTCCGTTTAAATTTTATTATGTTCTTAAAAACATAAAGACTCCCATTGTTTAGTGTTTGAATTCCCTCAAATGCATTTTTCGCTAAAAACATAATCTCGACTCTAATGGTCGTTTTACCCAAACACGAGATATACCTCACTTGAGGTGATCTAGTGTCTGCCCTTAGCTCAACTAACTTTAGTCGTACCGCAAACCCTCATCGAGGGTATGACCTCTACACGTACCTGGCGCAGATCTAAATTTTAACCCGTTAGCGATACTTTGTGATTCTACGTACTAACTCAACGTAATACATGCCCACGAAGCATGCTTACCTGTAAACATGAAACTTAACAAACGAAATATAAAATTTCATTTTTCAAATGGTAATGACATCACCATTTGACCCGTTTGTTCGTCTAATTCATTTTCTTGACTCGCCCTTTTTACATATCGATATAATCAAAGATTGTTTATTGTAAAAAGGATATTTATTTATCATTTATTTCGTTCGACCCGTTATGGTTCGCACCATAGGGCCGTATTACTTAAAACTTGTTTCTTTATTCTTTTGACCCATTACAGCTTACACCATAAAGTGTCTTACAAAAACTCCTTGTTTATCCGTCAACACTTGGCCAAATTCCGTTTTTACCTTTTTTATCATCAAATGTGGCTCCTTATCTTTTTCACTAGTTCCGACCCGTATCGATTCGCATCGGAATGTCGTGATACAAAGACTCATTTCAAATACTAGATAACCTTGTTATTAATCTATATATAAGTAGACGTTCTACTTAATAATAATAATGTAAGCTTTACTTACCTTACAACCGGTTATGCTTTTCTTGCGCACTTGATCCATTTGACCCGCTTCTTCCCAAGCTTCCACCTAGCTTGTCAAGCGCCAAACTACCTTTACTATTCGCAAGTTGGTTAGATTAGTAATCATATAATATGACTACCCCACCTTACGGGCTTTACATCAAATTTATCATTTGATTTTATCATAGGTCAGTTTGACTTTTAAAAGTCAACTACCTATTAACATATGCAATGCACAATTAAGTTCGTCAAACTCATTTAGGCATTTCATTAATTACCCAGTAAGCATTATTTCTATACCACCGTTTTAACTAAACCCCCAAACCAAATTTATATCATTTCTTTCACTCTGACAAGTTCGAGCGATCATTAACATCAAGTAACTTAGCTCCAAATTTTCAATGCTAACTTATGCATTCATTGTGCTAGAAATGGGTTTTCATCTCTATGTAAAACCCGTTTTATCGTATTACTAGATATTCCTCCGAATACCTAATATAATCAAGCTCTACATACAACTAGTAGATAACATGATTTTTAGCATCTATTAACATGAATATAACATCAAATTCGTCATAACATACAAAACCCATTTTATGGCAACTATGAACATATACTGAAACTCATAAATTGTTCAAGTATCTTCCTATTACTACCATGTATGATGACTCTAAACATACATATATCATCATCTTCATCATATTATTAAAACCCACTTCATAATCTACTTGTTAATCACTTACAAGTAATCTTACATCAAATATAGAATAATTTCTTTATGTCTAACGAAATCAAGCATACACATACTCTTAATTTCATCTTTGGATCATAATCTAACAACCTAATTGCAAGTATTCAACTTGACTCAAATCATGACCTTCACAAATCTAGGTTTTAAAACATACCTTATGATCCCCTCGTCTAGGTGATGGATAATTAATGTTCATGCACGAATTTGAGCTCCAATTTCTCTTCAATTTTGATGATTTTGGATAAACTAGGGTTTCACCCTTTTTTTTCTTCTCCTGGAGTCGACATACACACACACACACTAAGTGTGTGTTATGTCTATTTTTTTTGTTTTAAACTCAAGTTTCCTTGTTGACAACTTTGGTCCCTCAAGTTTGTTTCACATAACCATGAAAGATTACCATTCATTATTCTCATTTAGTGTACTAAATACTAACTAGGTTAATTAGTTCCTAGTTATTTTGTTTACGAGTTAACTTTTACCACTAACGGTACTTTACCCGCCTTTTAATATTAATGTGGTTTAATTACCAAACCTATTTATGGGGTGTTACATATTGGATTATAGCGAGGGAATTTTTAGTAGTACTACTGGGCCCGACAAGCACCACTCGAGCTTGTCGCGTCAGCTAAACCGAACGTTGATGGTCACGGGTGTAGAATTTGCCTAACACTTAGCCATGGTTGGTGATAGACCTGGCACAACAGGAGCAGCAACGTCAGCTTCGGATCGAACTCTTTGTTGACATGACTTAGGATAGCTACCTACAAATATAACAAGTAACTGCTAAACACTGCAACTTACTGTTTCGGATATGAAACAGTGGAAAACGCTTGAGAAACAACTTACTTTATATCTGTAACTTAAAACCTGTGAACTCACTCATCATTATGTGTTTGACACTTGTTCTTGCATGTCTTTCTCAGGTTGCTAAGGTAGCACACATCAGGACTAGGATGCATTTTGGAGTCGCATAGATTTCACCAAACTTTTAGAATCAATTTTAATTACATTAGCTATTTTAGTTTTGTAATTATTGACGCTTCCGCTACTAAATTGTATAAACCGTATTTTCTCATGAATGAGCAAACAAGAAATTTTTTAAACTCATATAATGGTCGTTCGGTATGACTAATGACTGTGATCCTGGTTTGTCACGTGCCTCGTGGTAGAACTCCGCACGTGGTATTTGAGGGTGTGACAAGAAACGACCAACGTAAGGTATGAATAACGAATCAATGGTTTTACTTGTGTCAGTATGTATGAAAAGGATTATACCTTTAATAGGAGTTTATGACTCGACTAGAGATGGGTATGTCAGAATAGGATAATTGATACGCATATGTAGGAGTATATTTACAAATTAGACTTCCGAAAAGTCAAACGGAGTAAAATTATAGTTAATAAGGCAAGTAATAGAATGCAGGTAAGAAAGTAATTATAGTTCGACTTTTGAAAAGTCAAATGAAGATGAATTGTTAATAATAAAGCAAATAATAAAAGAATGGATAGAGCAGTTTGGTCCATTAAGTAAGTAAGTATAAACCATTGAAAACAGTTGATGTGGTAAGAAGCTTTAGCTGTAAGAAGTAAACCTTGGATGAGTTACATGCGTGAAAAATGTTAGTACTCAACTCTTGAGAGTCAAAGTGAATGACGGGTTACGACCCGGACTGAAGGCTTAAGTTTTAATGGGAAAGACAAGTATTTGTAAGAAGCACTGAAACATGAAGCGATGAAACTCTATGCATGCTTGAATTAACGAGAAGTACCGACATGTACTTCGAAATGTGTATATATAATAAGAAAGAAGTGGCAGTTTGACTTTGAAAGGTCAAACTGCAGAAGTTGACAAATAAGCTAAAGAATTGCGAAAGAATGGTGATGTATTGACCCGTCGTGAACGGGTCAAACAACAAAAATGATATATTAAGAAATAGTCACGTATTGAACTATTTTGAATGGGTCAAACGCACTAATGTTTAAAAAAATGAGAAAGAATTAATATGTAAATAAGGTGATGTAATAAACATAACCTCTGAATGAAATCGAATGAAATGTGTAAACCCCTAATCTTATAATGAAAGTGACAGGAATCATGATGTGATAAACCTATCAAGGTCGGCGAGAATGCTCATCAGTGGAAGCTCATCACACGGATGAATGAGGTCAATCCAGAGATGGTATGAATTGTAATGAAAAGGGGCGGTTCACTTTTGCATGTCGAAGTATTGCGCCAAAGCAGCAAGGTTAGCGAATTGTTTAATATCTGAATGTAAATATATAGTTATGGGTTGAAAAAGTACTTCCGTACGAAATAATGTAGCGCATAATGTGTTATGAAAAGGAAGGCTTGGTTTTTAGAAGTTGACTAAGAATGAGTTTTAGTTCATGCTTATGTAGTAAGTAGTGCGTGTATGAGTAAGAATGTAGAAATAAAACTCGAGGTATAAGTGAAACTATTAGAACTAATACTAACTGTGAAGTGTATTAGTACATTCATATGAACTTCAAATTGTTGTAATGTAAATTATGGTATTAGACTCTTTAGGTTGCTACTAGTTTGCATGCCTTAGTTTAAGTACGATAATGTGATGAGTTGAAAATTTAAGAAGAAATTGATAAAGAATGAAAATGTAAAGTAAGTGTAGTTGACCAGTTACGAACGGGTCAATGTGAGGTAGAAAGCACAATGAAGAAATTGTATAAGTAGTGACTCGTTGTAACAGGACGCAAGGGATGAAATTATGATGATGATAAAAAGGTATGTAATGACCCGTTATGGATGGGTCAATTAAGACAAGCATGATGGGCTATGATAATGGTAAAAGGTTTGACCCATTATGAACGAGTCGGATGGAATATATGTTTGATGTTAAAGGAATGATACGTACAAATCTGGGTAGGCTGATTTGTTGAAAGAATAAAAAAAAGATTTCTAGAAATGATGTTCTTAAAGTTATGACCTTACTAATGGATAAACAGATATTGATGAAGAACGTTTCAGGGACGAAACCTTCTTTAAGGAGGGTAGACTTGTAATGCCCCAAAATCCGAATTTTTATATTGTTTAGTATGCTTGTTATGTAAAACATAAAACAAAATGACTAGGCTATTTAACTTAGTTAAATAGTTAGTCAAAACAAATAAGGAAATGAAATTGGATCAATTATGAACAAGTAACAAACATGGGGGGTTAATTTGGAAGGAATGGAAAGGTAAAACATAAAAATAAAATGAAAACCCCAAACACACACTTGGGCGTGTCTGGGAGTTCGACCAGAGCAGAAGAAGGAAGGGGGAAACCCCTCTCAAACCCTAAATCAATAAATTGAGTGGATTTTGACCAAAAATCGGATTGCATGAACGTTAATAGTGATCTTCTAAGCAAGCTCTAGCCAAGGTATGTTTCAATTTTCAGTTTTGGTGAACAACCATTAAGTGGGTGTTGATGAATATGTGAGTTCGATCTGAATTAGGATGAATACTTGCTAATGTTATCATGTTTAAGTTGAATAATGGCTGAATTTTAGTTATCTTTGTGATTTAGGATGAAACCCTATGTGTATGAGTATGAGAAAGATTGTGATGAACATGTGAATGTTAGTAGTTTTGATTATGTTGATACACTAGATGTTATGTAGTAGGTTTTGATAGTAAACATGATGTAGAATTTGTTGACATTGTGATCTTGTTTGAATAAATTGAGTCATGAGATAAACATTGGAAAGAACATGCTTAAACTACTTGTACTATGTGCTTAGAATATAGTATGCACACCAAGTGTATGATGATATGTCTAGGTGAAGTTAGAATGTGAGATATTTAGAAAATATTTGGTGAAAACTAAATCTGTCCAGAAAGTTACAACTGAATGTAATCGGCTGTAACCGGGTCAAATTTTATCAAAAACTGATGTTTATTGAGTTTGTGATGAACTTCTAGGAAAAACCTTTCAAACCCAACTGTAATTGCATTTTTTCGACGAAAATTGAACGTTTTATGAATTTTTTCGTATTGAAGGTTCAGGCTGCGTTTTCTGGCAGAATTTGCAGCCCATTACGAATGTAATAACTCAAATTAACAATAGATTTATGATCCCAAATTTTTACTGTAGGTAGATTCAGGAGATCACGAAAATCTCCAACTGGAATTATGTCAATCGGATAATCGAGGATTTTTAAATGAATTTTCCCGTGGGCTGCAGTTAGAAGTGACGGATCTGATTGCTGCTTAGTAAATGATTTTTTATAAATTTTTGGTAGAGAGTTAGACTCTAAAAATTTAACACGAGGATAAGTCCTTCGAGGAGCACGTCACATAAAAAGATCGTAACTTTTGCAAGCTCTTAAGTACAGTAAAGAGACATCTCAAAACAGCTTAATTTATGTGAATTGAACCATTGCAATGTTAGTGAATGATTGATTAATGAAAGTCAAACATTGCATGATCTGAAAGCCGAATAAATGAATGTATGTATGCTCATGTATGCTAATTGAATTAGAATGATGTGATACTGGATCTATGCCATATGTATGTTAGTTGTTGCCCAATAAAAGTCAATGTGACATAGGAACAGAATGATTGATAAGATGAATGATCATGTATATTAACAATGTCGTAATAAAATGGAATGAAAGGATATGCATCGCATTAGCAAGGAATCAAGCGAGGAAAGCTAAGGAGTCAAGAGGAGACAAGGGAAGTGAAAGCGAGAACGGACGCTCAAGGTAAGTGAATTTCGATTCACTTCTTGGTAGGTATAATAAATTTTGATACTTATGAATATGGGATATCATGAAGGATTTGTAAAAATCGGAAGTATTAAGCTAAGTAAAGCTCTAATAACTAAGCCGGAAGTAAATTGGTGGGATTGGACGGGTCGAATAATTCGTAAATGAATATTAAGCCTAAAGAATATAAGTTAAGAATTTCCTTAGTCCGGATGTTACATTTTGAGTCCTTATGATAGAGGACCAAATTACGGTCATGTGAGAAGAAACGGGAGGATAAACGGGTAGTCGGTTTGAAAGATATGCATGTTTTGTGCATTATATGTTGAAAATATAGAGCTGGGCAGATGTAGCTCAAGAAAAACCTACATTCTGTTATAACAGGCCTGTCGCGCTACGCGACCGCAAGCAGGGAACAAAGTCGCGCCACGCGACACATGTTGCGGCCCGCGACAAAGTGAGCTAAGTCTCTCACAGCCTGCGGGAGACTATTGAACTGGCAAAAATCTTTATTTGTTTGAAACTTGTTTTAATAGGTTTTTAAGACCTCATAACTAATGTTGAAGATGGTTTTGGTTATAAGTAAATATGATGGGCCTCCAGATAGAATAAGTATGGATTTACCTTCGTGTCAGTGAAGGAAGTCTATAGGTGAACGTTTCTAAGAACGAGTAAGTATGTATATCAATATATAGAAAACTTATATTATGGAAAGCTGGGAATATAACATGTTAGTATAAGTATATGAGAATAAAAGTGGTAAGCAAGAACTCGTAAGTATGTATGCGTGTATGAATGTTTGTATGTATATAGATGTATATGATTGTATGTACGTATGTAGAAATGTATGCATATATGAAAGTAACTTGCTATGAATGCACATAGGAATGGTTTCAATACGATTGAATATTGACGATTACTAATGAGGTGCCTTGAGATTTGAAATGTAATGCAGGTATGAGATCGTCGAGATCATGAGGAATGGAAGCCGAACTTGAACAAAGAATTTAAAAGGATAATCCAATGAGTCCAGGTTTATATTATGGAGTATTATAAGATTTTCAATTTATACAGTTTAATGTTGTATGGTGATGTCAATGACTAACGGATAAGTTGTATATGATGTCCACAGGAACCGCACGGATTTTTCCTCTATCGCTATTGAAGTTAAGCTGCCGTAGATCGAGTCGAAGTGCAAGGATTGTACGGAAAGAACGGTCACATAATTTGAATTATGTAACGCTCGAAGTGTTAATTAAACGTGAATGTTGTAAATTCCTTCTAGTGAATGTTTGATATTTTTGTAATTGAGTCTTCACGTGAGAAATGTAATTAATAAAGAAAGAAATTTTAAGGCTTGTATTTCCGCTGCGTCATTTTTAAGATAGTACGTGTTAGGGTGTTACAGTTTTTCAATTTATACTTCGCTTTAGTCCATCAAAATGGTTGAACCAGCTCTGCTTACACTACTAAATAAAAGACTCATGGATGAACTAATCTATCAGAAAATCCTTAAGTAAACGGGATTACCCACGTGATTCCAATGGATTACTAACGAAGTTTTTTTGCGACCGAATTACAATGGTTTTTAAGTAATTAGAAAAACGTATGTTATTACCAATGGTTACATATTGTTTTGTGTTACATCCGTCTCTAAAGTTCACCCAGAATTTCTAAAACGAAAGAAAATTTATTTTCAATTATATTGTATAAGTATAAACTTTATTTTCAATTATATTATATATGTATAAAGTATTGAAAAACAAAGGGGACTGCGATCGGATGCAACACACCCGTTTGATATATGTTTATTGTTAATGGATTTGGGGAGGGGTAGACGTCATGCATTTAAAATGGGGTACATGTTTCATGTGTATTATTGTTTATTTTTCAGATATTCTAATATTTAATATTTGACTCTTTCCAAATTATATTTTAACAGGATTATATGGCTTAAAAATGATGATGATTAAATTTATCATGTGTTACTATATCTTATTATATTATACATATATACTGTTATAAAGAGCAAATTGCCATTTTAGTCTTTGAGTTTTGGTCTAAATTGTCTTGTTGATTGGAATGTAATTAGAAATGGTCTTTATTTCTTTGAAAAAAAAATTATCATTTTAGTTCAAATAGTTTTTTTTCTTCTTCCGGGTCCTTGACTTTTCCATTTTTTGCCATTTTGATCACATTGCCTAACTTAGTCTAAAAATCTGGTTATAACCAGGGGTATTTTTGGCATAACTGTTGTGTAGTGCTAACCAGTGGCAGTTTACAACAAAATTTACAAACCTCTTAATAATTTTAATGCTAAAAATACCCCTGATTATAACAAGGTTTTTAGATTAAGTTAGGCAATATAAGCAAAATGACAAGAAAATGGAAAAGTCAGGGACCCAGAAGAGAAAAAAACCTATTTGGACTAAAATGACAATTTAGACCAAACCTCAAGGACTAAAATGGCAATTTACTCTATTATAAAACTAAATACACATACTATTTTAAAACGAAACAAGCAAGAACACCCGCGCGCGTTGCGGCGCGGTACATCTCAAACATCGAATAGATTAGTCCAAACGTTATGTGATGCGTTAATTATATGAAAACATGTTTCGACGTATCTGATTGAACTCAATGTAACCTATATAAGCATTTCGATTGGATCAAAACTTAAAGTAAATACAATTTTTACCATACAATCCTAACGCATTATATGTGACCCGAGTTATGCACAGAAAACGTAACGGGTATAACGCAAAAGCTGACATGTATAATCAAAATAGATTAACTAGAGCTTTTAGAAAAGGTGAAAAAAACCACAATTTGACTCCACTCGGTTCGAAACAAAATTTACAAAATATCACCTGACTCATTTCCAAAAAAGTGTACGTCGAAACATACACCAACTCAAATTTATACCGAAATGTACATAAAAATATGCACGTAAAAATGGTTTCTAAAAAGAAAACGTATTATATTTGACCTCACTCGTTTCCAGAACAAGATTACGTCAACATGTAGAGCAAATCGAATTTATACCGGCATGTTCATAAAAATATGCACGTGAAAAAAAATAGTTTTTCTTACGTAAAGGAGGTATAGCGCTAAACTCGAAACAAATTATTAGTAAAAAACTTAATAGGTTAAATATGTTCATAAAATTGTGCCAAGTAGCACTAATGCCAAACCACCGCAAGCGACCACCAACATTAGAAGAGCTTATAAAAACAAATTAAATAAAAAGAAAAATATCACCGAATAAAAAACATACGCAAAATCGTTGAACCACGCACGCTCGTTTCGGCGTGTTAATACGAGAAATTAGACAGAAACTTAAAATGTAGAAAAGAATAACTAAGTCGATCTAGGATCCGCGCGTTGTGACGAATTTGTCAAACAGAAAAAAAATAGACGCGTTGCGACTGGCCTGTCAGACGGAAAAAACAGACGAAAAAACATTGAACCCCATACGTACATTGCGGCGTATTGATTCACAAAATTAAAACGAAACGTAGAACGAAAAACTTGTGAAAGATGAAAAGTATGAGGGGACCAAAGTTAAAAATAAAAAAAAAGTGTTGGGGTTAAATTGCAAATATGAAAAGCTTTGGGTTAAAACTAAAAAAGTCAAAGGGGTTAAAATATGAAAAAAAATCTTTAGGTTAAAAGTAAAAATTGCAAAAAAAATAATTTAAAACTACCAATATATATTTTACAACTACCTAAAACAAAAAAATATGTTGCTAATTTATATACCGGAAATGTTGGTTGATGTCACATCAACCCACCAACTGCTATTTTAAATGGATAAGTAAACAAAATGCTATCGACTGCTCTTATTTAATATAGTCATTTAAAACCAGTATTAAGCACTCTTGTGCTGCGGTGGGGGTAAACATCAATGTCACCCTACTGTCTGCGACCATTAACACTGAAGTTGTGGTGTGTTAATACGAAGAAACTAAATAGAAACGTAAAACATTAAAAGAATAACTAAGTGGATCAAGGACCCATGTGTTACGATAAACCTGTCAAACAGGAAAAGTAGGAGATATAAAAACGTTTAACCACACAAGCACGTAGCGCCGTGTTAACCCGCAAAATTTGAAACAAAACTTAAACAAAAGTTTTGTGAAAAAACTGAATAGTATAGAGAAACAAAGTTGAAAGTAAAAAGTTGTGAACTTAAACTGCAACAGATGAAAAGTTTTGAGGTTAAAAAAATCAGATAGTTTTGAGTTGAAAGTAAAGATTAAACGGGGCTAAAAAAAAGTCAAATGATTTTAATTATTTAATACTATAATTTTCAATATGTTTGGAAAATCTATTGTGCTAAAATAGTTTAAATTTTAATTAGAAGTAGTACTATTCATGGAAACTTCAAAATAATATGTATAATAACTAGTTTTTTTAAGACGTCGTGTGTTGCGGCGAAACCGAGCAAATGATAATGTAAAAGAAACGTGATTTGAAAATAAAGTATGTTGTTTAGAAAGCCAAACCATTAGAACGGTTTAGTTTATTATCTTATCGTTTTATGATAACAAATAAATATTTTATTTTGAGTACAACTTCGTTTTTTACCAAGCTTATAACGGAATGTCGGGAAAAAATCAAACAGAACTATGTACTTAAGTTTTTAGAAAAAAATTATAAACGTAAATTATTAAAGAAGTATCAAATTAATCGATAAATTAATATATGTTCTTAAAAGGAAAAAAAGAATAATTAAAAAAATGGTAAAGGAAATATATGATTTTAAAAAAGGAAAAAAATAAAAATATTTATTAAAAATAAACATAATAATAAACTATTATAATATATTAAATAAAAGAATAATAAAAAGCTATATATTATTATAAAAATAAAGTCACTATTCATCGTTCTTCATCAACAATATATACTATTCATCGTTCTTCATCAACAATATATATAGTGGTTTCCCCCGCGCTACGCGGCGGGAACTTAGTTGGTATCGGTTCTTATTATAGCAGCTAAAAGAGATAACTAAAAACTAAAGTCGTGATACGTCTAAAATGATACCGGCACGTGTTTTATATCAATCGAAAACTATTAATAAAAATACCGTTCGGATACTACAAATATTGGTACCCGATGTTCGGTTGAAATCGATTCGGTTTGTCACATAACGATACTCGTATAGTTTACGATTAAACAAAATGCATTTTTAATATTATTATCGGCAATCATATAGCTTATGATAAAAAATAAAATACTATTCATTGTGAGTTCAGTTTGATATTATACAATAGCGACATGATATCCATTTTCAACAAAAATCAAATTAGGAAAAAATCTAAATAATATATAATATTAAAACTTTCGATTTGGTATTATGAAGAAAAAGGTTAAATACTAAATTATTTAAGATATAAGGAGTTAATTTAAAACTTAAGTTAATATATTTAAAACTAATAATAACACCCGCGTGTGTTGCGGCGCGGATACATCGCAAACACCGAATGGTTAGTCCAAACATTATGTGATCCGTTAACCATATTAAAACGCGTGTTTCGGCGTATCCGATTGAACTCAATGTACCCTATATAAGCATGCGATTGGATCAAAACTAAAAGTAAATTGAGTTCATACATAAAATAAGCAAGAAAACATATTATATCGAAACATAGACCAACTCGAATTTATATCAAAACGTACATAACGATATGCATGTAAAAATTTTTTTTTTTAAACGAAAACATATTATACTCAACTCAACTCATTTCCAGAAAGAGTTTACGTCGAAACGAAAAGAGCAAATCTAAGCACACCCCGCGTTGCGGCGGGGCGTAAACGGTGTCAAATAGTACCTATGTCACACAACCGTCATCGACCACCAACACTGACTCGATCTAGGATCTGCGTGTTGCGACGAACCTGTCAAACATGAAAAAATAGACGTAAAAACGTTGAACCGCATATGCACGTTGAGTCATGTTAACTTGCAAAATTTGAAACAAAACATAAAAAAGTTGAACCACACTCGTACGTTGCGTCGTATTAACTCAAAAAATTTAGAACTACACGTAAAACGAAAATTTGCGAAAGATGAAAAGTATAGGGAACAAAATTTGTGAAGTTAAAATGCAAATAAAGAAAAGTTTTGGGTTAAAGTTAAAAAAACAAATTATGTATGGTTAAAATTGCAAAAGGTAAAAACCTTTGGGTTAAAAATAAAAAAATCAAGTTTTTTTAAAAAAGCCCCCAAAGCACAAGGTACAACCACTTATGCCTATTTTTTTTTTGCTTATTAAGAGTATTTAAATTAAACGCTTATCACTGTTCATCATCACTTTAAATTGATATGTATAAAATAATAATTATAATTTATCTCTATGTAAAGGAAAGAACGGAAGTTTGGATTCGTTCGGATTAGGGATGAGTTTTTTTTAAATACTTAAATGTATGTGTATTTGTACCGTATCATTATCTGTATCAGTACCGATTTTATATGCATCACTACTCTCTATGTAAAAGAAAGAAAGTTTGGATTAGGAATGAGCTTCTTTTCCTAAATACTTAAATCTCTACATGTGCTTGTACCGTACACATATCTGTGCCAGTATCGATTTTACATGTATCAGTACCACGTTTCATTGATTCCGGTATTTGGTACTTTCGGTATCGGTATGAGTATGGGCAAAAAAGAGTACTAGTACCGAATTTTATATAGAATTTTAAAAGTTTTTAAATTATGTTTTATTTCGTATTATAGTATTTATGATACTCGTATCGATTTTACCTATTTGGTACCCATATCGTATTGCTACTCGTACCAATTTTACTTATTTGTCCTCGTATTATATTGGTACCCATGTCAATTTCACCTGTTTAGTACCCGTGCGAGTGCTAAAAATTAAAATTAAAACAAAGTAGTACCAAAGCGGGTACCGTACCGAAATACTTGTACAAGTACCCGTACCGTATCAATATATTCAGTACGGTATTTGGTACCCAGTTTTGTTTAAATTTGGTATCGGTACAAATACGGGTACTATACCAATCACATCCCTAGTCTGAATAGTGTCAATATGCTAATATGAACCTTAGAGACTTTGCTAACTTAAGTATTTTTTTTCGAGTTTAGTGCTTTGCTAACTTCTGCATATGTCTTTATTTTGTTTGCCTTTTTTAGTTTACTTTTTTTAACGAACAAGACGGACACTGGTACAAAATAACCGGTTTTAACCTTTGAATATTTTTTAACAAACTGAATACGCGCGGATACCCTTTTAGACATGTGTTTTAACTTTTTTTCGTTTACTATAACGATTGCACTAAAACCGACTGAGTTCCTATCGTTTTCTTTTATGTTTATCTTTGTTTTACCTTATTGTTTTATCTTTTCTAATTATTTTGATGTTATAACTGAGCTACGACTCAAATAACATTAATACATTTGGATATTTTTTGTCATGATATGCGATACATAATGAATTCCTATCACGTCCTGAAGCAACAGGCAAACGACAACGAGCCTAACTATACATAAAATTTGCTTAATCTCGTTTCATCTTTCTATTTAAGACCTTTTTTGTTTTCTTCTTTGGTGTTTCTTCCTTTTTTATGTTTTTTTCTTTTTGGTTATTTTAATCATAGTTATACATAAAATATGGTAGCCGAGTTTCCACACACTTCAACGCACCGGGTTTCCACAACTAGTTTCATTTAAAAACAACTAGATTAGAACCCCGTGTATTACACGGGTTGAATAAATGTAATTTTATATATTAAATAATAAAACAATATATCTTTAAAAGGCTCGTTTATTACACGTGTTGAATAAATGTAATTTTATATATTAAATAAAAAAAATTATATCTTTAAAAACCTCATGTATTGTACGAATTAGATAAATGTAATTTTAAATACCAAATAATAAAATAGTTATATCTTTAAAACCCCCTGTATTATAAAGGTTGAATAAATGTTATCTATGTACTTAATAATAAAAAAGTTATATCTATAAAAGCCTATGTATTTCAGGGGTTGAGTAAATATTAAATATAACTTTATACAAATAATAAAAATGTTATATTTAAAAAACTATCGGATATACTTATTACGAGGTAGATTTAGTGATTGTAAAGATGGTTATTGAAAAGAAGATGTTATGGTCAAATATATTATTTAAAAATAAATAATATTTTATTAAAAAAATAGAAAGATTATATTTGACGATAAATTTAATATTTATATAATTAATATGAGATAAGTAGGAAAAGAAAATAAGTAGGGAAAAATAAAAATTACATACCCAAATGGATAGCCTGTGCGGTTATTTTTTTATTACTATTTTTATTATTATTATTATTATTATAGATAGATATAAGTATAGAATAAAATAGAATAAAATAAGTTAGGATGCATCAGAAAGTGACACATGTTCATAAAAGATTTTTATTTATTAGTATAGAAAGATTTGTGTAATAAATATTCAAGTGATATTACTTTATCTTATTCCATTTCATTTAACAATGATGATGATTAATTTATTAAATGTTACTCTATCTTATTATACTATTATTTGGTGTGGCGAGATTCACGAGTAAACAATAGCCTCAATTCTTTTTTTCTTGGCAAGATTCACGAGTAAACAATAGCCTTAATTCTTTTTTAGTAACTTAGAGTTTTAATCAATATGGTTTATAACTCATTGTAATATTTTATAAAATTTAAATGTCTTGTAATTTTATTTTTCACTTATTTTAACTCTTAAGATGTGATATTATAAAGTTCTGAGTATACCGTTGTAACGTACCTATGTTTATGATGTCTTGATATTAAATTTTCAAACCAAGTTGTGAGTAATAATATACAAGTAATCGAAATATAAACGAACGTGATATCAAAACTGGCTCACATTTAGTTTTTCTAAAGTTACGTTGTTTATCCTTTTCGTTATTTTAATAATATAATGTAATGCTTAATAAAAGTCTTAATATACCATTGTGACGTGTTTATTATTATTTACGTTTCGATATAAGTTTTGCTCAAAACCAAACGAGTTAAATGCAATTGTTTTTTTAACCGTTATGAACCGAGTGCTTACCGCCCAAACAACTCAATAGCCATAATAGTATTTGTTTATGTTTCGTACATGTACTGTAATGAATCGAACTGGTATTAACAGAAAGCATGTCTCAAACGTGATTAGTTTATTTTCCTTGATATTCCGGTATAAACTCCGTTGGAAACAAAGTTGTTTAAAATATGGTATATATTTTTGGTATCGTAAGCTATACAAGACTTTGGAGCAAGCTTTTTTAAGTTTTTTCCCAGGCGAGCTTCAAATTATTTGAACGCCTCTTCCGACAAGTATGGAAATCAAGATTGTATGATTAGCCACAAACACGATTTTCAAGTACAATCTTTAACGACAATTTATCTATTCTTGCAGCGAAGCTTCGTACAAGAAGGTGCGGTTGAAATTCTTCTAAAGACATTTGGTTTGAATCATTTATTCACATAAATTTGTATTTTATCTTTATGTTTGTTCGTTGTTGTATACGGTATTGTACTAGATGAATTTTTCACAAATAACGAGATAATATAGAACACAAAGTTGAACATATAAGTTTTCTTGACACTTAACGTATAAGGATTATTATTTCTCAAATAACACTAACGTATTTTAGATTTCATAACGAGTGATATCTTTGGAGGTATCTGATGAAACAATCAAAAACAAAGTACTATATGCAAAATTACACTATAAATGACCGTACAAGGACGTCCTGATGTGTTTAAAAGATATGAATTCGTTGTTATCTCTCGATATTGACACGAAAATTAGCTCTAAGACCTAACATTTTTACGTAGTTAATTATAGATTCACATAATATATACTTAAATAATTGGCATGCATGATATTTTATAATTATAACTTTTATACATGTTAAATTCATCCATGCAAGGTAAAATTAGAAACCAAGTTAATATAAAGTATCCCTTTTTTCAAAGGTATAAGACTTTTGTCACCACTGAAGAACAATTTGTAGTAATAAATGTAAGGAAAGTGAATTTGAAATATTAGTGGTTGTTGAAGCATGAGAAATATATATATATATATATATATATATATATATATATATATATATATATATATATATATATTATATATATATATATATATATATATATCATCACAAATAGAGTATCCCTTTTTGTCTCCTATATATCATCACAAATAAAGTAACCCTTTTTTGTCTCCTTTTTCTGTGAGTTTTAATGGAGGGCAAAAGGCATGAAGATATTACACTAACAATACCATTTCTGCATAGCAATGAAGATTATGTGAGTGTAAAATCAACAGAGGAGCAATACTCCAATAAAAGCAGTGCTTCTTTCACAAGTACTTGTTTCAATGGTCTCAATGCACTCTCAGGTCCATTTTCTTAATGCTATTTAATACATGATATGCATTTAGTTTAACTAATTCCATAATTCAAATAAAATGTATATGTTTTCAGGAGTTGGATTGTTATCAATCCCATATGCATTGGCAGAAGGAGGGTGGTTGAGCTTGATATTACTTCTAGTAATTGCAAGCACCACCTTCTACACAGGATTGTTGATCCAAAGATGCATGGATACTGATCCAACAATAAGAAGTTACCCTGATATCGGCGATCGCGCATTTGGGAAAACCAGGAAAGTTATAGTCTTGATAACTATGGACATAGAACTCTACTTAATTGCAACCGGTTTCCTGATCCTAGAAGGTGATAATTTAAGCAACGTATTTCCAGACATGGAGTTTGATGTTTATGACTATCATATTGATACGAAAAGTGGATTTATTGTTCTTGTTGCACTCATTATGTAACATTTGTCAAAAACGGGTTTTTCCAAACCCACTTCGTTTGTAATCGAATATCAAGTCATAAATGTTTCGTTGCATATTTATGTTTTTTTTTAATTTTAAACGATGCATAATTAATAAACAAATTAGAATTTAAAAACTATAATTAATAAAAAGTGAAAATAAAATAAATAAAAAAAACCGGCTGCCGGGATTCGAACCCGGGTCAGTCGGGTGAGTCTAACGATTTAACTCGCGCACATATAACCACATCGCCACTTGATATTTTTGTGAGTTCTAGGAAGAAATTAAATCATATGTTCAACCAGGAATCGACCTGTTTACGCTAACTGAAACCGTTATCGGCTTCCAAACGTCCAAGACGTTTGAGTGATCACGGATTTCTGATCATAACCGATAAACCGACAATTTTAATCAATTCAGTCTTGAATGGACTTGAATTCATGTGATGATCGGTTTTAATAACCGAAAATCTGCACTTCCTGAATTACTCCAACAATAGCACCCTCTCGCGACTCAAACTCATCCGCAGAACCTCCAATTTCACTTTCGCTCTACTTTCAGTTCGTCGGAAAAGCTTTTTGAACTCGCCGGAAAACCGTGTCTTCCATCAAATCAGTAAGTTTCTCAATTCTTTCATCGTTTATCAGTTGTTAAGCTTTTGCTAACTCAAACCCTTCAATCAGAATCAGTTCCAGGCGACGATATCGGATAATCATCATTCGCCGGAAAATCTCTGAGAATTTCTAGAACTCGCTGTGAAACGGTATAAACCTTTAAACATTCTGATAACTCTTGTTCAGTACTTCAATTCCACATCTAGCTAATCAAAATTGTTAATTGGTCCGCTCAGACAAAGTCCATAAAAACATAGCCGACGACTTCGCCGGAATTCCGAGAAAGATCATTTCTCCGGTATGTTTACTTCCAAAATCTTTCCTTTCCATTTCGTTTTAATCACTTAAATGATTGTCAATCGAATTAAACAGAATCAGTAGGGTAATTGTTGTCTGTGATATTGTAACGAAGAAGATGAAGTTAGTTTGTATATAAGTTAAATATAAATTAGATATTATCTCGGGTTAGACACACAGTCCAGCGGTGGACTGTGTGCGCACATATATCACACGCCGCGAGTTCGTTCCTTGACACAATTGTATGCTCTGTAATAAAGATGTTTTCCTTTTTAACTGAACCGGATTAACCCACTGAAGATGTTAAGTATATTAAAAATCAGTATATTAACCAGGTTAGACACACAGTCCAGCGGTGGACTGTGTGCAACACTAACCCACATGTCCCGGGTTCGAGACCTGTTACACACGCCGGTTCGATGATTAAAATCCTTTTTGAAAATAAAAGAATTTTGAACAAACTAAAACAGTATATAAATATAATTAAAAACAGAATTATTTCGGGTTAGACACGTAGCTCAGTTGGTAGAGCTGCGTGCACGCGTACGGGAGGTCTCGGGTTCGAGCCTTACCCGGCGCACACTTGCACACTAGCGAACTGGTCAAACAGTCAACAGTCCCGGTCAACGGTCAACGGTCAACGCAAAAGTCAACAATATTTTTATTATTTTTATTTATTTATTTAATTTAAAAATCAATTTAAAACACTTAAAAATAATGTTTTTAAAGATAGAAAACAGTCTTAAACTCACAAAAATTTATCTAAAAATCTTATTAAAATTATTAATAAAATCCACTCATTTACCATACCTTTTCGTTATTATTTAGGTTAGTTAATTCCCGTCGATCAATCCTCTAAACTCGTGCGCATTTCATCATCTTCAACCGAACACACCCAATGTGAGTGAATCTCTACAAATTCCCCGTTTTAATCACGTTTTTTGGGTGTATCATGTGTCTTATTATTTATCACATTTAAACTATTGTGCATCTATCATATCCATGAACAAATGTGTATTCAACTTGTAACAATTGTTTGTGTGGTTATTGTTTAGATTAAATTTATCATATTCAGTACATACATTATCATAGGCCGCCGCCTCCCATTACATTATGAGCGTTGAGCTATTCCCCATTACATTATGAGCGTGAACCAGGCGTTGCCAACATACGATCGGCTCCGTTTGATTGAGCCTTGATCGCACAGACATTTATCATAGGCCGTCCGTTCCCCATTACATTATGAGCGTGAACGTGACGTTGCCAACATATACAGTTTCATTCATGTTATATATTCATGCAAGTTGGTTTGTTATCATATGTTATTGTTTGTTGTTGTTATTGTTATTGTATGATTTAATTACGTTTGCTCACATATGAATATTGCACAATTTTTCATGATAAAGATAACAAGAGATCAATAATAAATGTTTTTCTAACAAGGTTCACTCGCCAACTTATGTTGACCCAAAAACCCCCATTGTACACATGATACAGGTGATCCAGCTGCAGCAAGAAACACATAGGATGGCTTAGAAGAATAAACTGGTTTAGACTTTGGATTGTTTAGTTGATTATCTTTCTTTGTATTTGTATGAACATGTTTGGAATATTGAGGATGTAATTTTGACTTTAATAAATATGAAACATATTAGTAAATATCATGAGCTTTGGTGATAACCCAATTATGCCCCGACTCTTATTCCGCTGCGGGTCGGGGTGTGACAGATTGGTATCAGAGCCATGACTATAGGGATATATGATAGGTTATTAGACCCTTAGAGCCTATACTATAGCTGATTAGAATTTTTTTTTAAAATTTTTGTGTGTTATAAGCAAAATTCATGATGTTTATATGTTTTATGTTTAATGTTACATTCAATGTTATGCAAGCATGTTCATAAGTACATATTATTATATAATGCCTATCATAAATCATATTCTCATAACATATCATATCCATGAGAGCACACACTACATCATTTCCATGATTGTTTTTGCAATGATTTTTGTATTTTCAAATCACATTAAAGTGAGTTCTCATGACGGGCATGTAGTAACTGGAAGGGTACAAGTACCGGTAGTCGGAACGTCCTGTCTAGGCTTGACATTCGTATAAATCCAAAATAAAGGACCAGTTTGCCTACCTGGGGACTAACGATGAGAGTACGAAGTACCTATTAGGCCAAAGCATGCTATACCAAACGTCGTGTGAGCTAACCCCACTTTGAGTTGTCATTGTGTCTACACCTGGACACCTTACGACCATACACCTCGTAAACATATTTCATGGTTTTCATTCGGGTGATGCAAGTGTTAAACCGCCAATACTAATGTGAATCCTACCAAGCCAATAGTCATGGGGGCCCACATGACTATACAGGTGAAGGTATGGGGGACATTTGAGGCCCAACATGAGCAAACCCAAGACATCCTATGGATGTAGTTGCATTATTGATATTTATGTTATTTTTATTCTCTTTAAGACACATGACACCTAAAAAGACTCCATAAACTCACAATCTTCTTATGTATGTTCCTGTAGATGTCGGCTAGGCAACAACGAGGGGGTAGAAGATCAGGAAGGTCACACGAACTCTTGGCCACTCAAATCGCAAAACAAATGGCCGCGGTGCTTCCTGACATTGTGGTTCAAGTACAACAAGCTCTCGTCACAAATCCCACCAATCCTCCCCAGCAAGAAGACCAGAACATCGGCAACCCTCCTACCAAAAAGTGATCATATAAACATTTCAAGTCTTGCGATCCTCCGAAATTTGAAGGGACCGAAGGTGTCACTGCTCTTCTCCACTGGTTTGAGGAAATGGAAAACACATTCCTCAACTGCGATTGTCCCGAGGATCGCAAGGTACGATACGCAACCGGGAGACTATTTGGGGTAGCTCTTACCTGGTGGAATACTGAAAAGGGTAAGAGAGGAATCGAAGATGCAATGGCCTTAACTTGGGAGGAGTTAAGGGAAATCATGACGAGACGATTCTATCCTAGAAGTGAGATTAAAAAGTTAGAGGATGAATTTCATTCATTGAAGCAAAAGGAGGGAGATCATACATCCTACAACAAGAGGTTCTTAGAGTTGAACCAAATGGTCCCTAATTTGTTCACCATAGTTTACCGCTTAGTCGAGCACTATATTCGAGGCCTTCCCTCGAAAATTCAAGATTCGGTTCTCAGCACTTCGCCAGCCACACTTGAAGCTGCTGTAACATCCGTAAAAAACCGGATTTACCAAACCCGCTCCGTTTAATAACCGAACAATCAGTTAAAAATTTCGTGGCGTATTTAATGCCCAAATTAATTTTAAATGATACATAATTAATAATTATATTGGAATATATAATTTATTTTTGAAAAACTGCTAAAAATAATGAAATAAAAATGAAAGGTTGTAGCCGGGTTTCGAACCCGGGTCAGTCAACCGGTTACAAGCAAAGACTTAACACTTAACCATCCAACCACTGCGCCACTTATGTTTCTTGTTAATAAATAGAAACCATTAATTCATAACATGAATCAAAATTTCAAAACCGACGCGCCTATTTGCAGTCGTCGGAAATCCCGACTGTCTCGCCAAGATTCGACGGTTTCTTCAGTTTTAACGTAAACATTCACTACTACATCGGTTATAACCGACGCCTGAACCCGCGACACAAGCTATAACCGCCAGAAAACGTAATGACTTTAAATCAAGCCTGAAATCCGACTCTATACATCTCGATTCCTCCCTATAAATTCACCCACAATCCACTGGTAGCCTTTTTGCTCAAAACCGCACCATTTCTCGACGAAAACTCACTCGCCGGAAAATACCTGCAAATCGCCGGAAAACCGGGTTTTTCACTTCTGTGCCTTACTCTAAACACTGAACACTCGGAACTCATACCGAAGCCACCCACATTCATCTCAAGCTCGTTGAAGACTCTCTGCCGCAAGACACAAGTCGCCGGAATAGTCTGCTGACATCGGAGTTCCGCCGGAGAAACAGAGGAGTCCAATTTCGGTATATCTAACGCTTAGTCTTTCATTCTTTTCATTTATCTGACCTATAATTAATCATAAGACACTAAAAGAAACTTGATAAAATCGATGAATCAGTCGGACGTTAGTTCTGGTTAAATCCAACGAAGAAGACTAAGTTTGCTGTTGTCTTTAAGTTTAATTTAAATCACGATATAACTCGGGTTAGACACACAGTCCAGCGGTGGACTGTGTGCACATTAAACACGCTTACGTCTCGAGTTCGAATCTTGTCCCAAGCACCTTCGCCCTAATAAAAATGTTCCTTTTTTTAACCGAACCGGAGTCACTGCGTAAGATGTTAAGTTTAATAATAACCGGAATAATAACCAAGATAGACACACTGTCCAGTGGTGGACTATGTGAATGTTTAATCACAGGACACAAGTTCGAGTCCGGGCTACCGCACCGGTCCGGACAATTATTAAACTTTTTTTAAGACAGAAATGAAAATATTTAGTTTGTATATAAGTATAATAAAAATCGGTTTATTTAACAAGTTAGACACACAGTCCAGCGGTGGACTGTGTGTTAACTCAACCCACAGGTCCCGGGTTCGAGACCTGTGGAGCGCCCCGGTTCGATGCTTTAAAATTGTTTTTAAAATAAATGATTTTCTGTTTAATTCAATTAATATATAAATATAATAAAAAACAGAAATATTTCGGGTTAGACACGTAGCTCAATTGGTAGAGCTGCGTGCACGCGTACGGGAGGTCTCGGGTTCGAGCCTCATCCAGCGCATACATACACGCATATGAACCGGTCAACAGTCAAAGTCAATGGTCAACGGTCAACGGTCAAAAAGTCAACATTTTTTTTATTATTTTTATTTATTTATTTTAATTAAAAAATCAATTAAAAATACTTAAAAATAACATTTTTATGGTTAGAAAATAGCCTTAAACTCACAAAAATACACCCAACAATCCTACTAAAATGGATTAATAAAACCCGTTTACTTACCGAACCATTATGCCATTATCTAGGTTAATTTCACTCGTGATTAAAACCAACTTCGTGCGCATTCAACATCATCAACCGAACGCACCCAATGTGAGTGAATCTTACAACTCCCCTTTTTAATTACACGTTTTGGGGTGTGTCATGTGTCAACAAAAATTAACTCGTTTATTTAAACTTGTGCCATACCATATTGTGATCTAAACTTAGATTGTTTATATTGGTTGTGGTTATGTATTTCATTTTGGCAACTTATATGAAATTCATTCATTAAGCCCATCAGTTCCTCGTGGGAGACGAGTTGAGCAACGCGTGCCTCAAAACAAATCCATTATTGTTCATGTGTGAATTATTTAGTTTATGTTGTTTGTAGTTATATACTTTATATTGTCAAGTTTATGCAAATCATTCATTAGGCCCATCAGTTCCTCGTGAGAGACGAGTTGAGCAACGCGTGCCTCAAAACGATCCATTATTTTCATGTGTGCATTATTTAATATTAAATGATTGGTGTATAAGTTTACATCTATTTTTACTCATGTGTGGTTGTGCACTTTATTTTATTATCAATTAAATAAACTTGTTCAAATGTTTTCCATAGGATTCACTCGCCAACTTTTTTGTTGATCCAAAAACCATTTTTACACATGATACAGGTGAACAGCATGAAGCAAGGAAAACATAGGAAATGCCTTAGAAGAAAACAATGAAGCCTAGATTGATGTTAGGACATGATGTAATATTGATTGTAATTTCCCATTAAAGTGTATTAATGAATATGAAACGTTAAAATAAATGTCATGAGCTTTGATGATAACCCAATCATGCCCCGATCACCTTTTCCGCTGCGGGTCGGGGTGTGACAGATTGGTATCAGAGCCATGACTATAGGGATATAGGATAGGTTATTAGACCCTTAGAGCCTATACTATAGTTTGCCTAAATTTTAAATTGTTAGGTGGTTACATACAAACTTATGATGTTTATTTGTTTCATATTTGTTTATACTTACAGTCAAACATACATACTTATTCATCGTACATATTTCAATGTTCATATATTCAAATCATTTTCATACTCTCGTTATTCAAAGGTTTTGTTGCAATTTTCAAATCTCATCAAAGTAAGTTCTGCGACGGGCATTTAGTAACTGGAAGGGTACATGTACCGGTAGTCGGAACGTCCTGTCTAGGTTGGCATTCGTATAAATCCAATATAACGGACCAGTTTGCCTACCTGGGGATTAACGATGAGAGTACGAAGGACCTATTAGGCCAAAGCATGCCACACCAAACGTCGTTCGAACTAACCCTACTTTGAGGTGTCACCGTGTCTACACCTGGACACATTCCGAATCTCATACATTATATACATATTTCTCGATTTTCTCAGGTTTTAGTGTACGTAACCAGGCTAACACATGCGAACCATATGAAAAACCCGGTAATCATGGGGGCCCACATGATTACGAAGGTGAAGTATGGCGGCATGTAGGGCCTAATGACGAGCAAAGCCCAAGACATCCTATGGATGTAGTAGATTTATTTTTCTAAATTTATTTTATGAATGTTCATTCCTAAATACGACCCATGATCCCAAAAACATCCAACTCATACTCATGATGCGTATTCCTTGTAGATGTCTTCTAACCTCGCCCGTAGGAAGATGAGAGCAGGAAAAGCCCGCGAGCGCATGGCTGCCCTAATCGCTCAACAAATGGCTGCCGTAATACCCAACATTGTAATCCAAGTCCAACAAGCACTTACCGCGAATCCTGTCAATCAAGAAGATCAACACGTTATCAACCCTCCCCCAAATACCACTAAATGCACCTACAAGCAATTCAAATCATGCGACCCTCCAAAATACAAAGGGACTGAAGGTGTCACCGCTCTCCTCCATTGGTTTGAAGAAATGGAGAACACTTTTCTAAATTGCGATTGCCCGATGATCGCAAAGTGAGATATGCTACCGGTCGTTTATATGGAATAGCACTTACCTGGTGGAATACAGAGAAGGCCAAACGAGGTGTTGAAGATGCTATGACTTTAACTTGGAATGAATTGAAGGAAATCATGACCAGGCGATTTTGCCCAAGGAGCGAAATCAAGAAATTAGAAGATGAGTTCTATTCGTTGAAGCAAAAGGAAGGCGACCACACCACGTACAACAAAAGATTCCTTGAGTTACACCAAATGATTCCTAACTTGTTCACTCCCCTCTACCGTTTGATTGAGCACTACATTCGAGGTCTTCCGTAAAAAATTCAAGACTCTGTAATAAGTACCACGCCTGTAACCTTGGAAGCAGCAATGGAGTTAGCTACAGAGCTCACCGAGAACCGAATCCGGAACAAAGACTTCAAGGAGGAGAAGAAGAAGGATAAAGAATCGACTGAAACCTCTGACTACACCCAAACCGAATCCCCTTCTCCCCCCACTTTTAAGAGAAAAAGAGACGGGCAACTTTTCGCTACTATCCAACGAAATCAACCAATTTCACACGCCATACCCATCCAAGCTATCCCAATCACCCAAGTGGTACCCAACTCAACTTACCCAAATAAGAAACCATACATTGGACCTCACCCTCGATGTAACACCTGTTTTTATCACCATCCCCTTACCTTATCTTGTCGACTATGTGCAACTTGTGGACGCTATGGTCATTTGAGCAAGGTTTGCCGCACCTTTCAAAACCAACTCTCTCCCCTTCAAAACATGATCCAAACCTATCATCAACCTCAATACCCCATGTTCCCGTATGTTCGAGCTTGTTTAAATTGTGGCGATCCTACCCACTTTAGAAACACGTGCCCTCGATTGGTTAACATCATCACCGCTCAAGCTCAGTCAAACCCAGTTAACCAAGTAAATCAAGAAAAACCCAACCACTAGGCCACCAGCAAGAGAAGAGTTTTCAACATCAACGCCAATCCTATCGAAGATAATGACGGCCCAAACGAAAACACCCAACTAGTCCTCTTCACCGAAAATCAAGATTCAACCCCAATCGTTTAGTTTTATGTTTTTCTTTATGTTTTAGAATCACATAGAACCAATCATAACTTAAGGATAAAGCCAATGAAACTTTGACAAGAATATGGTGGATACGCCGCTGGTACTTCCTATATATAAGTATTCTTGCCAAAGGATCAGAAGCATTATCTGGCGGTTATGAGAGGTTCCATGTGTAAAATGTTTGAGTGATTATTGTTTATTATTTTCAGTACATGTAATACGATCGGCTCCGTTTGATTGAGCCTTGATCGCACAGACATTTTTCATTTTCAGTACATGCAATACGATCGGCTCCGTTTGATTGAGCCTTGATCGCACATACATTTTTCATTTTCAGTACATGCAATATGATCTTGTGGTTGTTGTGTTTGTAGTAGAGTCACATAGAACTAATCATAACTTGCGGATAAAGTCAATGAAAATTTGACGAGAATATGGTGGATACGCCGCTGGTACTTCCTATATATAAGTATTCTTGTCAAAGGATCGGAGGCATTATCAGACGGTTATGAGAGGTTCCATGTATAAACTGTTTGTGTGATTATTGTTTAGATTATTGTTTATTATTTTCAGTACATGCAATACGATCGGCTCCGTTTGATTGAGCCTTGATCGCACAGACATTTTTCATTTTCAGTACATGTAATACGATCGGCTCCGTTTGATTGAGCCTTGATCGCACATACATTTTTCATTTTCAGTACATGCAATATGATCTTGTGGTTGTTGTGTTTGTAGTAGAGTCACATAGAACTAATCATAACTTGCGGATAAAGTCAATGAAAATTTGACGAGAATATGGTGGATACGCTGCTGGTACTTCCTATATATAAGTATTCTTGTCAAAGGATCGGAGGCATTATCAGGCGGTTATGAGAGGTTCCATGTAGGATTTAGTATGTTTTGGTTGAAGTTTGTTCATTATACATTTCAGCGTATTCAATTTCATCATTTAAAGAAGTTGAGCTATGTCTCACTTCCACAATGACTAACCTCTCCATTACAACAAACGAGAGAGGTGTTGTCACCATTCAAACATGTATGCTATCAGAATGTAGACTCAGATATTAATTGTTGTGTTTATTTATGTTCTAGAGTTATATCAATCATAACTCACTGATAAAACCAATGAAAATTTGACAAGAATATGGTGGATACGCCGCTGGTACTTCCTATATATAAGTATTCTTGTCAAAGGTTCAGAGGCATTGTCAGGCGGTTACGAGAAGTTCTATGTAGGATTTAGTAATTTCTTGGTAACTAATCATAACTTGTGGATAAAACCAACGAAAATTTGACAAGAATATGGTGGATACGCCGCTGGTACTTCCTATATGTAAGTATTCTTGCCAAAGGATCAGAGGTATTATCAGGCGGTTATGTGAAGTTCCATGTAGGATTTAGTATTGTCTTGGTTGAAATTTGTGTTACATTTATATCATCTCGCCATTTAAAGAAATTGGATTGTGTTCTATTTCTACATAGACTAACCTCTCCATCACAACAAACGAGAGAGGAACTGTCACAAATCAAACATGTATACTATCAGAATTGAGACTCAGATATTAGTTGTTGTGTTTATTTATGTTCTAGAATCATATCATAGAACCAATCATAATTTACTGATAAAACCAATGAAAATTTGACAAGAATATGGTGGATACGCCGCTGGTACTTCCTATATATAAGTATTCTTGTCAAAGGATCAGAGGTATTGTTAGACGGTTATGAGAAGTTCCATGTAGGTTGAAGTATTAGAAGTTTTGCTTTAGGATATAACCATATCCTTCCTAACATATAAAACTCTTACGCCTGATATCATATTTAGCGAATCAACTCTGCTTATCGATATTTTTACCATAGGCAACAAAAAGCGATTCCTGTAACAGGGTACTTAACCCTTACAAGGGACGTTACCGCCTTAAACAAAAACTTAAACCCTTACTCTTTTTTTCTAAGCATGTAACTGTCAAACTAAACACCATCATTTTTAGTCAACTATATCACTACTTAAATTTCGGGACGAAATTTCTAAAAAAGCAGGGGATACTGTAACATCCGTCAAAAAACCGGATTTACCAAACCCGCTCCATTTAATAACCGAACAATCAGTTAAAAATTTCGTGGCGTATTTAATGTCCAAATTAATTTTAAACGACACATAATTAATAATTATATTGGAATATATAATTTATTTTATTTTTGAAAACTGCTAAAAATAATGAAATAAAAATGAAAGGTTGTAGCCGGGTTTTGAACCCGGGTCAGTCAACCGGTTACAAGCAAAGACTTAACACTTAACCATCCAACCACTGCGCCACTTATGTTTCTTGTTAATAAATAGAAACAATTAATTCATAACATGATTCTAAATTTCAAAACCGACGCGCCTATTTGCAGTCGTCGGAAATCCCGACTATCTCGCCAAGATTCGACGGTTTCTTCAGTTTTAACGTAAACATTCACTACTACATCGGTTATAACCGACGCCTGAACCCGCGACACAAGCTATAACCGCCGGAAAACGCAATGACTTTGAATCAAGCCTGAAATCCGACTCTATACATCTCGATTCCTCCCTATAAATTCACTCAAAAATCCACTGGTAGCCTTTTTGCTCAAAACCGCACCCTTTCTCGACGAAAACTCACTCGCCGGAAAATACCTGCAAATCGCCGGAAAGCCGGGTTTTTCACTTCTGTGCCTTACTCTAAACACTGAACACTCAGAACTCATACCGAAGCCACCCACATTCATCTCAAGCTCGTTGAAGACTCTCTGCCGCAAGACACAAGTCGCCGGAATAGTCTGCTGACATCGGAGTTCCGCCGGAGAAACAGAGGAGTCCAATTTCGGTATATCTAACGCTTAGTCTTTCATTCTTTTCATTTATCTCACCTATAATTAATCATAACACACTAAAGAAACTTGATAAAATCGATGAATCAGTCGGACGTTAGTTCTGGTTAAATCCAACGAAGAAGACGAAGTTTGTTGTTGTCTATAAGTTTGATTTAAATCACGATATAACTCGGGTTAGACACACAGTCCAGCGGTGGACTGTGTGCACATTAAACATGCTTACGTCTCGAGTTCGAATCTTGTCCCACGCACCTTCGCCCTAATAAAAATGTTCCTTTTTTTAACCGAACCGGAGTCACTGCGTAAGATGTTAAGTTTAATAATAACCGGAATAATAACCAAGATAGACACACAGTCCAGTGGTGGACTGTGTGAATGTTTAATCACAGGACACGAGTTCGAGTCCGGGCTACCGCACCGGTCCGGACAATTATTAAACTTTTTATTTAAGACAGAAATGAAAATATTTAGTTTTTATATAAGTATAATAAAAATCGGTTTATTTAACAAGTTAGACACACAGTCCAGCGGTGGACTGTGTGTTAACTCAACCCACGGGTCCCGGGTTCGAGACCTGTGGAGCGCCCGGTTCGATGCTTTAAAATTGTTTTTAAAATAAATGATTTTCTGTTTAAATCAATTAATATATAAATATAATTAAAAACAGAAATATTTCGGGTTAGACACGTAGCTCAGTTGGTAGAGCTGTGTGCACGCGTACGGGAGGTCTCGGGTTCGAGCCTCACCCAGCGCACACATACACGCATACGAACCGGTCAACAGTCAAAGTCAATGGTCAACGGTCAACGGTCAAAAAGTCAACATTTTATTTATTTATTTATTTATTTTAATTAAAAATACTTAAAAATAACATTTTTAAGGTTAGAAAATAGCCTTAAACTCACAAAAATACACCCAACAATCCTACTAAAATGGATTAATAAAACCCGTTTACTTACCGAACCATTATGCCATTATCTAGGTTAATTTCACTCGTGATTAAAACCAACTTCGTGCGCATTCAACATCAACCGAACGCACCCAATGTGAGTGAATCTTACAACTCCCCTTTTTAATTACACGTTTTGGGGTGTGTCATGTGTCACCAAAAATTAACTCGTTTATTTAAACTTGTGCCATACCATATTGTGATCTAAACTTAGATTGTTTATATTGTTTGTGGTTATGTATTTCATTTTGGCAACTTATATGAAATTCATTCATTAAGCCCATCAGTTCCTCGTGGGAGACGAGTTGAGCAACGCGTGCCTCAAAACAAATCCATTATTGTTCGTGTGTGAATTATTAAGTTTATGTTGTTTGTAGTTATATACTTTATATTGTCAAGTTTATGCAAATCATTCATTAGGCCCATCAGTTCCTCGTGAGAGACGAGTTGAGCAACGCGTGCCTCAAAACGATCCATTATTTTTCATGTGTGCATTATTTAATATTAAATGATTGGTGTATAAGTTTACATCTATTTTTACTCATGTGTGGTTGTGCACTTTATTTTATTATCAATTAAATAAACTTGTTCAAATATTTTCCATAGGATTCACTCGCCAACTTTTTTGTTAATCCAAAAACCATTTTTACACATGATACAGGTGAACAGGATGAAGCAAGGAAAACATAGGAAATGCCTTAGAAGAAAACAATGAAGCCTAGATTGATGTTAGGACATGATGTAATATTGATTGTAATTTCCCATTAAAGTGTATTAATGAATATGAAACGTTAAAATAAATGTCATGAGCTTTGATGATAACCCAATCATGCCCCGATCACCTTTTCCGCTGCGGGTCGGGGTGTGACAGCTGCTATGGAACTAGCTACTGAGCTTACCGAGAATCGAATTCGCAACGGTAAATTTAAAGATGAGAAAAAGAAAGCTCCCGTTGAGGGCCAAACTTCAAACCATTCCACCTCCTCCTCTAAGTTTGCTAACAAGAGGAAACGTAACACCAAAAACTTTGCTGTCACACAAACAAATTTCCCTATCCCTGTTGCACCCATTACCCAAGTTGCCCCCTCACCTGCACCATATAAAAGGCCATACTCTGGCCCATTCCCAAAATGCAACCGTTGCCAATACCATCACTTTCCTGATCATCCTTGCCAACATTGCACCGGCTGTGGTCGCGCAGGTCACACTGTTCAAACCTGTCACATACCTCAGTGGACGAACCGCCACCAGCCCTCAACCCAAACCCACCATCAAATAATGGGTCAAGCCCAACAACCTCTACTACTACCACCTACCCAACATTTAGCCCAATCATACTACCAACCCAACTATCCCATGGTGCAACCTATGCGGGCTTGCTACAATTGTGGAGACCCAAGCCACTTTAGAAACACTTGTCCACGCTTGGTGAACATTATACATGCTCAAGCCCAAGCAAATCCGGTGAATCAGGCTAACCAAGCTCCTCCGCCTGCAAGAGGAAGAGCTTTCAACATCAACGCTAATCAGGCTAGAGCTGACAGCAATGTGGTTAACGGTACGTTTCTTATCAATGGTAGTTATGCATCAATGTTGTTTGATACTGGCACGGATAAAAGTTTTGTGTCCTTAAAATTTGAACCCATCCTCAACCAAACTCGTGATAAGCTCATGGAATCCATAACAGTAGAAGTTGCTGACGGAAAACCGGTATCATTAACCTCTATTATACGCAATTGTACTCTCACCTTAAACGATCACGATTTTCCAGTTGACCTCATTCCTATGAAGTTGGGAAGCTTTGACATTATAATTGGTATGGACTGGCTCAGCCAACATCAGGCTGAAGTTGTATGCCGCGAAAAGTTTATACGCATTCCTCTTACAAACGGTCAGACTCTACGAATCTTTGGAGAAACCCCATCGAAAGGACTCAGATTAATGTCCTGTCTTCAAGCTCGAAAATATCTCCGCAAGAATTATGTCGCATTTCTAACTCATGTCGTCAAAAAGGGAACCATGGAGAAGAAACTTGAAGACATCCCAGTAGTAAAAGATT
The DNA here is from genome assembly GCA_947069175.1 of Scalesia atractyloides. NCBI lineage: Eukaryota > Viridiplantae > Streptophyta > Magnoliopsida > Asterales > Asteraceae > Scalesia > Scalesia atractyloides. Next base: position 20,738 of record CAMTDV010000039.1, on the reverse strand, counting down.
TTCCGCAAGTTTTTCTTGACGACATTTCAGGACTTCCTCCCTGGAGAGAAGTCGAATTCCGCATTGATCTTATACCTGGTGCTACACCAGTTGCAAAGTCTCCTTATAGGTTAGCCCCCTCAGAAATGCAAGAGCTAGCCAGTCAATTGCAAGAGTTGACTGACAAAGGATTCATACGTCCTAGCTCCTCGCCTTGGGGTGCACCTGTCCTTTTTGTGAAGAAGAAAGATGGAACGTTTCGCATGTGCATCGACTACAGAGAACTCAACAAGTTAACGGTCAAGAACCGCTATCCATTACCTCGCATTGATGATCTTCTTGACCAACTTCAAGGCGTCAGCTGTTTTTCAAAAATCGACCTTCGTTCTGGTTATCATCAACTCAGAGTACATGAAGAAGACGTCCCAAAGACCGCTTTCCGGACTCGTTATGGTCATTATGAATTCATGGTCATGCCATTTGGTTTAACCAAAGCTCCAGCTGTCTTCATGGATCTAATGAACAGAGTCTGCAAACCCTATCTCGATCGCTTTGTTATAGTCTTCATCGACGACATCCTCATTTTCTCAAAGTCTAAGTCTGATCATGAACGGCACCTTCGACTCATCCTTACACTCTTAGAGAATGAAAAGCTCTACGCCAAATTCTCCAAATGCGAATTCTGGTTAAAAGAGGTACAATTCCTTGGACATGTCGTCAATGACAAGGGAATACATGTCGACCCCTCAAAGATCAAAGCAGTACAAGAATGGCAAGCGCAACGTACACCAACCGAAGTAAGATCATTCCTTGGTTTGGCTGGTTATTATCGCCGTTTCATTTCAAATTTCTCCCGCATTGCTGTACCACTCACGGCTTTAACTCATAAAGGAAAACCCTTCATTTGGGGACCCAAACAAGAAGAAGCCTTCCAGACCCTTAAACAAAAACTCTGTGATGAACCTATCCTCACACTTCCTGAAGGTTGTGATGACTTCGTGGTTTATTGCGACGCGTCAGGGCAAGGACTAGGCTGTGTTCTCATGCAAAGAGGAAAGGTGATAGCTTATGCTTCTAGACAACTCAAAACTCATGAGAAGAACTACACCACCCACGAACTAGAACTTGGAGCCGTTGTGTTCGCTCTTAAGATATGGAGACATTATCTCTACGGTACTAAGTGTGAAATATACACTGACCATAAGAGTCTTCAACATATCTTCAACCAAAAGGAGTTAAACATGAGGCAACGAAGATGGGTCGAACTTCTTAATGACTACGACTGTGAAATTCGGTATCACCCTGGCAAGGCAAATGTGGTGGCCGATGCACTCAGTCGAAAGGGTTATGCGAACTCCATTCGTCTTCTATGTTCACAAATCATAACCGACATCAAAGATCAAATTCGAGAAGCCTAACATGTTTCAGTAACGGAAGACGACGTACGAAAGGAGCTGTCCTGTGGAGCTGAACTTAAAATTGAAACTAAATCTGACGGTATTCTGTACTATCTAGATCGCATATGGATTCCTAATCACAACAACCTTCATGAATTCCTTATGAATGAGGCACACAAAACACGATACTCTATACACCCAGGAGCCGACAAGATGTATCAAGACCTTCGATACACCTACTGGTGGCCTGGAATGAAAAAGGATATTGCTGTTTTTGTTTCCAAGTGCCTTACATGTTCCAAGGTGAAAGCTGAACATCAAAGACCCTCAGGACTTCTGATCCAACCTGAAATACCTGTATGGAATTGGGAAAACATAACCATGGACTTCATTACCGGGTTACCTCGCACTTCTGGTGGGTATGACACTATATGGGTAATCATCGATCATCTTACAAAATCAGCTCACTTCATTCCGATTCGCGAAGATTTCAAGAACGAGAAGTTAGCTCGTATCTACATCAACGAAATCGTAAGCCGTCATGGTGTACCGTTAAGCATTATTTCAGATCGTGATGGTCGTTTCACTTCACGAACATGGTAAGCCGTACAAGCCGCTTTGGGTACACGATTAGACCTCAGTACCGCTTATCATCCTCAAACTGATGGACAATCTGAACGCACCATTCAAACTCTTGAAGATATGCTTCGAGCATGTGTCATAGACTTCAAGGGAAATTGGGACGCTCATCTACCATTAGTTGAATTTTCGTACAACAACAGCTATCATTCAAGTATCGGCATGGCACCTTTTGAAGCTTTATATGGTCGTAAGTGCCGATCTCCAGTATGTTGGAACAAAATTGGGGAAGCTCAAATCACCGGTCCGGAATTGATTCAAGAAACCACAGACAAGATCCATCAAATTCGAAACAATCTTCTAGCGGCTCAAAGTCGTCAAAAGAGTTATGCAGATAAACGACGGAAGCCTTTGGAGTTTAACATTGGTGATCATGTACTTTTAAAAGTATCACCGTGGAAGGGAGTAGTTCGTTTTGGCCAGAAAGGCAAGCTAGCACCACGCTACGTAGGACCTTTCAAGATACTCGAAAGAGTAGGACCTGTATCATACAAGCTTGATCTACCAGAAGAACTCAACAGAATTCACCCCACATTCCACGTATCAAACTTGAAGAAGTGCCTCGCCGATGAGAACCTCCATATTCCTCTGGAAGATATTCAAATTGATGAATCTATGCATTTCATTGAAAGACCAGTAGAGATCATGGACTTCGGAGAAAAACGTTTAAGACGAAGTCGTATTCCAATTGTTAGGGTACGCTGGGAGTCGAAACGGGGACCTGAGTTTACTTGGGAACGTGAAGACTCAATGCGCGAAAAATACCCCGCATCTTTTTCCTACTACCACTACTACTTAAATTTCGGGACGAAATTTCTAAAAGTAGGGGATACTGTAACATTTGTCAAAAACGGGTTTTTCCAAACCCGCTTCTTTTGTAATCGAATATCAAGTTATAAATGTTTTGTTGCATATTTATGTTTATTTTAATTTTAAACGATGCATAATTAATAAACAAATTAGAATTTAAAAACTATAATTAATAAAAAGTGAAAATAAAATAAATAAAAAAACCGGCTGCCGGGATTCGAACCCGGGTCAGCCGGGTGAGTCTAACGATTTAACTCGCGCACATATAATCACTCCGCCACTTGATATTTTTGTGAGATCTAGGAAGAAATTAAATCATATGTTCAACCAGGAATCGACCTGTTTACGCTAACTGAAACCGTTATCGGCTTCTAAACGTCCAAGACGTTTGAGTGATCACAGATTTCTGATCATAACCGATAAACCGACAATTTTAATCAATTCAGTCTTGAATGGACTTGAATTCATGTGATGATCGGTTTTAATAACCGAAAATCTGCACTTCCTGAATTACTCCAACAATAGCACCCTCTCGCGACTCAAACTCATCCGCAGAACCTCCAATTTCACTTTCGCTCTACTTTCAGTTCGTCGGAAAAGCTTTTTGAACTCGCCGGACTTTCGCCGGAAAACCGTGTCTTCCATCAAATCAGTAAGTTTCTCAATTCTTTCATCGTCTATCAGTTGTTAAGCTTTTGCTAACTCAAACCCTTCAACCAGAATCAGTTCCAGGCGACGATATCGGATAATCATCATTCGCCGGAAAATCTCTGAGAATTTCTAGAACTAGGTGTGAAACGGTATAAACCTTTAAACATTCTGATAACTCTTGTTCAGTACTTCAATTCCACATCTAGCTAATCAAAATTGTTAATTGGTCCGCTCAGACAAAGTCCATAAAAACATAGCCGACGACTTCGCCGGAATTCCGAGAAAGATCATTTCTCCGGTATGTTTACTTCCAAAATCTTTCCTTTCCATTTCGTTTTAATCACTTAAATGATTGTCAATCGAATTAAACAGAATCAATAGGGTAATTGTTGTCTGTGATATTGTAACGAAGAAGATGAAGTTAGTTTGTATATAAGTTTAATATAAATTGGATATTATCTCGGGTTAGACACACAGTCCAGCGGTGGACTGTGTGCGCATATATATCACACGCTGCGAGTTCGATCCTTGACACAATTGTATGCTCTGTAATAAAGATGTTTTCCTTTTTAACTGAACCGGATTAACCCACTAAAGATGTTAAGTATATTAAAAATTAGTATATTAACCAGGTTAGACACACAGTCCAGCGGTGGACTGTGTGCAACACTAACCCACAGGTCCGGGTTTGAGACCTGTTACACACGCCGGTTCGATGATTAAAATCCTTTTTGAAAATAAAAGAATTTTGAATAAACTAAAACAGTATATAAATATAATTAAAAACAGAATTATTTCGGGTTAGACACGTAGCTCAGTTGGTAGAGCTGCGTGCACGCGTATGGGAGGTCTCGGGTTCGAGCCTTACCCGGCGCACACTTGCACACTAGCGAACCGGTCAAACAGTCAACAGTCCCGGTCAACGGTCAATGGTCAACGCAAAAGTCAACAATTTTTTTATTATTTTTATTTATTTATTTAATTTAAAAATCAATTTAAAACACATAAAAATAATGTTTTTAAAGATAGAAAACAGCCTTAAACTCACAAAAATATATCTAAAAATCTTATTAAAATTATTAATAAAATCCACTCATTTACCATACCTTTTCGTTATTATTTAGGTTAGTTAATTCTCGTCGATCAATCCTCTAAACTCGTGCGCATTTCATCATCTTCAACCGAACGCACCCAATGTGAGTGAATCTCTACAAATTCTCCGTTTTAATCACGTTTTTGGGGTGTATCATGTGTCTTATTATTTATCACATTTAAACTATTGTGCATCTATCATATCCATGAACAAATGTGTATTCAACTTGTAACAATTGTTTGTGTGGTTATTGTTTAGATTAAATTTATCATATTCAGTACATACATTATCATAGGCCGCCGCTCCCCATTACATTATGAGCGTTGAGCTGTTCCCCATTACATTATGAGCGTGAACCAGGCGTTGCCAACATACGATCGGCTCCGTTTGATTGAGCCTTGATCGCACAGACATTTATCATAGGCCGTCCGTTCCCCATTACATTATGAGCATGAACGTGACGTTGCCAACATATACACTTTCATTCATGTTATATATTCATGCAAGTTGGTTTGTTATCATATGTTATTGTTCGTTGTTGTTATTGTTATTGTATGATTTAATTACGTTTGCTCACATATGAATATTGCACAATTTTTCATGATAAAGATAACAAGAGATCAATAATAAATGTTTTTCTAACAAGGTTCACTCGCCAACTTATGTTGACCCAAAAACCCCATTTTACACATGATACAGGTGATCCAGCTGTAGCAAGAAACACATAGGATGGCTTATAAGAATAAACTGGTTTAGACTTTGGATTGTTTAGTTGATTATCTTTCTTTGTATTTGTATGAACATGTTTGGAATATTGAGGATGTAATTTTGACTTTAATAAATATGAAACATATTAGTAAATATCATGAGCTTTGGTGATAACCCAATTATGCCCCGACTCTTATTCCGCTGCGGGTCGGGGTGTGTACACATTATACTCCCCACAAGCTGGTTAGAAAACATGAATATTCTTTCCTATATATCAGCCAGTGGAGTTCTAGCCTCCATGATCATCTTAGGCTCAGTCTTCTGGGCTGGTGCAGTTGATGGTGTTGGTTTTCAGGAGAAGGGTAAAGTTGTAAATTGGAATGGAATGCCATCAGCTATTAGCTTATATACATTCTGCTATTGTGCTCATCCAGTTTTCCCAACCCTATATACATCCATGAGAAACCAACGTCAATTCTCAAAGGTTTCATCATCATGCATAATAACATTTGTTTGTCTCCATTTTTACTAAAATCTTTTTTTGTATTTCTATGTTGTAGGTATTGTTCCTTTGTTTTGCCTTATCAACGGGTACTTACTCATTGATGGCAGTTATTGGTTATCTTATGTTTGGTTCGGAAGTAGAGTCACAGATTACCTTAAACCTTCCAACAAAAAATATAAGTTCAAGAGTGGCCATATACACCACCCTCATTGCTCCGATAGCGAAATATGCACTAATACTAACACCAATCGACAACGCTATTGAAGCAACATGTTTTAACGCTTCTTACAACAAAAGGATGTGTAGCTTCTTAGTTAGAACTATTTTGATGATAAGTACCGTGATTGTAGCCCTGACCCTTCCCTTTTTCGGCTATTTGATGTCACTCGTGGGGGCCATCTTAAGTGCGACGACTTATATAATAATACCGTGCTTGTGCTACTTGAAGATCTCGAGGATTTACCGGGGAACTGGAGTTGAGATGGTGATTGTTGGGTTTGTTCTATCAAGTGGCTTTATTGTTACAGTTGTTGCTTATGTATCTTTGGTGGATATTGTAAGCCAGCTATGATCAGTAGCAAATTTGACTTGAGAGCTATGTTGGCAAATACTGATTTTTTATCATTAAAACTCATGTTCTTTAGCTAATTTGTAACTATATTATTTAGGTAAGTTTGAATGTACATTATGTGACAATTGTGCTTTCCGACATTTGTATTTTATCCAACAATGTATATTCAATAAAAATTTTGTGTTACATTTATGAGTTTTATATTTACTTATGACATTTGTGTATTTTTAATCCTTGTTCAAATCCGATCTTTTAAACCTTTTATGGAAGTGTAATCGCAAAACAAAATCAGTTAAACGCAACGTATAGTCCGGGATAGTGACATAAGCTAAACATACCCTAAATATCCTTTATATAACTTAGAAATAAGTTTTGAAGGGTTTGGTATGTCAAAAATAAGCTTATTCGATCACAGGGACTATTTACGACAAACTATGAAAGTCTACCGGTTCTCATAGCGACGCACACTCCGGAACAAGTTCACAAGCTTAACATACCTTAAATAACCTTTATATAACTTAGAAATAAGTTTTGAGGGCTTTGGTATGGCAAAAACACACTTTTGTAACTTCAGGGGCTATTTTGCAAATTCTGTGAAACTATGCCTTTTTGCGTATATCGCTATCCGGAACATGTACGAACATCCAAAAATTTTCCTAAACATTAAAATATCATATTTTAGTGATTGGAATGCAAAAATGTCGTTCGTTACGCATTTACGGTCATACACGCGTTCGTTATGATTTTCGTCGTAATTAACCGAAAACCGCGACCGTGAGACCAAACGAACCGACATCCGGAATTTTTTTTAGCACATTTCAAGTTACCTATACTTTATTGTCCTTATAAAGCTTTGAAATGAGGTTAACGGGTGTTAAAAGTGCCAAAACGCGTCAAAAACAAGTTCAGGGGCCTGTTTTGCCAATGTTTGAAAGTTTCTGCCAGCTAAAGGGCTTACGGACCGTAAGCCCAAAGTCCTTACGGTCCGTAAGGGACCCCCAGCTCACCAGAAACGTGGCAACAGCTGAATAACTCCAATTTTGACTCACCAAACGATTATGCCACCCTTGTTTCTGCATTTGACATGTAAGGTGATACTAATCCAACTCTATGGTGAGTCATGGACACTTGTCTTGCTCCTAGAACTCCAAGAAATCTCTAATACCCATTGTTCTTCATTTTTCTAACTTTTGCAACCATCTCCTTTGATCCTTTCTGCTACAAATACGAATTTGCAACATCCTTGGAGCTTTCTCTGGTGTTCTTGATCATTCCCTTGTGTTTGTAAGTGTTCCACTCTTATCTTGTTCAATTATTATAGCTTAAATGGACTAAAAATAAAAAAGTTTGACTTTCTGTTTGACTTTTAGTTTTGATCATGAATTGATCAAGATAAAGCTCAATTGAATCTTGCAATATGATGGTAATCATGGTGGTTATGATCCCTAAATATCATGCCTACTGATTCCCACATTTTCTAGTCATTTTGACAAGTCAAAGTTTCGATCAAAATGCGATTTTTGTGCATTTTGCAACGGATCTGTTTTCGGGTGTCAAAACAGGCTGTTTTGATACCAAAATACTTTTATAAACTTATTAAAACATGTCAAGACATGTTAAATTCATCACTTTCGTTATAGTGCTTGTCTAGAGCTAAAAGTCTAGCGGATTGACCACCGCTTTGACTTTCGAATCTGACCCGTTTGGTTAATCTTTAGATCCAACCAAATACATATTTATGACCATAAACATATAGGGAATAACCCTCTGAGGTTATTCCTTATGGTCATGTTGTTTGGATTGTGTTCTGATAATTAATTGTAATAATCTTCAAAAATGACCAAAATGCCCTTTTCGCAAGAAAACCAATTAAACACATAGGTAACATAAATTTTGACATATAACTTGATCAAATAACATTTTAACCATGTTTAAGCATTTAAAACTTATCATAACACATATCTAACCATCCGAATGCGTAGTTACGCAAATGACGCGTTGAAGTAGCTTAAACTACCTTAACGGGTCATAACGGGTCAAAAGCACTTAAAAATCTTTTCCAACTCAGAATGTTAACCTATTAAACCATATCATATGAGTTCCAACACTCATTTGATTTATAAAGTCTCATTCTATCCAAATCTTCCGATTTCAAGTTCTTATATTTACATAGTTAACCGTTTATAGGACACGCTTGATTTCACGGACTCTTGATCTTGGTTTATCTTCTTGAACAAGGATACTTTTGCAATCACAAGTGATTACATAGTCCCCTCTTTTACGTTTTCAAATGTTTTGGGGTGAAACATATTGTGCCTATGATTTACTTTCGTGTTTTCATGACATTATACATGCTTGATTATAATGTATATATATAGTACATGATTTTCATTGCATTTTGCTTCATATGTTGACCTAGCATATTTAGCACATTGGTTTTCAAAGACATTTTTGCTATGTATGTTGACCTAGCATACTAGTACATGGTTTTCAAAGACATTTTCAAAAGACATTTTTTGGACATTTTCAAAGACATTTTCAAGACATGCTTACATTGTTATTGACATTTTGGTACGTTGAACTCGACAATGATACATTCATTAGCATTGATCACGCCGACCGGTAGTATGTAATGGTACCATAGGATTGACAATCCCGTTCTCACTTCCTAGGTATGTTTGGAAGCGACCTTAGGGAATGACAGAATCCGATGAACATTGATAAACCCTTGACCGGATAGGGGTTTATCCGACAGTCAACAAGGCTTGAATGTGTTCGCCAACAATCCATAATATATGTTTTAACAATAAAGGCAAATGGTTTATAAAACTCGACATTGTTCACTCGACATTGGTTTACATGACATTGGTTTACTCGACATTGGTTTACATGACATTGTTTACTCGACATTGGTTTACTCAACATTGGTTTACATGACATTGTTTACTCGACATTGGTTTACATGACATTTGTTACTCGACATTGGTTTATGGTGAATGAATTAAATAGCGTGACGTATGTAATATGATAAAAGCATGGTGGATATGCCGATGGTACTTCCTATATATAAGTGCTTTTATTATCTTACATATTGTGGCGTTATCTAAATCATTTTAAACAAAATATAAGACATGACATATCTTATACATAACATGACATTTTTATACGAGACAAAACTTACTTTTGATTATCTATTTAACCATGCATCCTTCTTTTACATCTTATTGATTTTCATATGGTTCTTATAAAAGAAACTTTTTATGGTTCATGGCGACTTTTGTACTACTTTAAACTTTTCTTAAAATAATCAAAGCCATGAAGCATCAACACAAAACCTATGTACTTTGCTGACTTTATTTTCACATATGTTTCAGGTGCAAATGTTTGATGTCAAGCTAGCAACACTTAGGGCGGACTGGGCCTTAGTGACTATAAAATCAGAATAATAGCTTAACTTTTGTTGTATTTCCGTTTTTATCTAAGACGATGTAAACATTATTAACTAATGAAACTTAACTTATGTGCCATGGTTATTGAAACAATAATTCTGTTACAACACTCCACGACGTTTCCGTCACAGTTTGTTGTTTTACGTGGTCGGGGTGTGACACATTAAGAGGTTATTGTTCATGGAGAGTACTTCGGCGAGCTTTGTATCGGTATAATTGTTTAGTATATGCTAGTTTGAAACGATTGGTTTATCATATCAAACAATATTATTCACTTTGCTCAACCTTGTGAAATTGTTATTGGTTGCTCGAGTGAAGACTTATTCTGGAGGTCACTCATCATTGTACTACGTCTACCCCAACACATTTAATTGTGTAGTTCAACTCTTACCCACATTCATTTTGCCTAAAACGCTGGTGATATTTTAGGCCTAGTATTTCTTATGAACTCAACATCTCTCCTACCCACGACCGATTTGAATTCGCTTAGTGTATTACAACAACCCTCCTCTGACTCGTCCACTTTGCCAACAACAAGCTCACATATTTGTGTTTGGTTTTCTGGGGGAACTAGCTTTTCCCATGAGATCCTTCATTCTAGTACTACTCTCACATAGCATGCTTGACTCGGAAGTTTTTCTCTTATTCACAATCATTGCGTCTAAAACATAATGGTGATATTTTATATCGAGTTGTTTTGCTAAACTTCAGAATTTCTAACCCTTTTAACAATGGATTTCTAGAATTGGAAAGTTGTGACTTATAACTTCAACTACTAAGCTCACGCATTGAGGGTCGGTTGATGTTATGACTTATAGCTTTCAATATCTGACTCGGTAAATAACTTAAGATATTTTATACACAATCTGTATTCCACATACTCATGTTATTCACTGATACAACTTTACAATATATAAAAAAATCATAATGTGTTTAATATCCATATAAATATATACAAAGCGTTTCTCACCTACCATCTAAAGAAAAAATAATAATTTATAGAGTTAAATGCTTGGTTGGTCCCTGTGGTTTGCAAATCTTGCAGATTTGGTCCCAGTGGTTCACTAATTACACACTTGGTCCCAGTAGTTTCAAATTTTGCACTCGGGTGGTCCTTACCACTAACCTTTGTTAGATTTCTCAGTTAAGTATATGCAAAATTACTATATTACCCTCCTTCACAAACCTGCAACCTCCACATCCACCTTAAACCCACCACCACCTCCACCGTCAACTGACCACCACCACTGCAACAATCACCGGAAATGTTAGAAGAAGGAGGTACACCGAAACCGAAGGGGTGTTGAGGCGGTATTCTCGGCGGCTTCAGTCGTCTTCTCCGGCGCTCCGGCAAGTTGCAGGTTTTTCGGCGGCCGAACCAGCGTTAATCAAAACCGCTGCCACTACTCGTCCGAACCAGCGATCTGATGGATGATGTGTTTTCATCCGTCACGGACACACTCGTCTTAGAAGGTAATGTCGTTGTGCGGCGACAGGCGATAGGCGAGTTAGGGCACGAACCGCCTTGAACTAAATCAGATTCTGATTGCGATTTCGATTGCGATTGAGACTCATTATTAGCCGACGAAAATGACAATCCTGTCAATTGAAGCAGCTTTGCAGCATCTGTAACTGATGAATTCATCGAATTCGATTGATTCACTTGATTTACTCGGCCGCCGAAAAACCTGCAACTTGCCGGAGCGCCGGAGAAGACGACTGAAGCCGCCGAGAATACCGCCTCAACACCCTTTCGGTTTCGGTGTACCTCCTTCTTCTAACATTTCCGGTGATTGTTGCAGTGGTGGTGGTCAGTTGACGGTGGAGGTGGTGGTGGGTTTAAGGTGGATGTGGAGGTTGCAGGTTTGTGAAGGAGGGTAATATAGTAATTTTGCATATACTTAACTGAGAAATCTAACAAAGGTTAGTGGTAAGGACCACCCGAGTGCAAAATTTGAAACTACTGGGACCAAGTGTGTAATTAGTGAACCACTGGGACCAAGTCTGCAAGATTTGCAAACCACAGGGACCAACCAAGCATTTAACTCTAATTTATAAATCACGTGTAAGAATTATAGTATTTCTTATTTATTGGAAAATCTTATTTTGACTCTAACCAATAATGTGGGATCATGACAATATACTTAAAGCTAATCTGTTTGAAGTCTAGACGTGACGTGTACTCTTCCTATCACTTTGTTCATATAGAGATGCTTTAGAAATTACTTTATCCGTCCCAATAAATGTGTCTTACTTTAAATTTTCAAAGTCTTTATTTATAAACTTTGACTTTAATTATATATAATTTGTGTTATATAAAACTTGATGAAACTTAACCCGATAAAAACACTTGTAAAACACACTCAAATCATATAACTTTCATCAAGTATTATCTAACGCAAATAAAATTATTTAAGGTTAAAGTTTATAAATAATGACTTTGAAAATTCAATATCGGACACTTTTAATGGGACGGAGATAGTAATATTTTATCACCATATAACATTTACAGCATTCATATTCTCTATCTTAATACATTCTATATAATAAAGAGAAACAAGTAGAGGAAACAATAAAAACACCATAACACTAGAATCTCTATAGTAGAGAAAGTTTTAAGAGATTTTAAAGTAAACTCTATATTTAGAGACTCAAATCTATGTCTCTATATTTTTGTTTTGAGTGTATAGGAAAGAGAAAGAAATAAAAAAAATAATTGATTGAGAGTATAATAGATATATTGATAGAGAGGTGGATATGAAAGATATTTGAAAAGCAAAATAATTTAAAGAAATATTGCTTTTGATTAAATTGTATTGTAATATATATTAAACATAAATGTCGGTGATACTTACATTTTTGTCTCTATGCTTTTTGTTCTTAGCCCTTTAAGTTTCAGTTGTTGTCTGCTTCAGTCCCTTACATTATTTATGAACTTCGTTTTTTTTTCTGTATGTTCTCCGAAACAAAGACCCAAAAGAAAGTGTGCAGCTAATTCTTTTTCATCTTTAAAACTCCCTCTATTTTGAAAATTGGCATTTTTCAGCTCCTAATTCTTTTTATATGTTATACAAACTAACTCTTTCAATTTCTAACGTTTTAACTTTACCCTTGTATCATATATAATATATTAGTTTTTAACCCACTAAGTTTTTACTAATTTAACTGTCCTTTAATAACATTCGTTCGCTAATTTCTTTTTTAAAAAAGCTAATTTGTCGTTGTCTTTAAAACTTTGTAAAATATCATTTTGACCCTTCGAATTTCTAAAGTTTCGAGTTTACTCCTATTGTTGCTTTGCTTTGAAATAACTAATTTTTACATGCATATTTTTATGTACTTGTCGATATAAATTCGAGTTGGTCGATGTTCCGACATAAACTTTTTCTAGAAACGAGTGAGGTCAAATATAGTGCGTTTTCGTTTAAATAGTCATTTTTATGTGCCTGTTTTTATGTACGCGTCATTATAAATTCGAGTTGGTCTATGTCTCGGCGTGATTTTTTGGAAACGAGTCAAGCCAAATATAATACGCATTCGTGCTTAATTTATATATGTTTTGTAAATTTTGCTCCGAACCGAATAGAGTCAAATTGTGGTTTCTTTTTTTCCCTTTTGATTACATATGTTAGTTTTTCCTTTATACCCGTTATATTTTCTATGTATGCGTCATGTAATATATATATATATATATATAATACGTTATGATCGTGTGATGAAAACCCGATTTAATTCACGTTTTGATCCGATCACAATGCTTATATATGTTACATTGAGTTCAATCAGATACGTCTAAACACACGTATTCATATGTTTAACGCATCACATAACGATTGGACTAATTCATTCGATGTTTACAATATACCCGCGCCGCAAAGTGCCCGGGTCTTATTACTAGTTATATAGATAAAGAAAGATGCTCCAATGTGAATGAGGCATGAGAATATTTAGTAGAGTTTTGTCTCTTATTTTTAGTAAATGACCTAGTGTAAAAAGTAAGAAAGACATCTTTGTTTTTCTTCAAATATTTTAATTGATTAATCATTTTTTTGATATTTTGATTTCATTTTGTAATATGAAAGAGAAAAAATGATATTCTCAATACATTAACAATAAAGATTTTTTAAGTGATTTGTAATTATGTCTTTATCTTTATATCATTTTTCAAGCGGTGTTCTTTATGTTAAAATTGACGAATTTTATACTTAATGATTTAAATTCCTACACGTTCTATCCTTTAGACCTATCCTAGTTAGTTTTTACAGTTAAATCAGGTTATGTGCTTTGCACATAAGGGTATTTTTGTCGATTCATCTTTATAAGGACTATTATATAAATAACATAAATAACTAAAAAATTTTAAATAAACTCTCTCTCTCTTCATTCTCTCTCCCTCTCTCTATTTCTGTTTTCTCTCAACTCTCTCTCCCACCACCCACACCACCAATCTACCACCATCCACCCCCCACCAGGAACACTACCGTACCACCCCCCAAACCACCACTGTCACACCGGATCTGATTTAACCCGGAAAAATGAGCCGTCGGGTGAGACCCGCCACGCACCACCATCCCCAAATCCCACCTCTTTACTACCGCCGCCGCCACACCTCTCCGGCGAACTTCACCGTTAAACCGAGCACCGTCATTCTACTTGTTTTGATTCTCTAAACAAAAGCTCTATGATTTGGTTTATTGTTACTGAACAATGAACACAAATTTCCGATATAAAAGTGGGAACAATTCTAGGGTTCTTGGCTTGTGTTATGGGCTTATTATTGTAACATGTTTCAAGTTCTGGGCTTTGTTATGTTTTGAGTTCTTGAGTTTCATTTGTCTTCAAGGGTCTATTGAGGAATTTAATGTAATATTTTAACTTAACTGGCATCTAAAGGGTTTCATAACAAACATACTTTAGTAGCCTACATGTGGTTCTGTAACATTTTGGAAGACGTAAATTAGATATTTAAAATTATGTGTTGATCAATTAAAGACTTACAGTTTATGTTGAATATTATCAGTTAAGGGTGGTAAAAAAAACACGGTGGGGTACTGCTGGCTAATGGTGACAGTGGGGTGGGGGCACTGGTGGCTAATGGTTGTTGATGGTGGTGGAGAACTGATGAGAGAGAGAGAAGGGGGAGGTAGAGAGAGGTGTATATTGTATATACATGGTATATAATATATTATATTAATTTTATAAATTTAACTTTGTTGCTTTTTTAAATATTTTTAAATAAATAGGTAAAAAGATAAAACTACCCTTGTATGATCTAATTTAATAGAAAAAATAAACTGGGTTAGGGCTAAATGACATAACGTGCAAGATTTTGAAACAATAAGTACAAAACTCGTCAATTATAAACACAAAGGACACCGTTTGAAAAAAGGGTATAAAGATAAAGGACAATATTTGCAATTCACTTAAGATTTTTTTAGGGTTACAATTTTTCAGTATAAAGATATTTTATGTGGTCTTCTTACGGTCTATGGTGGTATAATGATTTTTTTAAGGTCACAACTTTTTTGGTATAGGTATCTATATCAAGTGAGCTTTTTTATAAGTGCGTCGTCAAGTGCCAGACTTATTTAAACTAAATTAAATTAAGTCGCCAACTTCTTATTCCGGATTGAGTTGGGTAACCAAAATATTTGGTTTTATAATGTAAACATCGTATTATTTATTATTGTCCTTAGCGCCCAACCTTAAGAATAAGGAATTGAATTAAGACTATAGGATTCGAACCTAGGTCCTATTAATAAAAAGACAACATAACTACCAATCAAACTGAATGTCTCCTTTTATTAATATTACACAAATTATTTATAGGAGTCACTGAATTATTCAAAATAGGTGGTCAGTCAATTTCTGTTAACATATAAAACGTTTGGCCGCTTGACCCTGATACCCAAATGGTTGGCACTCCATTGCTTAGGACAACACTTCGAGTTGGAACATACAACAATGGATACTTTTTTTTTTGCGAAATGAAACAAAGAAGACAGTTTGGGAAGGTTGTTGTTTTCTAAAAGGTTGTCGGGGTCGATTTGGATCATGCAACAATGGAAACAATTGATGTTTTTGATGGTTGGGAGGGTTGATGAACTGGGGAGAGAACAAAGAATGAAAACATATAAACTTTATTGGCCAAGCACTCTTATTTACAAATGATGGCAATGGTTGTATTTATACCCACCGAAGGGGCGTGTGTTGCCTTGGGGAACAAGGCACCTTTTCGGTATGTGATATTCACAACCGTTCCTTAGGTTAAATTAATAATACAAACAATTTATAATAACTTACGAGAAATCAATAGTTATATCTCTAACAAGGGGTGACGTTAGCTAAGGCGGTGCCGGTGCTTGGTAATCTTCCGTCTTACTATGTGTCGCTCTTTAAAGCACAGTTCAAGGTGATTAAGACGCTCAAAGGGATTAGAAGATCCTTTGTGTGCGGCGGGGAAAGTTGGCGAAAGGAACAAAATGAGGTTGTTTTCTTGGATGAAAGTTATGGAGCCGAATTTATGTGGGTGGGGGGGGCCTCGGTTTGGGTGATATTAGAAGCCGAAATTGGGCTTTCCTTGTAGCATAAAGCAATAGCAACAAAGTTTGAGTGAGAGAAAGCAAAGAACAAATTCACAACAATGTTTGTGAACCAAGACCGGCCAAGAGGGGGTGCGGGGCGGACGATAGCACAAGACCCAAACCCTCTGGGGGCCTAAATCTTTTTAATTTTTTATAGAATTTACATTGTATAAGCTAGAACATATATGCACTGAATCGATAAATGACACAAACAATCTCTTGTTGGGGTGGTTATTGTCTTGCTTAAATAACAAGGAGACGCGGGTTTTAATCCCGGCGTCTCCAAATTCTCTATTAGCTTCACTTTTTGGTTCCTTTTATTAACTGCATTTAATGCATAATTTTGTCAACTACATCTATCCCTTTAATTAATAAATTACTACCTAAACTTAGCTAAGAATAACTATTTAAATTATTTTCATATAAATTTTAGTGATTAAATAATTGATGAGTTTATAATACATGGAAATTTGCGAATATGACCCACAATTTTTATTTCGCACAGGGGCCGAAAAAAATTTGTGATTTTCGGAGACAGCCCTATTGTGAACCAATTTAGGATTGTGTTAAAAATGGTTTAGTTCAATTGAACAAAATTCACATAAAATTTATATATCCTTAAGGATAAAGGTGGGTGCTTTGCCACCGGCCAAAAGACGAAAGTGCCCTTTCAACAGAGAAGTCTTATGTTGATTTAATTGGGAGTAAATTGCACAAAACGTCCTTTAAGTTTCACCAATCTTGCTGGTTTCAGCCTTAATCTTTAAAAGTTGTCAAAACCAGCCTTTAAGATTAATTTTGTTGTAGGTTTCATCCTTTATCACTAACCCAGTTACTAATCCATGTTAAATGGCCTCACATGCATAGCATGTGAGGGTAAAACCGTCTTTTCATCTTTCTCTCTCTTCACTTTCTTTACCTTCAACCTTCAAAACCACCATAGCTTCAACCCTCCATTGTTGACAGCTATGTCGTTCCTTCCAATTTTTGGGTTTTGACTCTGCACAGCTTCTTCAGCTGCATTAACAGCAGCGTGTTCATCTGAGCCTAACCCCATGAGACCTCCTGATATACCCGCCAAACCATCCTCCATCTCTGAGGGTCAAACGAGACCCCTGCAACAGTACCTACCTGTTCACCAACCGACTGGGCAGCAGAGGCGGCTGACTGCTGAACGCCCACCACATCCATCGCTTGCTCAGAACCCTCCAGGTCAGCAGGGGTGGTATCCAACTCCCTGTTATTTCCATCCAAATCCATACTCTCATCAACAAACCCCTGCGATTGGGGGTATTTTACCGAAGAAACTGTCACGGCCCTCGACCTGTTTTGCCGGTTCGGAAGCCGCGGGACAGAAACCCGTGGTATTGGTATTTATTTGGCAGTGAAAATCTTAACAGGATCGTTTAAAATGGAAAACACCGGATTATTTTATTAATAATATCGGGATAAACCCCGTATTTTACAAGAAAGGAATTTCACTGGGAACAAGATCGTCTTCCCCAAAATGGGGTGGCGGCTAGGGAAAACAAGCACCTTGGGGTTCCAAATTAACACTACCATAATCATACGAACTTGAGAGAGTATCAGGAGGTTTATGAGGTGGTAAAGGGGGATTAATGGCGGCAAAACATCACCAGTTGAAGGGATTTCAGACATTGAAGTGATTTCTATGGGTTGGAAGGAATGACATAGCTGTCAACAATGTGTGGTTTTGGAGGTTGAAGATGAAGAAAGTGGAAAGAGAAAGAGATGAAAGACGGTTTTACCCTCACATCCTATGCATGTGAGGCCATTTAACATGATAATTGTAACTGGTTAGTGATAAAGGATGAAACCTGCAACAAAATTAATCTTAAAGGCTGGTTTTGGAAACTTTTAAAGATTAAGGCTGAAACCAGCAAGATTGCTGAAACTTAAAGGAAGTTTTGTGCAATTTACTCTTTGATTGGATTGATTGTAAACAATTGTTTTTGCTTTAATTCTTAATTCGAACTCGTTTAATTCCCGAGATTTCTAGTAATTGGGATAATTTGATAAGGGTTAGGGTTAGTAATTGCAATTGGTAACTTATATGATAACCTTCCATTGTATGCAATCGAATTAAGTAGTCTTTAGGTTATCACAATCGATTGATCAGGTTATATAATTATGTCTATGTAATTAAACAATCAAACACATAACTAATTTGCTTTGAATATGAAATACGGAGGAACCATTCTTCTCTCCAACTGTTTACAACTTCGTGTTTTCGTAATTCGTTAGTTAATCAAACTCTCAACAACCAAGATTTACATTTTTGCAATTAGTTCTTAGTACTTGATTCATAACACTTTCCACCAGACTCCTCTGGATTCGATACCCTGCTTACCCTAGCTATCTAGGTTATTTAGGTTTTTTATTGACACTCACGACATTCATCAGTGGGTAGGAGGAGGGATGCCGTAATCCGAGGCTGAATGATATTATGCGTGCTTCCAAAATCAATCAATACTGTGATGGGTGTGCCATTGATATAACCCATGATGCATAGCGTTTAAATGAATAGAGACCAAAAAATTGTGTGTCTGGTAGAGACATGAATTGTGGAGGTTGTTGATCATTTGTGGTGGTGTGGTCAGGGGGTTCAGGTAAGGAAATTGGTCTTTGTTATCCACTATTAACAAGAACTGAGACGGAGAGCACTTGTGACCTGGAAAGTATTTTTCTAGGCACCAAAAACAGAGCCCTTCCTTGCGACGTTGTTGGATTGTTTCAGGTGAAAGCTTGGTAAATGGTAAAGGTTTCGGAGGGGGAGGAAACAATGGAGTCGTAGGGGTGATCTGGAGTTACAGGTGAAGTTGTTGACTGATGTGATAAAGGGGTAGGCTAGGTAGTTATGGGTGTCGACAGTGTATAAGGTTTGGAGGCCCGAAATTATTTAGGCTTCGCAGATTAGGCCAGCTTGTCCTCCACATGGCGGGCCAGTCCAGATGCTTCATAAAGAGTAGTGGGCTGAATAATTGCAAGCTCTGATTGGATCTCTGGTTTCAGCCCGGATAGAAAACAATCAAGTAGGGTTTGTGGGGATAACCCGGTGATCCGGTTACTCAAATGCTCGAATCCAGTATGATATTCTGCCACCGATGAGTACTGTCGGAGTTTGAACAACATGGCCTTGTGATTTTCGAAGGTCGAAGGTCCAAAACCTAACTCAACGGATCGTTTGAAAGCAGTCCAAGAGCCAAGTAGATTGTTATTCGACTGGTGTTGGTACCAGGAGAGCGCATCACCGATAAATGGAAGACGGTGAGTGTCGCATGTTCAGCCGGAGGGATTTGATAGTATGTGAAATAGTTAACTGCTTGAAAGATCTAAGCAAGTGGGTTGGAACCATCGAATAATGGTAGTGATATTTTCGGCGGTCGTGGGGTGTTAGGAGGGTGTTGTTGATGCACGGGTTTGGGGCCGAGGGTGGTAGAATTTGGGTTCAAAGGCCTGGTGGAAAGTTGGTATGTCAACTATGTGACGTGAATGACAAGACGAGCTGTGTTTTCGGTTTTGCCATCAAGTTTTGTATTAAGGTTTGAGATGGCTTGGACGAGGGCAACTAGTGTATTTTTAATGTCGGTTTGGGCGTTGGCTGGTGGAAATTTTGATTAGTTGGTTCAACTGGTCGGTCATGGTAGGGGGAAGATCATCGGAACCCGATTGATCCTTGAGAGGCAACATAGCGGAAGGGGAAATGAGTATGAAAGCACCAAGATGTTATAGCTTTTTTAGTATGCAAACACTCTAAAGAATTTAGAGAAAGAACAACTGCTTTGTGGCAAATTTCTGATATATTTTCCAAACAAAAATGTAGAATTTAAACATGTTGGAGACCAAGGCTCATCACCCATGTCCCTTATTTCATGGAGATGATGCACCACTAACCTACTTGCAACAATGAAACATGTGACATAAAAGAACATGGGTCCTAAATGCAAACAAAATGCAGAGTTAAATAACTTGTGCTTCAATCCATAAATTTGCTAGGTTTTTGAACTTTTCGACTGGGCCCGTTTGCTGCGGATGGGCTTGGTGCGGTTGGGTTTGCTGTTGGGCCGGGCCGAGTTGTATCATGGTTCATATATTTTTAAAGTTTTTTTTTTACTTTTTTACATATCAATGTGTAAGTTATATACATGAAAATCCATTAAATTAATATGTTTATATGTTTTTAACGTTAAAATTTTTCCTCCACGTGTCTTAAGTTATATGCAGATAACATTCCTACACAAAACTTAAACACGTGTAGGTTGCATAAATAAACGAAATTTGTTTATATTTTTTCCTTGATTTTCAAGATAGAAATACTTTGGATTACAACA
>CAMTDV010000038.1:0-147269 GCA_947069175.1 Scalesia atractyloides | reverse complement strand
AAATTGTGTTATGTAATGATTGGATTCTGAATTATAGTTTTAAGGTTTAAATTTATAAATGACAAATGTTGGCACTATTAGAAGTCAACATGCACATCCAAATGACCCATATGCATTTTACAATGCAGTTTGACTATTACAAGTCAACATGCACATCCATATTACCCATATGTATTTGTAGATCCTGTTTGACTTTCTTAAGAAAAATTGCGCATGCAAATTAGCCAAAAGCAAATGATAAACATTCCAATCATAACAAACTATTACATGTCCTCTAAAACATAATAAACCATAACAAACATGTCTTAAACCATTATAAACATCAATTAAAATTGTCTTAAATCATTGAAACATATATTTAAACCATAAATTCATTAAAACATATAACTTCATAATAGAAAACTTGATTAGCCTATGGTGCCCCATGTGTTGTGAAACAGAGCTTGTCCTGTACTAGGCCCTCCTTGACCTTTGCAGCTTCTACTGTTGTGCCCAAG
The DNA here is from genome assembly GCA_947069175.1 of Scalesia atractyloides. Classification (NCBI taxonomy): domain Eukaryota; kingdom Viridiplantae; phylum Streptophyta; class Magnoliopsida; order Asterales; family Asteraceae; genus Scalesia; species Scalesia atractyloides. The sequence continues at coordinate 146,772 of CAMTDV010000038.1, read as the reverse complement.
GTTCCCACAGATATGCACCAAATGTAACATATAAATTATATCAAATAAGGTATAAAATCAACCCATTTTAGTACCAATGTTAGAAAAAAAGTGTGTTTTTTTGTATGCTTTTGATTTTCAGGATTAAAATAGCTTAAATAAACAAAGAAATAAATTAACGACAAAAACCAGCATAAATACAAAAGAAGTAAAGTCGATACATTATACCAACCCTCCAAGCTTCACCCAAGAGCAAAAACAACGAATGAGAAGACTGGCACAGAGTCGAGCCACTAAGGCATGGGGTCGTGTTCCACCCAAAATTCCAGTAAAAAGAAGACAAACAGAAGCAGACAGGAGACAAGGGGCCGTGTGTCATGGTCACGGGCCGTGGTCAACTTCCAAATATGCAAATCTTGGATAGTACAACATGTACAAAGGCCACAGGGTCGTGCAAGCATCTGGACTGACAAACTCATTTAATGAAGACAGAAAAGGAGGACACAGGGTCGTGCCCACCAAGCTCGGGGCAGGGTGAAGCTTTACAGAAATACATAAATACCATTACGACGAGCTTATTTTTCTCAATCTTATTACATAAGTTTCATAAAATCGGACTAGGCTCAAATTATTATTATTATATTATACTTATTTTTATTATTATGACTATTATTATTATTATTATTATTATTATTATTATTATTATTATTATTATTATTATTATTATTATTATTATTATTTTTATTCTTATTATTATTATGTTGCGGTTCAGTTCCAATTTTTCAAAACGGGTATTTTTTGTGGATATTACATTTTCATCTTACCTCCTTTATCAAAAGATTCTTGAACCTCATTAACAATATTTCTTCTTTTTTTTCTTTGACCTTCCCACTTTTTCAATGTACATACACCTATTACGTTACTACAGACAACAATAACTCTACCAGAAACATATATGTCAATTCAGTACAAACCTAAGTATAATGTTTAGGAGGAATTCGTTTTGTGGGGTAGTATGAAGGTGTCCACATATTAGGGCCACAAATTGGTTCAATGACATGATTGTAAGCTTCGTTCCATGTATCTAACCAGTTAACATACCCAATTTTCTAGACACCCAACCCTAATACCATTTCTAAACATGTCCGAATTGCAGCAATTGCATGTCTACACGGTTTCCCCTTCAAATCCCACCTTATGGATGAGCATGTTTGTAACGCTCCGTAGTTTTCGCGTTTATATAATCATTTATTAATTTAATCATTTATTCATTTATTTATGTGTTTAAATAATTATTTATTAAATAATTAATTATTATTTAATCATTCATTATACTTATTTATTCATTAATTATTTATTAAAAGGATAATAATTTGTAATTTAAAGAGTTTTAAACAACCGTCCTTTCCTTTTTCACGACCTTCCATGATTACTCGTGATTGAGTAATCAAAGTTGTACCATTTATACTTCAATCACGAACCATGACCAAAAACTTAACTCGATACGTTCTGGTTCGCTTATAAATAACTGTACACCCTTCCTCATTCCCATCACCTCGTTCACCTCTCACCTCTCACATACGCTCTCTGCTTCGATCAAGTCGCCGGAAGACGAGGAGTTCGCCGGAAGCTTGTGGAACACCGGAGTATCGCCGGAGGTTTCACCGGAGACCCACGAACACACGGAGAAGACCAAGACTCCCTGGAGATCCGACGAGTCGCCAATACGAACAATGTGACATCCCGGTTTTTCGGATAACTTAAACGCAATACTTGTCGAATAAATTGTATGCTACGTATTAAACGTGTACGAGTTAGTGAATACGTAATGTGCGATTATGTGATTGTTTTAGTTATAAAATAATTATGGTAAATATGTACACGAACCGAACCGAACCGCGACACGAACCAACTTTGATTTCTTGTGACTCTAGGAGTTAACCAAGATTTGGGGACCAAGTTTAGAACCCAAACCATTCTCGGCCGTGTGCAACCCAAACCCCAAACCCATTGTGTGCAACCCAAACCGCAAACCCATTGCGAGATCAAACCCAAACCTTAAACCACTCTCGGCCACGAGATCAAACCAAACCTTAAACCACTCTCGGCCGCGAGATCAATTGCGAGATCAAACCCAAACCGCAACCCATTCCCTCATCTCTTTGCGCCTATATATACTAACACATGCATGCTCCTTCAAAACACAAAACCCTAGTGAGAAAGAAGCCGACGGCAGCCCCTTGTTCACCTCCATTCGGTCGTGAGATCAGCCCATTTGTTCACTTCCTCGATCACAAACAGCCTACTTCATCATCATCTCTCGGTCGCAACAATTGAATTGCTCATCTCATTCTTTCGGTCGTGATCTTGCTTGAACAGCCGAATCCATTCTCATCCAAGTCTCGACTCGTTATTCACCATTATTAAAGGTTAGGATTTATAATCGTTTGCAAGATCGTATTAGGATCATATGTGTTTAAATGTAATTGGCTGATTGATCATTGTTTGCATGTATGATTGTTTTCGGAACTTATAAGTTTGCAAGTATGTTTTGTTTATAAAAAACTAGAGGTATGGATTAGGGTTTGCATGGATGTGATATTGGTATTGATCTATGATTAGAAAAATTAGTTCTTGATCGCCTAGGTTAATTATATTGACGGTTTATGCGAATTAATGGTAACAATATGCTGAAACAGGTTGCTGAGTGATAGTTACAGCCGACTTCAACTGGCTGTAACTCGGTCATTAGTTGTCGAAAAACGGATTTTCTGAAGTCTAAAACGTAGAGATTTGAATAACGAATCTAATGGCGCTGGATTCATATTTTTCTGAAGTCGTTTGATATTTTTAAGTGGCCAAATAAGTTCAGTAACTAAAGCTGTGAAAATCCTGAAATTTTGTTAGTTGTTTATCGAGTTGGATTTTATAATAAGTAGGGAGTCGAGTCATGAATTTTGTACAGAAACTAGGTATGGAAATTTCCGGGCAACTCCCACTGGAATTTTTGTTAATTGGACGATCAGTGATTTTTAAATAAATTCTTCCGTGGACTGCAGTCAGAAAGCGACGAATATGACTGCAGCCTAGTATATTAATATTTATGGTTAATTGGTAAAGATTTAGGACTTGGAAAATTTATATAAATTTCTACAGTACAAATGTCACCTGCTGTAAAATAATTGGAATTTTTGGAACGTTGGAACTATTTTATAAAAATCCTAGAAAACAGCTGAATTATGAGTATGTAAGCTGAAATTTGATAACTTGTGATTGTGTGCACCAAAGTGTTGCATGGATTGAATTATGTTTATAATAAATTGTTTTGATTACTATGATCACATGAGGATACTTACATGCATGTTTGAGTGTTAGGTATTTTGTTTGTGTGTATCACTTTGTGCGTAAATTAAGTGTAGAATTTGTATTGGTGTGTTCACACACTGACTTGAAATCAATTGGTTTGTTAGGACGCAATTAGTGGTCCCATCCTTAGAACTTCTTTGCTACACTAACCGAGCAACTAAAGGTGAGTTCACGGCCCCTAATTTTATCCGGTTTTAAACAACAGGGGGAGAAACATGTATACACTCTTCAACTCAATCTCTTTACGTTATATGAAATTAACGTCACATAACTATTCGGTAACTAAGTTAATGTTAATGTAATGTTATGGTCACTAAGCAACTATATCACTTAAGTCCTCGTCAATCTCTCGGATCGTTAGTATTGGGTTTTAATAGCGGGGGAATTATAAGTAGTACTACTGGGCCCGACAAGCCCCATCCGAGCTAGTCGCGCTAGCCGACCGGGTATGGTCAACGGGTGAATAATTTGGCCTAACTTCGCCATGGTCAGTGATAGGCCTGGCAACACGGAGGCACAACAGTCAGCTTCGATCGCGAACTCTTACGTGACATAACTTTAGGCTAGCTACCTATATATGTTAACATTGAACTTAATTACGAAACAACTATATTATCCCGGGTTAGGGATAATGGAAACAACATCATTATTATTCCGGGTTTGGAATAATGGAAACAACAACTTTATTATTCCGGGTTTGGAATAATGGAACCAACATCATTGTTATTCCGGGTTGGGAATAATGGAACTAAATCGTTATCCTGGGTTAGGGATAACGGGGGAATCAAACTCATAACCGAACAAACGAATTTATGAAAACCTGTGAATTCACTCATCTTTAATGTTGACACTTGTTTCTTTACATGTTTCTCAGGACGCTAGGAGCTCTAGGTGCACTCACATGCATTGAACAAGACATCTTTTATCGAGTCTCATTTACAAACGTTGTTTTGGGTTTTTCATTTGTTTTGGCGTTTGTGTTGGTGCCCGTTTCTCTACTTATTTTATGCTTCCGCTCAACTTTGGTAACTAACTAAGACAATCTAAAATCTACGATAATTGGTTAATCAAATGATTTTTGGAAAACGTATTATCAAATCATATAGAGTCGTTCGACGTACTAGTGTTTCAGATTCTGGTTTGTTCACACGCCTCGCGGTAAAACTCCGCAAGTGGAAATTGAGGGTGTGACAGATTGGTATTAGAGCCACTAGCTATAGAGAACCAGGTTTGCATTAGAAGTAGACCTAAACTATAGCTGAATACACGACACTAGACGTAGTCTGGCACCGAACTGTTATATCTTGTTATGCAATGTACCACAACTGTGTTATGTAGATTATGACTTCATAATAAGAAATGAAAACAACTCGTAACTAACTACACGACCTAACAGGCAATGTCATCATCATCATCGTCATCATCATCCGACAAACTTACGCCACCAAGAGCGCCAGGAAAGGCACCTATGGTGGAACCCTTACCATCTTATGGCGTGGAAACACGCTCAGCTGCGAGGAAAAATCTCGCTCTGGGGGAGGAGTCGTCATCACGCCCAATCATCGCTGTGCCGGTCAAACCGGTTAACCCTGTAGAAGTAGGAGATGACCTACTTAGAAACATGATACAGAAACAACAAGAACAATTGGAAAGAATGCAGGAAACCATCCTAGCACAAGGATGGATGATCCGACAACTGACAGGTAAAACCGACTCGCTCGAGGAAGAGCAACATACGAGTAAGATAGCTCGTAACACCTTAGCCAGAGATCTGCGTGCTGAGCAGATAAGAGCCGACTGGCTCGAAGACAGAGTCCTGGAAAATAGTTGGAACATTCAGGAGTTAGAGCAAAATCAAGCACCTGCACCAGCACCGGCCCCTCCAGTGCCGGTAGAGGAGGATCCGGAAGAGGATCCAGAGGAGGACCCTGAAGAGGATCCAGAAGAGGATCCAGAGGAGGACCCTGAAGAGGATCCAGAGGAGGACCCTGAGGAGGATCTAGAGGAGGATCCGGAGGAGGACCCAGCTGTAGAAGCTGGAAATGCCGCGCAGGATGACGGCAACGACAGTGATTTGGGGGATGGAGACGTAGACGACTGACACGTCTCGCTTATTTTATTTACTTTCCTCCAGTCTATTTATTTTCCCACTTGTGTTTAAACTTGAGACTTTATAGTGAATTCATATGTTTGGTTGGCACTTTGTAAGACGTTGAAATTTCATTTAATCAAGTATTTCTTTTGACTATTTAATATATTTGAGTTGACATAACTTGATAATTATTAAAGTACGTAGTAAGATAACTATATTGAATATATAGACTTATCGGGGTGTGTTTATGTTGTTTTTCGAAGATCTAAATGGCAACTGGACGACGTGGAAACCTTAACATGACGCCCGAAGAACTAGCTGCTATGATTCAAGAGCACGTGAACGCAGCTCTAGCGGGTGTTCAGAACCAACCGGCAGGTAACCATTATTAAATTTTCGTGTGAAAATCTAATAGTTGGGCTAGTAGAATTCCTCGCTGACTACCGGTTCTCTATCAGCAGGAGGGGGTTTTAACCCCTACAAGATGTTCCTCGACGCGAAACCAAGCAAATACTCGGGGGCAGAAGGACCCATTGGACTGGTCCGCTGGATCGAAAAATCTGAATCAATATTTGAAATGTGCAACTGTCTAGAGGCCAACAAGGTCAAGTACGCAGCCTCAACACTGGAAGATGGGGCACTAACTTGGTGGAATGCACAAGTCCAAACGCGTGGACTTATTGCTGCAAATGCTATGGCCTGGGCCGAGTTTAAGGCCCTAATCAAAGAAGAGTACTGTCCGCGAGACAGAGTGCAGCAGTTGGAGCAAACTTTATGGAACCACAAGATGGTGGGATCTGAAATAGAGGCATACACAGCAAAACATCATGACTTGGTATTTCTATGTCCCGATTTGGCCAACACTGTGGAGAAAAGACTCGAGGTTCTATCTTGGGGGTCTGGTCCCGGAGATTCAGGGTATGGTAATGGCTAGTAACTCTGTAACTGAGCATCAAGCAATCCGATTGGCGCACAAACTCACCGATAAGGCGGTGGAACAAAAGAAGTTGCCAGCACGGGGTACAACTGAAGTTGCCCCTGATAACAAAAGAAAGTTTGAAGACTCGTCTGCTCGACAGTGTTCGTCATCCCAGCCGCAACAGGGGAACCAGAAACGGTTCAATCATTACAACAGCCACCGGGGTCACCAAAATCAGCCCGCCAACAACAACAACAACAACCAGAACGCAAGCGGCTATGCAGGTCGAAAGCCGCAGTGCAACCGCTGTAATCTTCATCATAACGGCCCTTGTGCCGGAAATCGCTGCCAACGATGTGGCAAGACGGGACATGCGGCAAAGGATTGTCGTGGGGAAATCATGTCCCGACAGAACCAAAATCAACCCCAAGGCCCACAACAGGGTGTTAACCGGGGATGCTATTAGTGTGGTAGCACTGCCCACTTCAAAAGAGACTGCCCACAGCTGCGTAACACCAACAACAATGGTGGGAACAACCACAACCACAATAACCACAATAACAACAACAACAATGGAAACGGTGGCACAGGAGGTGCCAAAGGTCGCGCATTTACATTGGGCCGCGGAGAGGCCAGAAACGACTCGAACGTGGTCACCAGTAAGTTTCCCCTTAATGAACATTTTGCTACTGTGCTTTTTGATACGGGTGCGGATAGGAGTTTTATATCTGAGTCTTTTAGGAAGAACCTAAATCTCACGCCTAAACCCTTAGAGACCCCTTATATCATAGAATTAGCCGATGGTAAATCTGTAGACGTGACCCATATAGTATCCGGCTGTCAACTCAAACTCGCGGGTCACACTTTTACCATTGATCTAATGACAACTACCCTGGGTAGTTTTGACGTGGTAGTCGGAATGGACTGGCTATCCGACGTCCAGGCTGAAGTCCTCTGCTTCGAAAAATCTATCCGTATTCCGCTCTCTAACGACGAAATCTTGACGGTGCAAGGCAAGAAGGCAAGCGCCGTCACCAACATCATCTCTTACATGCAAGCGCAGAAGTATCTTCGGAGAAAGAACTCCTTCGCTTTACTCGCACTGGTTACTGAACAGCCTAAGGACGAGAAACGTATAGAAGACATCCCGGTCGTCCGTGATTTTTCCGATGTATTCCCAGAGGAATTACCTTGTCTTCCACCCCATCGACAATTGGAGTTTGAAATCGAATTGGCGAACCATGCAACTCCTATCGCCAAGGCTCCATACCGCCTAGCTCCAGCCGAGCTGCAGGAGCTGTCTACCCAACTTCAGGAGCTGTTAGAAAAGGGATTTATCCGACCAAGCGCTTCGCCATGGGGAGCTCCAGTCCTGTTTGTCAAGAAGAAGGACGGGACCTTCCGCATGTGCATCGACTACAGGGAACTTAACAAGGTTACTGTCAAGAACCGATACCCGTTACCTCGCATCGACGATCTTTTCGACCAACTTCAAGGGTCAAGCTACTACTCCAAGATTGACCTTCGGTCCGGTTACCACCAGCTACGCGTCAGGGAGGAAGATATCGCCAAGACGGCATTTCGTACTAGGTATGGCCATTATGAGTTCTTGGTCATGCCCTTCGGTCTCACCAACGCACCTGCGGTGTTCATGGATCTCATGAACCGTGTGTGTAAACCATACCTCGACAAGTTTGTCATTGTGTTCATCGATGACATACTCATCTATTCCAAAAGTGAAGAAGAACATGCTGAACATCTACAATTACTGCTAGGATTACTTCAACAAGAGAAACTATATGCCAAGCTTTCAAAGTGTGACTTCTGGATTCGGGAAGTTCAGTTTCTTGGGCATATCGTAAATGAAAAGGGTATCCACGTAGACCCTGCCAAGATTGAAGCCATCAAAAACTGGGAAGCACCCAGAACACCGACGGAGATCCGCCAATTTTTGGGTTTGGCTGGTTACTACAGACGTTTCATCGAGGGATTTTCAAAGATCGCACAACCGCTTACTACCCTCACCCAGAAAGGCATCAAGTATGCTTGGGGTGACAAGCAAGAAGCAGCATTTCAATTGCTGAAATAGAAACTTTGCAGTGCACCCATTCTGTCCTTGCCGGAAGGGACAGATGACTTTTTAGTATATTGTGATGCTTCCATTCAGGGGTTGGGATGCGTACTCATGCAACGAGATAAGGTCATCGCGTATGCGTCCCGCCAACTGAAGGTCCACGAGAAAAACTACACAACGCATGACCTGTAATTGGGAGCAGTAGTGTTTGCACTTAAGATTTGGAGACACTACCTCTATGGAACGAAGTGCACAATCTTTACAGACCACAAGAGCCTCCAACACATCTTTGATCAGAAGGAGTTGAACATGCGACAGCGTCGCTGGGTCGAACTCTTGAACGATTATGAGTGTGCCATTCGGTATCACCCCGGGTAAAGCTAACGTGGTAGCTGATGCCCTCAGTAGGAAGGAACACTTGAAACCTTGCCGTGTACGAGCATTACAACTCACTATTCATTCGGGGCTACCCGAACAAATACGCGACGCCCAGTTAGAAGCAGTTAAGGAGGAAAACATCAAGGCCGAATCGGTGGGAAAAATGGAACGCGATTGGGAAGTAAAACCCAATGGAGCCCGGTATTTCATGAATCGCATATGGGTACCTCTCTACGGAAACCTCAGAGAGCTAGTCATGAATGAAGCTCACAAATCCCGATACTCTGTCCATCCGGGTTCGGATAAGATGTATCAAGACCTTAAAGCTGCGTATTGGTGGCCCAACATGAAAGCCGATATAGCCACCTACGTGAGTAAATGTTTGACTTGTGCAAAAGTCAAGGTAGAGTATCAAAAGCCATCGGGGCTACTTCAACAACCTGAGATCCCAGTGTGGAAATGGAATCAAATCTCGATGGATTTCATCACTAAACTCCCGCGAACTTTGGGTGGTTGCGATACCATCTGGGTGATTGTGGATCGTTTAACTAAGTCCGCACACTTCCTAGCTATTAAAGAGACAGATTAGATGGAGAAGTTGACTCGCATCTACATTAAGGAAGTAGTTTCTCGGCACGGAGTGCCAACATCCATCATCTCAGACAGAGATGCTCGCTTCACGTCCAACTTCTGGCAGTCACTCTAGAAAGCATTGGGAACACGCTTAGATATGAGCACAGCCTATCACCCTCAGACTGACGGTCAAAGTGAAAGGACCATACAGACCTTGGAAGACATGCTTAGGGCATGCGTAGTAGACTTTGGAAATAGTTGGGAAATCCACCTGCCTTTAGTGGAATTCTCATATAACAACAGTTATCATACGAGTATTTCGGCAGCACCGTTTGAGGCACTATACGGTCGTAAATGTAGATCACCGGTCTGTTGGGCAGAAATCGGTGACAGTCAACTCACAGGCCTGAGTTAATACTTGAGGCTACTGAAAAGATTGTACAAATCAGAAACCGCATGGCAGCGGCACGGGATCGACAGAAAAGCTACGCTGATCAACGACGCAAACCGCTCGAATTTCAAGTAGGCGACCGCGTCCTACTAAAGGTGTCACCCTGGAAGGGTGTAATCCGCTTTGGAAAACGGGGCAAACTAAACCCACGGTACGTAAGCCCGTTTGTAATCTTGAAACGTATCGGACCCGTAGCTTATCAATTAGACCTTCCTGCCGAACTCAGTGGAGTTCACAACGTTTTTCACGTGTCAAATCTGAAGAAGTGTCTATCAGATGAAACTCTAGTCATTCCATTGGATGAGATCCAAGTGGATGAACAACTACACTTTGTGGAACAGCCTAACGAGATCATGGATCGTGAGATCAAGACTCGAAGGCACAGCAAGATTCCGATCGTTAAGGTTCGTTGGGACTCTAAGCATGGACCGGAGTTCACGTGGGAAAGAGAGGACCAAATGAAAAGCAAATACCCACACCTCTTCGCAACTAAGCAGCAAACTAACAATACCAACAACTAAATTTTCGGGTCGAAAATTCTTTCAACATGGGGATGATGTGACAACCTGGAAATTTCTCATACTTTCGCGTACCATTGTTAACTAAATTCTTGTGCATGGCACTTGGAAATCTTTGTGCATGGCACTTGGGAACTTCTTGTAACTTCGTGTACCATCATTAACGAACTAACTCTTTGTGCGTGGCACTCTAAACATGTACGCTGCATTCTAAACCGCGTTTACTCAATTTTCGGGACGAAAATTCTTTCAACATGGGGATAATGTGACATCCCGGTTTTTCAGATAACTTAAACGCAATACTTGTCGAATAAATTGTATGCTACGTATTAAACGTGTACGAGTTAGTGAATACGTAATGTGCGATTATGTGATTGTTTTAGTTATAAAATAATTATGGTAAATATGTACACGAACCGAACCGAACCGCGACACGAACCAACTTTGATTTCTTGTGACTCTAGGAGTTAACCAAGATTTGGGGACCAAGTTTAGAACCCAAACCATTCTCGGCCGTGTGCAACCCAAACCCCAAACCCATTGTGTGCAACCCAAACCGCAAACCCATTGCGAGATCAAACCCAAACCTTAAACCACTCTCGACCACGAGATCAAACCCAAACCTTAAACCACTCTCGGCCGCGAGATCAATTGCGAGATCAAACCCAAACCACAACCCATTCCCTCATCTCTTTGCGCCTATATATACTAACACATGCATGCTCCTTCAAAACACAAAACCCTAGTGAGAAAGAAGCCGACGACAGCCCCTTGTTCACCTCCATTCGGTCGCGAGATCAGCCCATTGTTCACTTCCTCGATCACAAACAGCCTACTTCATCATCATCTCTCGGTCGCGACAATTGAATTGCTCATCTCATTCTTTCGGTCGTGATCTTGCTTGAACAGCCGAATCCATTCTCATCCAAGTCTCGACTCGTTATTCACCATTATTAAAGGTTAGGATTTATAACCGTTTGTAAGATCGTATTCGGATCATATGTGTTTAAATGTAATCGGCTGATTGATCATTGTTTGCATGTATGATTGTTTTCGGAACTTATAAGTTTGCAAGTATGTTTTGTTTATAAAAAACTAGGAAAAATCAGTTCTTGATCGCCTAGGTTAATTATATTGACGGTTTATGCGAATTAATGGTAACAATATGCTGAAACAGGTTGCTGAGTGATAGTTATAGCCGACTTCAACTGGCTGTAACTCGGTCATTAGTTGTCGAAAAACGGATTTTCTGAAGTCTAAAACGTAGAGATTTGAATAACGAATCTAATGGCGCTGGATTCATATTTTTCTGAAGTCGTTTGATATTTTTAAGTGGCCAAATAATTCAGTAACTAAAGCTGTGAAAATCCTGAAATTTTGTTAGTTGTTTATCGAGTTGGATTTTATAATCAGTAGGGAGTCGAGTCATGAATTTTGTACAGCAACTAGGTATGGAAATTTCCGGGCAACTCCCACTGGAATTTTGTTAATTGGACGATCAGTGATTTTTAAATAAATTCTTCCGTGGACTGCAGTCAGAAAGCGACGAATCTGACTGCAGCCTAGTATATTAATATTTATGGTTAATTGGTAAAGATTTAGGACTTGGAAAATTTATATAAATTTCTACAGTACAAATTTCACCTGCTATAAAATAATTGGAATTTTTGGAACGTTGGAACTATTTTATAAAAATCCTAGAAAACAGCTGAATTAAGAGTATGTAAGCTGAAATTTGATAACTTGTGATTGTGTGCACCAAAGTGTTGCATGGATTGGATTATGTTCATAATAAATTGTTTTGATTACTATGATCACATGAGGATACTTGCATGCATGTTTGAGTGTTAGGTATTTTGTTTGTGTGTATCACTTTGTGCGTAAATTAAGTGTAGAATTTGTATTGGTGTGTTCACACACTGACTTGAAATCAATTGGTTTGTTAGGACGCAATTAGCGGTCCCATCCTTACAACTTCTTTGCTACACTAACCGAGCAACTAAAGGTGAGTTCACGGCCCCTAATTTTATCCGGTACTAAACAACAGGGGGAGAAACATGTATACACTCTTCAACTCAATCTCTTTACGTTATATGAAAGTAACGTCACATAACTATTCGGTAACTAAGTTAATATTAATGTAATGTTATGGTCACTAAGCAGCTATATCACTTAAGTCCTCGTCAATCTCTCGGATCGTTAGTATTGGGTTTTAATAGCGGGGGAATTATAAGTAGTACTACTGGGCCCGACAAGCCCCATCCGAGCTAGTCGCGCTAGCCGACCGGGTATGGTCAACGGGTGAATAATTTGGCCTAACTTCGCCACGGTCAGTGATAGGCCTGGCAACACGGAGGCACAACAGTCAGCTTCGATCGCGAACTCTTACGTGACATAACTTTAGGCTAGCTACCTATATATGTTAACATTGAACTTAATTACGAAACAACTATATTATCCCGGGTTAGGGATAATGGAAACAACATCATTATTATTCCGGGTTTGGAATAATGGAAACAACAACTTTATTATTCCGGGTTTGGAATAATGGAACCAGCATCATTGTTATTCCGGGTTGGGAATAATGGAACTAAATCGTTATCCTGGGTTAGGGATAACGGGGGAATCAAACTCATAACCGAACAAACGAATTTATGAAAACCTGTGAACTCACTCATCTTTAATGTTGACACTTGTTTCTTTACATGTTTCTCAGGACGCTAGGAGCTCTAGGTGCACTCACATGCATTGAACAAGACATCTTTTATCGAGTCTCATTTACAAACGTTGTTTTGGGTTTTTCATTTGTTTTGGCGTTTGTGTTGGCGCCCGTTTCTCTACTTATTTTATGCTTCCGCTCAACTTTGGTAACTAACTAAGACAATCTAAAATCTACGATAATTGGTTAATCAAATGATTTTTGGAAAACGTATTATCAAATCATATAGAGTCGTTCGACGTACTAGTGTTTCAGATTCTGGTTTGTTCACACGCCTCGCGGTAAAACTCCGCAAGTGGAAATTGAGGGTGTGACAAACAAGTTGTCAGTGATTATTATTATTATTATTATTATTATTATTATTATTATTATTATTATTATTATTATTTTTATTATTATTATTATTATTATTATTATTATTATTATTATTATTATTATTATTATTATTATTATAATTATTATTATTATATCAAAATTAAACTAAATAATCCTGGTGAAAGATTTTTTTACCATCTTTTTTATTATTATTTATTTTGTTATTTTTCCATTTCCCTTATTAGTTTTAACATAAAATACTTAAAAAATAAGGTTTTAAAGTCTAAAAATTTGCATTAAATTCACAAAAATAAATCTAAAAATCTCATTAAGAGCACTATATAAAAATATTAATCTCAAATAAAATTTATTTATTTATCGAATTATTACGTTATTATTAGGTTAGTTTCTCTCGTGGTTAAATCCAAATTCATGCGCATTCATCGTCAATCCAAGGAAAACGCACCCACTGTGAGTGAATTCTTACAAATTCCCCTTTTTATTCATGTTTTGGGGTGTATCATGTGTCGCTTTATTTATTTCGTTTATTCAAACTTGTACTATTACCATTATATGATCTAAACTTGTGATGTAAATGTTGTTTTTTGTGATGTGTGTTTACATTTTGTCAAATTGCGTGCAAATCATTCATTAGGCCCATCAGTTCCTCGTTGGAGAGGAGTTGAACATCGCGTGCCTCATTAGATCGGCTCCGTTTGATTGAGCCTTGATCTCATTGTTCATCATTTGGTGTGTGCGTGTGCATTAATCGATATTATGTGTATTGTGATTAAATTTACATTTACGTTTACTCATATGTGGATATGCACCTTTTTATAACCAATATAACAAATTCGTTCAAATGTTTTCATAAGATTCACTCGCCAACTTTTGTTGACCCAAAACCCTATTTTTACACATGATACAGGTGGACAGGTTGAAGCAAGGAACACATAGGAAATTGCCTTAGAAGAAAAATAAAGAAGTCATGAAAAATGTATTTGAACATGTGGTGCTTGTATGTTTATTGTAATTTCTTCTTTAGAAAGAAATAATAAATATGAAACTTTATAGTAAATGTCATGAGCTTTGATGAAAACCCAATCATGCCCCGACTACCATTTCCGTTGCGGGTCAGGGTGTGACAGTGTTTTCAAATAAACATTTACCACACAGCTAGACCTAGAACTAATCACCTATCAAGACAATTTAACATATAATATGTAACGCCCTGCTATTTCATGTAACATCCGTCAAAAACCGGGTTAACCAAACCCGCTTCGCTTATTAACCGAACATCCAGTTAAAAATTTTCGTTGCATGTTTAGGGTTCAAACAAATTTTAAACAATACATAATTAATAAATATATTAGAATTTAAAATCTATAATTGAAAATTTATAATAAATAATGAAATAAAAATAATTTGTTGATGCCGGGTTTCGAACCCGGGTCACTCTCAAGACCAAACAGCCAACACACCACTCCGCCACTTGTGTTATTTGTTGATAATACTGAAACAATTAATACTTAATAAAAAATCGAAACTCAAAACCAGCGCGCCCAAATCCGCAGACGCCAGAAAATACGCGAAATTACGACGGTTTCCTTTGACTCCGGAATCAAGCAAGTATAACGGATGATAAACGTCGGTTATAACCGAAAACTCGATTCAATTTCATTCATGAACCGTGAATTTCATAACCGAAGACTTGAAATCACATATACTTAAAAATACCTTCAGTCAGGAAAACCCAACTCGCTTATTCACTCGAATCAGCTCTCAACACACTCGCTAACCTCCCTACAAGTCCCTAATCGGCAAGAACAACTCGCCGGAAAACCGAACCCATTTCATCACTGTGCCTTACTCTAAAAACAGAACATCTAGAGCTCATACCGAAGTCACCCACACTCACCTCAAACTTCCTGAAGATCCTCTGCCGCAAGATACACGTCGCCAGAATAACCTGCTGTCATCGGAATCTCGTCGGCGAAACAGGGGATCTCTGTCGGTATATCTTACACCTAATCTCTCTCATTTTTATTAATCTCATATGTAGTTAATTACAATTTACTAAAGAAATTGATTAATTTATCGAAACAGTAGGGATTTGGTTTCTGGGTAATGTTTACGAAGAAGATGAAGTTTTGGATTGTGTATATATGTAATATAAATCGGGTTATATCTCGGGTTAGACACACAGTCCAGCGGTGGACTGTGTGCAAACAATTAACACACGTCTCGAGTTCGATCCCTGACACAACCACACTCTCTGAAATAAAAATGTTCTTTTTTAAACCGAACTGGATCAACTCGCTGTAAGATGTTAAGTATAATAAAAACCAGTATTCTAACCAGGTTAGACACACAGTCCAGCGGTGGACTGTGTGCAACGTTAAACAACAGGTCCCGGGTTCGAGTCCTGTTAAGTGCAGCGGTTCGATATAATTAAAATTCTTTTTAACAAATGATTTCTGGATAAATCTAAATAGTATATAAGTATAATAAAAACCGGAATAATAACCAAGTTAGACACACAATCCAGTGGTGAACTGTGTGCAAAAACATTAAGCACGTCGCGGGTTCGAGTCCAGGCTACCGCACCGGTTTTGGCAATTATCAAGTTTTTAAATAAGGACAGAAATGAATTTATCTAATTTGTATATAAGTATAATTAAAAACAGAAATATTTCGGGTTAGACACGTAGCTCAGTTGGTAGAGCTGCGTGCACGCGTACGGGAGGTCTCGGGTTCGAGTCTCACCCAGCGCATACAAATACACGACCGAACCGGTCAACAGTCAAATGGTCAACGGTCAACTGGTCAAAAAGTCAAAAATTTTTATTTTCTTTTATTTATTTATTTTATTTAAAAATCAATTAAAAATACTTAAAAATAATATTTTTAAAGTTAGAAAATTTCCTTGAACTCACAAAAATAAACCGAACAATCCCATTAAAGAACACTAATTGAAAATACTAATCTCAAATAAGAGTTTATTTATTTATCGAACTATTATGTTATTATTTAGGTTAGTTCCCTTGTCGATTAAATCCGAATTCGTGCGCATTCATCATCAATCCAAGAAACGCACCCATTGTGAGTGAATTCTTACAAATTCCCCTTTTTATTCATGTTTTGGGGTGTATCATGTGTCGCTTAAACTAATTCGTTTATTCAAACTCGTGCTATACCATATTATGATCTAAACTTAGAATGTAAATATTGTTTGTTGTTATGTATTACATATTGTCAAGTTGTATGCAAATTATTTGTTAGGCCCATCAGTTCCTCGTGGGAGACGAGTTTGAACAACGCGTGCCTTAAAACTCATTCATTAGGCCCATCAGTTCGTAGAACAACGCGTGCCTCAAAACTCATTCATTAGGCCCATCAGTTCCTCGTGGGAGACGAGATGAACAACGCGTGCCTCAAAACAATCTATTGTTGTATGTGTGTGCAATATTTAATATTAAGTGTTTGGTGAATAAATTTACATCTACATTTACTCATATGTGGTTATGCACTTTATTAGATAATCAATTCAATAAACACGTTTAAATGTTTTAATAGGATTCACTCGCCAACTTTTTGTTGATCCAAAAACCATTTTTACACATGATACAGGTGGACAGGATGAAGCAAGGAACACATAAGAAAGTGCCTTAGACGAAAAATAATGAAGCCTAGAAAGATGTATAGAACATGTTGAACTTGTATGATATGATTGTATGATCTCCTTTAAATTGTAATAATAAATATGAAACATTATAATAAATGTCATGCTTTGATGAAAACCAATCATGCCCCGATCACCTTTTCCGCTGCGGGTCGAGGTGTGACAGATTGGTATCAGAGCTTTTGACTATAGGGATATAGGATAGGTTATTAGACCCTTAGAGCCTATACTATAGTTGATTAGAGTTTAATTGTTTATGTGGTTACATGCAAACTCATGATGTTTATTTCTTTCATATTTATTACATACACAAATGCATACAAACACTTCCAATATTACATTTTGTGATACATAGTGAATTATACTTACAGTCAAACATACATAATTACATACAAATATCATCATACATATTTCAATGTTCACATATTCAAATCATCTTCATACTTCCGTTATTCAAGATTTTGTCGCATTTTTCATTTTTCAAATCTCATCAAAGTGAGTTCTGCGACGAGCATGTAGTAACTGTAAGGGTACAAGTACCGGTAGTCGGAACGTCTTGTCTAGGTTGGCATTTGTATAAATCCAATATAACGGACCAGTTGCCTACCTGGGGACTAACGATGAGAGTACGAAGGACCTATTAGGCCAAAGCATGCCACACCAAACGTCGTTCGAACTAACCCCACTTTGAGGTGTCACCGTGTCCACACCTGGATACATTCCGAATATCATACGTTACATACACATTTCTCGATTTTCTCCGGGTTTTAGTGTACGTAACCAAGCTAACACATGCGAACCATATGAAAAACCCGGTAATCATGGGGGCCCACATGATTACGAAGGTGAAGTATGGCGGCATGCAAGGCCCAATTACGAGCAAAGCCCAAGACATCCTATGGATGTAGTAGATTTATTATTCTATATTTATTTTATGAATGTTCATTCCTAAATACGGCACATGATCCCTAAAACATCCAACTCATACTCTTGATATGTATTCCTTGTAGATGTCTTCTAATTCCGCTCGTAGGAAGATGAGAGCAGGAAAAGCCCGCGAGCGTATGGCTGCCCAAATCGCTCAACAAATGGCTACCGTAATACCCAACATTGTAGTTCAAGTTCAACAAGCCCTTACCGCTAATCCCGTCAATCAAGAAGATCAAAATGTTGTCAACCCTCCCCCAATTACCACTAAATGCACCTTCAAGCATTTCAAATCCTGCGACCCTCCAAAATACGAAGGGACTGAAGGTGTCACCGCTCTCCTCCATTGGTTTGAAGAAATGAAAAACACTTTTCTAAATTGCGATTGCCCCGATGATCGCAAAGTACGATATGCTACTGGTCGTTTACTTGGAATAGCACTTACATGGTGGAATACATAGAAGGCCAAACGAGGTGTTGAAGATGCTATGACTTTGACTTGGGAAGAGTTGAAGGAAATCATGACAAGACGGTTTTGCCCAAGAAGCGAAATCAAGAAATTGGAGGATGAGTTCTATTCTTTGAAACAAAAGGAAGGTGACCACACCACATACAACAAGAGATTCCTCGAGTTAAATCAAATGGTTCCCAACTTGTTCATTCCTCTTTACCGTTTGATCGAGCACTACATTCGAGGTCTTCCTTCAAAAATTCAAGACTCTGTAATAAGTACCACACCTGCAACTTTGGAAGCAGCAATGGAGTTAGCTACAGAGCTCACCGAGAACCGCATACGAAATAAGGACTTCATGGAGGAGAAGACGAAGGATAAAGCATCAACTGAAACCTCAAACTCCACCCAAACCGAATCCCCTTCTCAACCCATTTCCAAGAGAAAACGAGATGGGCAACTTTTCGCTGTCACCCAACACAATTAACCAGCCTCACAAGCCGTACCCCTCCAAGCTATCCCAATCACTCAAGTAGCACCCAACTCAACTTACCCAAATAAGAAACTTACCTTGGACCTCACCCTCAATGTAACACCTGTTTTTATCACCATCCATCTACCTTACCTTGTCGACTATGTGCGAATTGTGGACGCTATGGTCATTTGAGAAAGGTTTGTCGCACCTCTCAAAACCCAACCTCACCCCCTACTCAAAACGTGATCCAAACATATCAACAACCCCAATACCCTATGTTCCCATATGTTCGAGCTTGTTTCAATTGTGGCGACCCTACCCACTTTAGAAACACGTGCCCTCGATTGGTTAACATCATAAACGCCCAAGCTCAAGCAAACCCAGTTAACCAAGCAAATCAAGAAAACCTAACCACTAGGCCACCAGCAAGAGGAAGAGTTTTCAACATCAACGCCAATTCTGTTGAAGATAATGACTGCCCAAACGAACCACCCAACTAGTCTCCTTCACCAAAAATCAAGATTCAACTCCAACCGCTTAGTTTTTATGTTTTTCTTTATGTTATCTCAATTTTCACGTATCTCAATTATAAATTGGAAATTTATCCAAGAATTTTTGCGAATTACTATTTCAGTTTGTTTTATACTCATTGATTTAACATTCATATCATCATACCTCACGACGTATCTAAGTCTCATCATTTAAAGAAGTTGGGTTGTGTCTCACTTCTACATAGACTAACCTCTCCATCATAACAAACAAGAGAGGTACTGTCATCATTCAAACATGTATACTATCAGAATTAAGACTCAAGCTTTGGTTGTTGTGTTTGTTTATGTTTTAGAGTCACATAGGACTAACCATAACTTACTGATAAAACCAATGGAAATTTGACAAGAATATGGTGGATGCGCCGCTGGTACTTCCTATATATAATTATTCTTGCCAAAGGATCAGAGGCATTGTCAGGCGGTTATGAGAAGTTCCATGTAGGATTTAGCAATGTCATGGTTGAAGTTTGTTTTATACTCACTGATGTAGCATACATATCATCATACATCTCAACGTATTTCAATCTCATCATTTAAAGAAGTTGGGTTGTGTCTCACTTTTACGTAGACTAACCTCTCCATCATAATAAACGAGAGAGGTACTGTCATCATTCAAACATGTATACTATCAGAATTAAGACTCAAGCTTTGGTTGTTGTGTTTGTTTATGTTCTGGAGTCACATCATAGAACTAATCATAACTTACTGATAAAACCAATGAAAATTTGACAAGAATATGGTGGATACACCGCTGGTACTTCCTATATATAAGTATTCTTGCCAAAGGATCAGAGGCATTGTCAGGCGGTTATGAGAAGTTCTATGTAGGTTTTAGTAATAGAAGTTTTGTTTTAGGATATAACCTTATCTTTCCAAACGTATCAAAACTCTTGCGCATGAAATCATACTTAGTGAATCAACTCTGTTTATCAATATTTTTATCGTAGGCATCAAAAAGCGATTCCTGTAGCAGGGTACTCAACCCTTACAAGGAACGTTACCGCCTCAAAAAAAAATTAAACTCTTACTCCCATCTAAGTATGTAATTTTCAAATTAAAACACCATCCTTTTTGAGACAAACATGCCACTACTTAAATTTCGGGACGAAATCTCTAAAAGTAGGGGATACTGTAACATCCGTCAAAAACTGGGTTAACCAAACCCACTTCGTTTATTAACCGAACATCCAGTTAAAAATTTTTGTTGCATGTTTAGGGTTCAAACAAATTTTAAACAATACATAATTAATAAATATATTAGAATTTAAAATCTATAATTGAAAATTTATAATAAATAATGAAATAAAAATAATTTGCTGATGCCGGGTTTCGAACCCGGGTCACTCTCAAGACCAAACAGCCAACACACCACTCCGCCACTTGTGTTATTTGTTGATAATAATAAAAAACTCGAAACTCAAAACCAGCGCGCCCAAATCTGCAGACGCCGGAAAATACGCGAAATTACGACGGTTTCCTTTGACTCCGGAATCAAGCAAGTATAACGGATGATAAACGTCGGTTATAACTGAAAACTCGATTCAATTTCATTCATGAACCGTGAATTTCATAACCGAAAACTTGAAATCACATATACTTAAAAATACCTTCAGTCAGGAAAACCCAACTCGCTTATTCACTCGAATCAGCTCTCAACACACTCGCTAACCTCCCTACAAGTCCCTAATCGGCAAGAACAACTCGCCGGAAAACCGAACCCATTTCATCACTGTGCCTTACTCTAAAAACAGAACATATAGAGCTCATACCGAAGTCACCCACACTCACCTCAAACTTCCTGAAGATCCTCTGCCGCAAGATACACGTCGCCAGAATAACCTGCTGTCATCGGAATCTCGTCGGTGAAACAGGGGATCTCTGTCGGTATATCTTACACCTAATCTCTCTCATTTTTATTAATCTCATATAGTTAATTACAATTTACTAAAGAAATTGATTAATTTATCGAAACAGTCGAGATTTGGTTTCTGGGTAATGTTTACGAAGAAGATGAAGTTTTGGATTGTGTATATATGTAATATAAATCGGGTTATATCTCGGGTTAGACACACAGTCCAGCGGTGGACTGTGTGCAAACAATTAACACACGTCTCGAGTTCGATCCCTGACACAACCACACTCTCTGAAATAAAAATGTTCTTTTTTAAACCGAACTGGATCAACTCGCTGTAAGATGTTAAGTATAATAAAAACCAGTATTCTAACCAGGTTAGACACACAGTCCAGCGGTGGACTGTGTGCAACGTTAAACAACAGGTCCCGGGTTCGAGTCCTGTTAAGTGCAGCGGTTCGATATAATTAAAATTCTTTTTAACAAATGATTTCTGGATAAATCTAAATAGTATATAAGTATAATAAAAACCGGAATAATAACCAAGTTAGACACACAATCCAATGGTGAACTGTGTGCAAAAACATTAAGCACGTCGCGGGTTCGAGTCCAAGCTACCGCACCGGTTCTGGCAATTATCAAGTTTTTAAATAAGGACAGAAATGAATTTATCTAATTTGTATATAAGTATAATTAAAAACAGAAATATTTCGGGTTAGACACGTAGCTCAGTTGGTAGAGCTGCGTGCACGCGTACGGGAGGTCTCGGGTTCGATTCTCACCCAGCGCATACAAATACATGACCGAACCGGTCAACAGTCAACTGGTCAACGGTCAACTGGTCAAAAAGTCAAAAATTTTTATTTTCTTTTATTTATTTATTTTATTTAAAAATCAATTAAAAATACTTAAAAATAATATTTTAAAAGTTAGAAAATTTCCTTGAACTCACAAAAATAAACCGAACAATCCCATTAAAGAACACTAATTGAAAATACTAATCTCAAATAAGAGTTTATTTATTTATCGAACTATTATGTTATTATTTAGGTTAGTTCCCTTGTCGATTAAATCCGAATTCGTGCGCATTCATCATCAATCCAAGAAATTCACCCATTGTGAGTGAATTCTTACAAATTCCCCTTTTTATTCATGTTTTGGGGTGTATCATGTGTCGCTTAAACTAATTCGTTTATTCAAACTCGTGCTATACCATATTATGATCTAAACTTAGAATGTAAATATTGTTTGTTGTTATGTATTACATATTGTCAAGTTGTATGCAAATTATTTGTTAGGCCCATCAGTTCCTCGTGGGAGACAAGTTGAACAACGCGTGCCTTAAAACTCATTCATTAGGCCCATCAGTTCGTAGAACAACGCGTGCCTCAAAACTCATTCATTAGGCCCATCAGTTCCTCGTGGGAGACGAGATGAACAACGCGTGCCTCAAAACAATCTATTGTTGTATGTGTGTGCAATATTTAATATTAAGTGTTTGGTGAATAAATTTACATTATGTGGTTATGCACTTTATTAGATAATCAATTCAATAAACACGTTTAAATGTTTTAATAGGATTCACTCGCCAACTTTTTGTTGATCCAAAAACCATTTTTACACATGATACAGGTGGACATGATGAAGCAAGGAACACATAAGAAAGTGCCTTAGACGAAAAATAATGAAGCCTAGAAAGATGTATAGAACATGTTGAACTTGTATGATATGATTGTATGATCTCCTTTAAATTGTAATAATAAATATGAAACATTATAATAAATGTCATGAGCTTTGATGAAAACCCAATCATGCCCCGATCACCTTTTCCGCTGCGGGTCGGGGTGTGACATTTCAAACTTTCTATGATTGGAAAGTTCATGATGTAATCGTTGTACTCATCTTTTCATTGTAATCAATATTCAACTTGAATCATAATGAAACACGTGTTTTATTTTATCATATCAACTTATTTATAATCTACATATATGCTACATAGACCACGGTGCGCATAAACACTTGATACAATTGCATTACGTAACGTACATGAATTATACACCATTTAGACATACACAATACTTATTCGCGATTCATATACTTGATCATGTTTGTTAACACTCATTATTATGCTTACATTACATAAATAACCCTTATACTATGCCTTTTATGCTTAAAACATCTTAAAACTATCAAAAAAACAAACTTCAGGGACTAAAAATGACAAGAAACAACAAGGTTTGGGGAATTTACCTTCTCGCGGGCCGCCAGTGTGTTTCCCTTTTCTTCTCGCGCCCCGCCATAAGGTAAAATCCGCAGAAAGTTAATTCTGGGCATGGATTGGGCAATTTGGTGTTTGTAGGATTGTGCTTTCTTCATTAATTACTTACCAAACCAAACCCTAATCACTTCCTATAAAACCCAAGCCTCCTCCACACTTCCTCCACTTTGCAAATACTCTAATCCCTCTCTCAAACACTCTAAATCCAGCTGAGTAATTAGTAGCAAGGCAGATTCACTGAAGTTGCAAAAGTGAGCATAACCTCCCTTATACTTTATCTTTTTCATTCATTCTTCTTTCAAACCACTTGGAACAACCTTGGGTATGATTCCATGGGTTCTCCTTGGAGAATCCAGACCTAGAACTTCACCACAAAGGCTCCAAAGTGTACTAAACTTTCTGTTTTGATTCTAAACTTTGTTAAACTGGTTCAAACTTGAGTTATTTCATCTCAAACCTATGTCCGAATGCTTACAACACTATTAGTGGTTGGTTAGGCTTAAAAACAAGGTTGAGACATGTCAAACTAGAGGTGAAAACCTCACAAACATTCTGTTTTCAACTTGGGTTTACACCCACAAGTAGTGTCCAAGTTCAACTTGTGCGTGTGTGAAGATGGTCTAGCCTTAGCAACCCATCTTGAATCCACACACTACTTGATGTTTTACATTATATTAGTTGTTGAATTACGTAGTTCTTGACCCTCCTTGTGTTTATAACACAAGTGTAGTGGTGAACAATAGAGGTACCTAAATGGAAGCTTGTTCTACCTACCTCCTACATGATATCCATGATACTAGAGGTACCTAAATGGAGACTTTGATCTCCTACCTCATGCTTGATGTATGATTTAAAGTATCTAAACTAAGTATATTATATATATGTATACATACACGTGACAAAGACTTAATAATAACTCCATAGTTACTTATTAAGAAAGTAGTCACATCATCTAGAGACCATACACTTGTTACGGTTCTAATGGGTCTTCGAATCCATGAAAACACACCTACCCTTGCGGTTTCTATAGTGTCAAGAACAAGTGTCATGAGTACAAGATGATTATTTTCGTAATACTATTTTTACGTTATTTAAACTCCGAATCTATAATCTCCCGTTAACTCCCAACACTCGTACGCCTTTCTTACTTCTTGTAGAAGGACAAGGTGCTCGAAGATAATCAACCCAACCACTCTCGGAATTCAAGACGGATAAGCTTGCAAAACCGTGAGTATACTTGATCCCGTTTTCTGATTTTTATTTTGGGTGCAACATGTACAAAAACCATACAACTAGTTTACAAACTTGCTCTATCCATTATAACATGATACTTGTTTATATACTCAATTAAACGCATGCTATGTTAGACTTATGATATATGATCATTAACTTTGCTAGCCAACCTTAACAAATATAGCGCTATAGGAGTAACGCCCGCCCGTATGCTTGTGGTATTGTTAAGTAAACTATTAAACACCCGTTTATGACAATGTTGGGTAATCACAATTGCGTTAGACTTTGGTTTGACATATAATTTCACATGCTCTAGTATGCAATTACCATTTATGTACAAGTTGCCATGTCGGATATGAGACAAAATTATTCTTTATTATGCTATGTATCAAACTTGTATGCTCGCCAACATTTTCTTGATATATATATTATTTTAATACATGTTGCAGGAATTTAAGTTGATGCATGGAAGAAACAAAACTAGGGTGGATTAGATACACGCCCAATTTTGAT
The DNA here is from genome assembly GCA_947069175.1 of Scalesia atractyloides. Classification (NCBI taxonomy): domain Eukaryota; kingdom Viridiplantae; phylum Streptophyta; class Magnoliopsida; order Asterales; family Asteraceae; genus Scalesia; species Scalesia atractyloides. The sequence goes on along the minus strand of CAMTDV010000038.1, from coordinate 121,426 downwards.
TATGTACTTCGTTTATGAAGAAATTGTTATTCGGAACTTGTTGTAATTTTATTCTCGAAACAATGTATCTCCCTTTAGTATCAATGAAATTTGAATTGTTAAATATTGTCGCAAAGTAGTGTTTTGACGTTTTGAGGAATTTGTTTGTCTCATCCCGATGTTTCCGCCATCGGTTAGGGTGTGACAGATTTGTATCAGAGCCATAACTATAGGGATTTAGGAAAATTGCCATGCTCTTGAGCTAGTCTATAGTTTAAGTATCTGATTTTTGACCATTCTTTATTCATGCTTAAAAATATTAATTCTTCCTATTTTGCTTCTATCTCTTCTTTTTTCTAAATATTACAATGTGACTCTCCTAAGACATTTTACACAAATTACACACTTGAAGACACTCTTGTTACATCAATGAGATGATTTGCACCAAGATAGGCCCAATGGCCCACAATTTTTGGTGAAATCCCTCATTCCGCGTTTATGCTTTTTACACGAAGTTACGCCATCAAGCTAGGAGTGATATCCACATCTTAATGGAAGACTTCCATTTCAAACTCTAGTGGACCCTTACCAACGAGTCGTAATTTGCTCCTCGTTTGATAAGTACCAACCACATTTAGGGTACGATGTTATCAAGTTAGGGGTGAAACCCGCACCTTCTTAACTAGTCCCATTCCTCGATTTTTAATCTCGCCAAAGTCTCGAATTTTCGATCGACTAGGGACATGTAGTAACTGGAAGGGTGAATACCGTTAGTCGCTTCTCGATGAGAGTACTCTACCTATTAGGCTAAAGCATGTTTCCCTAACTCGTAAAGACTTTCGATCCACTTTGGAATAGTCGACGTTTCTCTACCCGAAACATTCCAATGTTTTATTGTGCCTATCTTTTATGATAATTCAATTTCAATGTGTTTTATACCTTGAACGTTACTAGCTTCGATTCATTTACACAAGTTGCACTTATCTCGCAATCTCAAACAACATTAATCCTTCGTGAACAAACTAAATTTACACTCTTTCATGTCAATATTTGTGATTATACTATGTGAACTCTTATTTTGCCAATGTAAACTATTTGAAACTATGTGCTACATGTTACATGCTAGATTATGCGAAATGTATTTTCTCAAAAACATTATGATCAAGTCTCACCTCTTACCATCAACCTTGTAGATGTCTTCCAACCGTCTTTCCAACTACAAGAAGAGCTCAAAGTCAACTGCTAGCAAGAAGGAATTGCTTGCGTTCATGGCGAAGCAAATGGCTCAAGTTATTCCCGACATTGTGAGCAAAGTTACTGCTACTACCGCTAACTCCTCTGTCAACTCCAAAGCCGATCAACCTAAGCCTACCTCTTTCAACTACAAGCACTTCATCGCTTGCAACCCTAGGCCATTCATTGGCAACGAGGGTGTCACTGCTATGCTCGAATGGTTTGAGAGCATCGAAGTGACATTCATCAACAGTGATTGTCCTGAGCACCTAAAAACCCGAAGCGCAACGGGTGTCTTCCAGGCTCGAGCTCTCGAGTGGTGGATGAACGAGCGTAACATCTGCTCCAATGAAGTAGCCTATGCCCTACCTTGGATCGAGGTTAGGGAGATGATGATGTTGGAGTTTTGTCCTCTCCATGAACAAGAAAAGCTTGAGAATGAATTTTGGCACCTCAGGCAAGTGGGTGACGATAACCTTGGTTACACCACCCGCTTCAAAAAATTAAGCATCATCGTCCCCCACCTCATGAACACGCCTACACATGCTATTAGGAAATACCTCAACGGCCTTCCTCCTGCCATTCGTGATGCCATTCAAGCCTCCAGCCCCGATAACCTTGACCATGTTTACCCTCTCGCTGCCGAGATCAATGATAACCGTGTTCGTGATAAAACCAAACCCTCCAGCTCCACCAAATCTGCCAACCAAGCCACCACCGAACCTAGTGAACCCAAATCCCAATCACGAAACAACAATGGTAAGAAACGAAAGTTTCAAAACCAAGGTTGCAACACGATCACACCAGCTGCAAATCCAAATCCCCCACAACAACCTGCTAGAAATCCGTACATTGGGAATCATCCCAAGTGTACCATATGCCATCACCATCACCCAGCCAACATCGCATGTCTCCATTGCACAAATTGGAATCGGTTTGGGCATGTAACTGTCGCTTGCTGAAGTGGTCCTGCACCACAAGGCAACCAAAACCAGCAACCTCCACAAAACCAAAATCGCCATGCACCTGCCAACAATGCCCGAGCTTGCTTCAAGTGCGGTGATCCAAATCACCTCTGTCCTCAATGTCCTCAGTTAAAGCAAGAGCAGCAACAACAAGCTCCTCGTGGCCGCTCTTTCAACATCAACGCGAACCAAGCGCAACACGACAATGAAGTCGTGAATGGTACGTTTCTTGTCAATGGCTTATATGCTTCTTTACTATTTGATACTGGTGCGGATAAAAGTTTTGTATCCATAGAATTTGAACCAATGTTAAATTGTGCACGCTCTAAGCTTCCAAAATCTATCTTCGTCGAAGTTGCCAATGGCAAGTCCATCATCGTCGACTCTGTTCTTCGCGATTGTTTTCTCACCCTCAATAATCATGTGTTCTCTATTGATCTCATACACATGCAATTGGGTAGTTTCGATATCATAGTAGGTATGGATTGGCTTCGTAAAAACCATGCTGAAATCGCTTGTCACGAAAAGTTTGTTCGATTGCCTCTTCCGTCCAGTGACACCTTGCACGTCCATGGAGAAAGACCCTCAAAAGGTCTCAAACACATGTCGTGCACCCAAGCGAACAAGTACTTACGTAAGGTGTGATATCCCGGGTTTTTCGGATAACTTAAACGTAATACTTGTCAATCTAAATACGTGCTATGTGTACGAACGTGTACGAATTAAATGAATACGTGTTGTGTGTTGTGTGATTGTTTGAGTAATTGAATCATTAGAATAGATACGTACACGAACTGAACCGAACTGCGACACGAACCAAAGTGATTCTTTGTGACTCTAGGAGTTAACAAGTTTTAAACCTTAACTCAAGTCCTCGGCCAAGATCAAATCCAACACACATCAAAACCTAAACCCTAAACCAAAACACTCTCGGCCGAGATCAAGTTCAAAACCGCGGATATATTGAGTTCAAACCACAAACCTAAACCGAGAACTAGCCCAAACATGTCTCGGCAATAAGATCAAAAACCAAACCGAAACCCATAGCATGCAACTTTAGTCCTCGGCCACATGATCAAGACCCAAACCAAATCACCCAAGCTCCCTTGCGGCCGCATACAAACCCAAACCGTAACCCTTCCCTTTTAACCCTCACCCTCCTTGCGCCTATATATACTAACACTCATGCATGCTCTATACACAACACAAAACCCTAGAGTTTCATTGCCGTCGGCTGCCTTATCCTCATCATCATCTCGGTCGCAGCAAGCAACAGCTTTCCTGCTCTTTTCTTTCGGTCGCAGCAAGCAACAGCCTTCCTGCTCTTTTCTTCCGGTCGCAGTAGCAACCATCGCCATCTTCAGTCTTTGTCGCAACTATCCAGGATCACCGGTTCCTTAACATACTCACGGTTCGATTACCTTATCATTAAAAGTCTAGAATTTATCATATGTTGCTAGATCATAGTCGGATATACGTGTATTGAGTGTGTTGTTTTCGGATATATCTATGCTTGAATGGTTAGTTGTTTCGGACGACAATTGCTGAATGAAATCGACTTTGTTAATCTTTGTTTATATGTATGATAGTTGTCGGAACATATAAGCTTGCCAAGCATGATTGAACGAATGTTAGACTAGCTGATTGGTTAATGATGTTTACATTAGATGATTGTATTGTTTCGGATTTGGTATACTAGATTGAATGTTGTTTGAAAGTTGAATACGTATAGGCTGTGTTTTGTTTGTAATAACTAGAAGTAAGAACTAGGGTTTGCATGGATAGGTTATTAGTATTAGTCTATGACTAAAAATCAGTTCTTGATCGCCTAGATTAATCGCATGAACGGGATTACACGAGTTAATAATAATAACATGCTGAAACAGGATGCTGAGTGAAAGTTACAGCCGATTTCATCTGGCTGTAACTTGGTCGTTAGTTGTCGAAAAACGGAATTTCTGATGTCTAGAACGTAGAGATTTGAATAAGGAATCTAATGGCACTGGATTCATAATTTTCTGAAGTCGTTTGATATTTTTAAAGGGCTAAACAAGTTCAGTAACTAAAGCTGTGAAAAATTCTGAAATTTTGTTGGTTGTTTATCAAGCTAGATTTTAAAATCAGTAGAGAGTTGAGTCATGATTTTTATACAGCAACTAGGTATAGAAATTTTCGGGCAACTCCAACTGGAATTTTGTTAATCGGACGATCAGTGATTTTTAAATAAATTCTTCCGTGGACTGCAGTCAGAAAGCGGTAAATCTGACTGCAGCTTAATGAATTAATATTTATGGCTAATTGGTAAAGATTTAGGACTTGGAAAAATTATATAAATTTCTATGGTATAAATGTCACCTACGGTAAAAATATTGGAATTTTTGGAATGTTAGAACTATTTTATAAAAATCCTAGAAAACAGCTGAATAATTGAGTGTTAAGCAGAAAGTTGATAACTTGTGATTTTATGCATTAAAGTGTTGCATGGATTTGGAATATGTTCATGATAAGTTGATTGTTTACCATGATCACATGAGAATACTTGCATGCATATTTGAGTGTTAAATATGTTGTTTGTGTGTATCACCTTGTGAGTAAATTGCGTGTGGAATTGGTATTGGTGTGATTACACACTGACGTGGAATTAATTGGTTTGTTAGGACGCAACTAGCGGTCCCATCTCTTATAACATCTTTGCTACACTAACCGAGCAAATAAGGGTGAGTTCACGGCCCCTAACTTTATCCAGTTTTTAAACAACAGGGGGAGAAACATGTATACACTCTCAAACTCAAACTCTTTACGTTATACGAATTTAACGTCACATAACTATACGGTAACTAAGTTAATGTTAATGTAATGTTATGGGCACTAAGCAGCTTTATCACTTAAGTCCTCGACAATCTCCTCGGATCGTTGATATTTGGGTTAAATAGCGGGGGAATTATAAGTAGTACTACTGGGTCTGACGAGCCCCATCCGAGCTAGTCGCGCTAGCCGACCGGGTATGGTCAATGGGTGTATGATTGGCCTAACATCACCATGGTCATGTGATAGGCCTGGCAAAACGGAGGCACAACTGTCAGCTTCTATCGCGAACCCTTAGTGACATGACTTTAGGCTAGCTACCAATATACATTAATATTGAACTTAATTACGGATCAACTTAATATTCCGGGTTTGGAATATTGGAAACATCAACTTATTATCCCGGGTTGGGGATAATGGAAACAACAACTTAATATTCCGGGTTGGGAATATTGGAAGCAACAACTTATTATTCCGGAATTGGAATAATGGAACTGATACGTTATCCCGGGTTGGGGATAACGGAGCAACAAACTATAACCGAACAAACAAATTTATGAAAACCTGTGAACTCATTCATCTTTAATGTTGACACTTGTTTTCTTTACATGTTTCTCAGGACGCTAGGAGCTCTAGGTGCACGTACATGCATTGAACAAGACATCATTATCGAGTCTTATTTATTAATATTGTTTTGGGATTTTTCATTTGTTTTGGCGTTTGTGTTGGCGCCCGCATCACTACTTATTTATGCTTCCGCTCAATCTTAAAACTAATGCTCTGCTAAATATTGGTAATTGATATAAAATCTACAATGAACGATTTTGGAAAACGTATTAGCAAACCATGTAGAGTCGTTCAACGTACTAGTGTTTCAGATTCTGGTTTGTTCACACGCCTCGCGGTAAAACTCCGCAAGTGGAAATTGAGGGTGTGACATAAGGAGTACTTTGCCTTTTTAGCCCACATTGTGGAAGAAAAGGGCAAGGGAAAGGACGTAAGTGATGTTTCAGTGGTGTGAGATTTTCCCGATATTTTCTTCGAAGACCTTCCTGGTCCACCTCCTCCTCGTTCAGTTGATTTCCGCATCGATCTCATTCCTGGCGCTACGCCTGTTGCCAAATCTCCTTATCGCCTAGCACCCTCGGAAATGCAAGAGCTATCTAGCCAACTTCAAGAACTTCTTGATAAAGGCTTTATACGCCCTAGTACTTCTCCTTGGGGCGCTCCCGTTTTATTTGTCAACAAGAAGGATGGTTCGTTTCAGATGTGTATCGATTATCGCGAACTCAACAAACTCACTGTCAAAAACCGCTATCCTCTTCCCCGCATCGATGACCTCTTTGATCAACTTCAAGGCGCAACTTGCTATTCCAAGATCGACCTTCGTTCTGGTTACCATCAACTTCGAGTCCTCGAAGATGATATGCCCAAAACCGCCTTTCGTACTAGGTACGGTCACTACGAATTTGTAGTTATGCCATTCGGTTTAACGAGTGCACCCGCGGTCTTCATGGACTTAATGAATCGGGTGTGTAAGTTATACTTGGATCGCTTCGTGATCGTGTTCATAGACGATATCCTCATCTATTCCAAGACTCAAGACGAGCATGAGCGACACTTACGTCTTATTCTTGAACTTCTTCAACGTGAAAAACTATACGCCAAATTCTCCAAGTGTGAATTTTGGCTAAAGGAAGTTCAATTTCTTGGTCATGTTGTGAACGAGAAAGGCATTCACGTCGATCCCGCAAAGATCAAAGCCGAATTGGATCGCTCCAAAATCTCCGTCTGAAATTCGTTCTTTCCTTGGTTTAGCCGGTTATTATCGTCGCTTCATTTCGAACTTTTCAAAAGTCGTCGTTCCTCTCATGTCTTTGACCCGAAAAGATAAACCTTTTGTTTGGGGTCCCGAACAAGAGGAGTCTTTTCAAACACTCAAGGACATGCTTTGTAATGCTCCTATTCTCGCTCTTCCCGACGGAAACAATGATTTTGTCGTGTATTGCGATGCTTTAAACCGAGGCCTTGGTTGCGTTCTTATGCAACGGGACAAGGTTATCGCCTACGCTTCAGGACAACTCAAGATTCATGAAAAAAACTACACTACGCACGACCTTGAACTTGGTGCGGTTGTTTTTGCATTGAAGATATGGCGACACTACCTTTATTGTACTAAGTGTGTAGTCTTCACCGACCATAAGAGCCTTCAGCACATCTTCAATCAAAAAGAGCTCAACATGCGTCATCGTCGATGGGTAGAGTTGCTCAACGACTACGACTGCGAGATTCGCTATCACCCTGGTAAAGCGAATGTTGTAGCCGATGCTCTAAGTTGTCAACCTCATGCAAAGAGTATCCACTGTTTCCAGATCCTAAGCAATCTTTAGGACTGAATTCGTAAGGCTCAACACTCATCCATCAATGAGAACAACTTATACAATGAGATGAAGTGTTGTGCCGAAGATCAAATCTCTCGTCCAAAGCCGATGGTATGTTATACTATCTCAATCGAGTCTGGATCCCGAATCGCGACAACCTTCGTGACTTCTTGATGAAGGAAGCTCACAAATCCCGATACTCTATTCATCCTGGCGCCGACAAGATGTACCAAGACTTGCGATCGTCTTATTGGTGGCCTGGCATGAAGAAGGATATCGCTCTTTATGTCTCGAAATGCCTCACGTATTCCAAGGTCAAGGCCGAACATCAACGCCCCTCTGGCTTACTCGAACAACCAGAGATTCCCGTTTGGAAATGGGAGAGTATCGCTATGGACTTCATCACCAAATTTCCTCGAAAGTCATCTGGTCACGATAGCATTTGGGTCATCATTGACCGTTTGACCAAATCCGCGCACTTCCTCCCCATTCGTGAAGATTATAAAGTCGAGAAATTGGCTCGTATCTACATGGATGAAGTCATTTGTCGTCATGGTATCCCCATTGACATCATTTCGGACCGTGATGGTCGTTTCACTTCGCGTCTTTAGCAAGCCTTCCAAAAAGCTCTCTGTACTCACCTCAATCTTAGTACTGCCTTTCATCCTCAAACCGACGGTCAAACCAGCGTACCATTCAAACTCTAGAGGATATGCTTCGTTCATGCGTAATCGATTTTGGTGGCAATTGGGATTCACATTTGCCTTTGGTAGAATTCTCGTACAACAACAGTTATCACTCCAGTATTCAAATGGCTCCATTTGAAGCATTATATGGTCGAAAATGTCGGTTGTCCATCTGTTGGCACGAGATTGGTGAAGCTCAACTCACTGGTCCCGAACTCATACAAGAAACAACAGACAAGATCTTGCAAATACGTGATAACCTACTCAAAGCTCGAAGTCCTCAAAAGAGTTACGCTGACAAAAGACGCAAACCTTTGGAATTCAACGTTGGTGATTAGGTACTTCTCAATGTATCCCCTTGGAAGGGTGTAGTTCGTTTTGGCAAGAAAGGTAAACTCGCACCTCGTTACGTAGGTCCTTTCAAAATTCTCGAAAGGATTGGTAAGGTTGCGTATCGACTGAACCTTCCTGAAGAGCTCAACAACGTTCACCTTGTCTTTCATGTTTCGAACCTCAAAAAGTGTTTAGCTGAAGAAGGACTTCAAGTTCCGCTTAAAGATCTCCAAATCAACGAAACTTTGCACTTCGTGGAGAAACCGGTCGAAATCATGGACCGAGGAGTCAAGCAATTGCGACGCAGACGAATTCCTATCGTCAAGGTTCGATGGGAAGGTAAACGTGGCGCTGAATTTACTTGGGAACTCGAGAGTGATATGAAGACCAAGTGCCCGCATTTATTCGTTACATCTTTCTAAATTTCGAGACGAAATTTCCTAAAGGAGGGGAGACTGTAACGCCCTTCTATTTCAAACTTTCTATATTTGGAAAGTTCATGTTGTAATTCTATTTCTTGAAACCTTGTAATCGTTGTACTCGTCTTTTCGTTGTATTCAATATTCCAAGACTTGAATCATAATGAAACACGTGTTTTATTTTATCATATCAACTTATTTATATTCTACATATATGCTACATAGACCACGGTGCGCATAAACACTTGATACAATTGCATTACGTAACGTACATGAATTATACACCATTTAGACATACACAATACTTATTCGCGATTCATATAGTTGATCATGTTTGTTAACACTCATTATTATGCTTACATTACATAAATAACCCTTATATTATGCCTTTTACGCTTAAAACATCTTAAAACTATCAAAAAACAAACTTCAGGGACTAAAAATGACAAGAAACAAAAAGGTTTGGGGAATTTACCTTCTCGCGGGCCGCCAGCGTGTTTCCCTTTTCTTCTCGCGCCCCGCTAGAAGGTAAAATCCACAGAAAGTTAATTCTTTTCATGGATTGGGCAATTTGGTGTTTATAGGATTGTGCTTTCTTCATTAATTACTCACCAAACCAAACCCTAATCACTTACTATAAAACCCAAGCCTCCTCCACACTTCCTCCACTTTGCAAACACTCTAATCCCTCTCTCAAACACTCTAAATCCAGCTGAGAAATCAGTAGCAAGGCAGATTCACTGAAGTTGCAAAAGTGAGCATAACCTCACTTATACTTCATCTTTTTTATTCATTCTTCTTTCAAACCACTTGAAACAACCTTAGGTATGATTCCATGGGTTCTCCTTGGAGAATCCAGACCTGGAACTTCACCACAAAGGCTCCAAAGTGTACTAAACTTTCTATTTTGATTCTAAACTTTGTTAAACTTGTTCAAACTTGAATTATCTCATCTCAAACCTATGTCCGAATGCTTACAACACTATTAGTGGTTGGTTAGGCTTAAAAACAAGGTTGAGACATGTCAAACTAGAGGTGAAAACCTCACAAACTTTCTGTTTTTAACTTGGGTTTACACCCACAAGTAGTGTCCAAGTTCAACTTGTGCATGTGTGAAGATGGTCTAGCCTTGGCAACCCATCTTGAATCCACACACTACTTGATGTTTTACATTAGATTAGTTGTTGTTATTACGTAGTTCTTGACCCTCCTTGTGTTTATAACACAAGTGTAGTGGTGAACATTAGAGGTACCTAGATGGAAGTTTGTTCTTCCTACCTCTTACGTGATATCCATGACACTAGAGGTGCCTAAATGGAGACTTTGATCTCCTACCTATTGCTTGATTTATGATTTAAAGTACCTAAACGAAGTATAATATATATATGTATACATACACGTGACAAAGACTTAATAATAACTCCATAGGTACTTGTTAAGAAACTAGTTACATCATCTAGAGACAATACACTTGTTACGGTTCTAATGGGTCTTCGAATCCATGAAAACACACCAACCCTTGCGGTTTCTATAGTGTCAAGAACAAGTGTCATGAGTACAAGATGATTATTTTCATAATACTATTTTTACGTTATTTAAACTCCGAATCTATAATCTCCCGTTAACTCCCAACACTCATACGCCTTTGTTACTTCTTGTAGAAGGACAAGGTGCTCCAAGATAATCAACCCAACCACTCTCGGAATTCAAGTTGGATGAGCTTGCAAAACCATGAGTATACTCGATCCCGTTTTCCTATTTTATTTTGGGTGCAACATGTACGAAAACCATACAACTAGTTTACAAACTTGCTCTATCCATTATAACATGATACTTGTTTATATACTCAATTAAACGCATGCTATGTTAGACTTGTGATATATGCGACCTTAACAAATATAGCGCTATAGGAGTAACACCCACCCGTATGCTTGTAGTATTGTTAAGTAAACTATTAAACACCCGTTTATGACAATGTTGGGTAATCACAATTGCGTTAGACTTTGGTTTGACATATAATTTCACATGCTCTAGTACGCAATCACCATTTATGTACAAGTTGCCATGTCGGATATGAAAGAAAATTATTCTTTATTATGCTATGTATCAAACTTGTATGCTCGCCAACATTTTGTTGATATATATTATTTTAATACATATTGCAGAAAATTAAGTTGATGACATGGAAGAAACACAACTAGGGTGGATTAGATACACGCCCAATTTTGATTATGTACTTCGTTTATGTTGAAATTGTTATTTGGAACTTGTTGTAAGTTTATTCTCGAAACAACGTAGCACCCTTTAGTATCAATGAAATTTGAATTGTTAAATATTGTCGCAAAGTAGTGTTATGACGTTTTGAGCAATTTGTTCGTCTCATCCCGATGTTTCCGCCATCGGTTGGGGTGTGACATAATACCTGGTACTTTGAAGAATTCACCAAAAGAACATTCATCTATGAATTAGCTTTTTTAATTTCCTTAAAGACTCCTATGAAGTTGCTTTTTTAATTTCCTTAAAGACTCCTTTAGCATATGGTGTCAATGGACCAGTTCATTTTTCTTGAACATTCTTCAGGTTAACAATCCTTTTTGATGTAGTCCAAAGTAAGTGATCATAAACTTATCTCTATCCTAAATATGTTGTTCAATAAGATAACACACTTTGTTATGTGTGAAAAAAGAGTGCTTGGTGGGATTTAGAGTAACCAGTGATATAAGGTTGGGTCTGCGTCCTTTATATCTTGCATAGCAGTGTTAAAGTAAGGCACACTAGTCATCATAGTTGTTTTCCTTAACATGTTCTTAAACACGTCTCATTTCCATTTCTTCTTCTTCATGTTCTAATGTATGTGTCTAAGCTAAAACCCATGATCAGCAAGCTTTACGAAAGACTCTCTTCATTGCTGGAATTAGACCCTACAAGAATTAGACCAAACATATTTGATTACATCTCCTTTACTTATCACTTAATTAAATAATGAATACTTACCTTTTGATGGCCACTAATAAATATGAGATTTTAGTTAAATATGAGATTTGAGTTAACAGTTAACTCAATATCTTCCTAGATGATATTTAAGAACCATGCCCAACTTTGATAAGTTTAAGCTTCAATGTCACACCCCGACCCGCAACGGAATAAAAGTCGGGGCATAATTGGGTTATCACCAAAGCTCATGATATTTACTAAGATGTTTCATATTTATTAAATTCAAATTACAAACTTAAATATCCAAAAACAAAATTCATACAATTACAAAGGAAAATGAAACTATAGATTTATTCCAAAGCATGAACTTGTTTATTCTTCTAGGCCATCCTAAGTGTTTCCTGTCTCGGCTGGATCACCTGTATCATGTGTAAAACGGGGGAGATTTTGGGTCAACAAAAGTTGGCGAGTGAACCTTGATAAATCATTTTGACTAATTTCTTGTTTTATTTATTAAAGAAAAGTCGTGCATTAATCACATGTGAGCAAACATATATATAAACAATCACAAACCAATTTGGATGATTATATGACATGAATGATGATGTATCTAAGATCAAGGCTCAATCAAACGAAGCCGATCTAATGAGGCTCCTGATGCTCAACTCGTATCCCACGGGGAACTGATGGGCCTAATGAAATGCGTGCACTAAAATGATAAATTTAATCTACATATAATTCACACAACAATCAATACACATTTGATTACGGATATGATGTATGCACAAGTGTTTAAATAAAATAACAGAATAGTACGACACATGATACACCCCAAAACATGATTAAAACGGGGAATTGATAGAGATTCACTCACAGTGGATGCGTTTCTTGATGACGATGAATGCGCACGAATATTATGATTCAACCGACGAGGAAAAACTAACCTAAATAATAACGACATGATTCGATTAAATAAATAAATTTTATTTGAGATTATTATTTTTAATTAGAGCTCTTTAATGAGATTTTTAGATTTATTTTTGTGAGTTAAATGCAAATTTTTAACCTTCAAAGTCTTTATTTTTAAGTGTTTTTAAATAATTTTTCAATTTAAAAAAAAAGAAAATAAGAATACAAAAATAAATAAATGGTTTGACTTGGTCATGTCTGACCGGGTCTGACCGGTCAGACAGCATGAATTCCAGGCGCGAGTGAGGTTCGAACTTGGGACCTCCGGTTCGAGTGCACACAGCCCAACCAGTTGGGCTATGTGTCTAATCTGTAAAAACACTGGATTATATTAATTTTATATATATGCTGTGAATTGATCTGAATAAGTTTAAAAATGTTGGTTTTATTTCAGAAAGTCGGAAACATGTGTGATTCGAACCCCGGACGTGTGTTTTGTATTTGCACACAGTCCACCGCTGGACTGTGTGTCTAACCCTGTTAAATACCCGTTTTTATTTAGATTAAAACACTAACTTAACTTCATCTTTTTCATCTTTAAAAATCCCGACAGTGATCCCGGCTGAATGAACTGATTTAACAGTTTTGATTATTGATTTGAGCAATTAAATTATCAATCAAGAGATAGTAAGGAGGTTTAGACAATTATACCGTCTGAAGAACAACTGCGGTTTTCTGATCAGTGATTCCGGCGATATTCCGGCGAGTGCGAAAATCTCCGGCGACGTGCTTTGGAAGGAATAAAGCTTCGGAAAGAGAGTGCGGTTCTGAGCGAAATGTTTACAAGGAGTTTGAGTGGGTATTTATAAGGGGGACAGGCCGATTGGTTTCGAATTGGGGGTCAAGATTCGCGGTCAATGATTTCAAACGGTTTTGACTAAAATTGAGTGCTAGGCAATGGTTATAACTGATGTCGAAATCAGTTTATGCATTTCAGTCAAAGGAAAATAGTCACATTTTCGGAGTTTCGGTTTTTCCGGCGATTGCGAGTTCTGGGCGCGCTGATTTACAGGTTTGAATTTCGGTTTTTACTATAAGTGTTGTTTGTTTCAGTATTTAACACAAATGATGTGTGTGGCGGAGTGGTGTGGTGTGTGTGTGTCTTCGCGGGAGACCCGGGTTCGAGACCCGGCTACCCTGTTTTATTTATTATTTTCTTATTATTATTATTTATAAATTATGGTTTTTAAATTCTAAAATATTTATTAATTATGTATTATTTAAAATAATCTGAACAATAAATACGCAACGAACTTATAACTGAATATTTGATTATAAAACGAAGCGGGTTTTGAAACCCGTTTTTCGGCGAATGTTACAGTATCCCCTACTTTTAGAAATTTCATCCAGAAATTTAAGAAGTAGTGGTGACCGGAAAAAGATGCGGGTATTTTTCGCGCATTGAGTCTTCACGTTCCCAAGTAAACTCGGGTCCTCGCTTTGACTCCCAACGTACCCGGACAATTGAAATACGGCTTCGCCTTAAACGCTTCTCTCCGAAATCCATGATTTCTACTGGTCTTTCAACGAAGTGCATCGATTCATCGACTTGAATGTCTTCTAGAGGAATATGGAGGTTTTCATCGGCAAGGCACTTTTTCAAGTTTGATACGTAGAATGTGGGATGAATTCTATTGAGTTCTTCTGGTAGGTCAAGCTTGTATGCTACAGGACCTACTCTTTCGAGTATCTTGAAAGGTCCTACGTAGCGTGGTGCTAGCTTGCCCTTCTGGCCAAAACGAACCACTCCCTTCCACGGTGATACTTTTAAAAGTACTTGATCACCAATGTCAAACTCCAAGGGCTTTCGTCGTTTGTCAGCATAACTCTTTTGACGACTTTGAGCCGCTAGAAGATTGTTTCAAATTTGAAGGATCTTGTCGGTTGTTTCTTGAATTAATTCTGGTCCGGTGATTTGCGCTTCCCGAATTTCGTGCCAACATACTGGAGATCGGCACTTACGACCATATAAAGCTTTGAAAGGAGCCATGCCGATACTTGAATGATAGCTATTGTTGTACGAAAATTCCACTAATGGTAGGTGAGCGTCCCAGTTCCCTTTGAAGTCTATGACACAAGCTCGCAGCATGTCTTTAAGGGTTTGGATGGTGCGTTCAGATTGACCATCAGTTTGAGGATGAAAAGCGATACTGAGGTCTAATCGTGTACCCAAAGCGGTTTGTACGGCTCGCCATGTTCGTGAAGTGAAACGACCATCACGGTCTGAAATGATGCTTAATGGTACACCATGACGGCTTACGATCTCGCTGATGTAGATACGAGCTAACTTCTCGTTCTTGAAGTCCTCGCGAATCGGAATGAAATGAGATGACTTTGTAAGACGATCGATTATTACCCATATGGTGTCATACCCACTAGAGGTGCGAGGTAACCCGGTAATGAAATCAATGGTTATGTTTTCCCACTTCCATACAGGTATTTCGGGTTGGACTAGAAGTCCTGAAGGTCTTTGATGTTCAGCTTTTACTTTGGAATAGGTAAGGCACTTGGAAACAAAAACAGCGATATCCTTTTTCATGCCAGGCCACCAGTAGGTGTATCGTAGGTCTTGATACATCTTGTCGGCTCCTGGGTGTACAGAGTATCGTGTTTTGTGCGCTTCATTCATGAGGAAATCACGGAGGTTATCGCGATCAGGAATCCATATGCGGTTTAAATAGTATAGAATACCCTCGATTTGGTTTCGAGTTTGAGTTCAGCTCCACATGACAGCTCATCGCGTACATCATTTTCTATTACAGAAACATGTTGAGCTGCCCGGATTCGATCTTTGACGTCAGTTATGATTTGCGAACATAGAAGACGAATGGAGTTCGCATAACCTTTTCGACTGAGCGTATCGGCCACCACGTTTGCCTTGCCAGGATGATACCGAATTTCACAGTCTTAGTCGTTGAGAAGTTCGACCCATCTTCGTTGCCTCATATTTAACTCTTTCTGGTTGAAGATATGTTGGAGACTCTTGTGGTCAGTGTATATTTCACACTTGGTACCGTAGAGGTAATGTCTCCATATCTTGAGAGCGAACACAACGGCTCCAAGTTCCAGGTCGTGGGTGGTATAATTCTTCTCGTGAACTTTGAGTTGCCTAGAGGCATAGGCTATCACTTTTCCTCTTTGCATCAATACACAGCCTAGCCCTTGCCCTGATGCGTCGCAATATACCACAAAGTAATCGCAACCCTCAGGGAGTGTGAGGATAGGTGCGTCACAAAGTTTTTGCTTTAGAGTTTGGAAGGCCTCCTCTTGCTTAGGTCCCCATATGAAGGGTTTTCCTTTATGAGTAAAGGCCATGAGTGGTACAGCAATACGGGAAAAATTGGCAATGAAGCGTCGATAGTAACCAGCCAAACCAAGAAATGACATAACTTCGGTAGGGGTACGTGGCGCTTGCCATTCCTGCACTGCCTTGATTTTTGAAGGATCGACATGAATTCCCTTGTCATTGACGACATGTCCAAGGAATTGTACTTCTCCTAACCAGAATTCGCATTTTGAGAATTTAGCGTAAAGCTTCAGTCCTTAAGAGTGTAAGTATGAGTCGAAGGTGTCGCTCATGATCGGATTTAGACTTTGTGTAATTAAGGATGTCGTCGATGAAGACTATGACAAAACGGTCGAGTTAGGGTTTGCATACCCTATTCATTAAATCCATGAAGACAGCGGGGGCGTTGGTTAAACCGAATGGCATGACCATGAACTCGTAATAACCATAACGAGTCCGGAAGGCAGTTTTTGGGATATCTTCTTCGTGCACCCTGAGCTGATGATAACCAGAACGAAGGTCGATTTTTGAAAAGCAGGTGGCGCCTTGAAGTTGGTCTAGGAGGTCATCAATGCGAGGCAGTGGATAGCGATTTTTAACCGTTAACTTGTTGAGTTCTCTATAATCAATGCACATGCGAAACGTTCCATCTTTCTTCTTCACAAAAAGAACAGGTGCACCCCAAGGCGATGAGCTAGGACGTATGAATCCTTTGTCAGTCAGCTCTTGCAGTTGACTGGCCAGCTCTTGCATTTCGGATGGGGCTAACCTATAAGGAGATTTTGCGACTGGTGTAGCGCCAGGTACAAGATCGATGCGAAATTCGACTTCTCTCACAGGAGGAAGTCCTGAAATGTCGTCGAGAAAGACTTGTGGGAATTCTTTCACCACTGGGATATCTTCGAGTTTCCTCTCCTTGTTTCCCTTTTTGACGACGTGAGTTAGGAATGTGACATAGTTCTTGCGGAGATATCTTCGGGCTTGAAGGCAGGACATTAATTTGAGTCCTTTCTAAGGGGTTTCCCCAAAAATACGTAGTGTCTGACCGTATGCAAGAGGAATGCGAATGAACTTTTCATGGCACACCACTTTAGCGTGATGCTGGCTGAGCTAGTCCATACCGATTATAACATCGAAACTACCCAACTTCATAGGAATAAGGTCAATTGGAAAATCGTGATCGTTTAGGGTGAGAGTACAATTGCGTATAATAGAATTTAATGAGACGGGTTTTCCGTCAGCAACTTCCTCCGTTAGAGATTCGATGAGATTAATGTAACATTTGTCAAAACAGGTTTTCCAAACCCGCTCCGTTTGTAATCGAATATCTAGTTATAAATGTTTCGTTGCGTATTTATGTCCATTTTATTTTTTTATGATGCATAATTAATAAACAAATTAGAATATAAAAGTTATAATTGATAAAAAGTAAAGATAAAATAATTAAAAAGAAAATTAGGCTGCCGGGACTCGAACCCGGGTCAGCCGGGTTTAATCTCAAAGTCTTATCACACACACATACAACCACTCCGCCACTTGATGTTTTCTGTAAGTTCTAGGAAACAATTAAGTTTTATAGTCAATCGTAAATCAAGCTGGTTGCGCCAACTGTAACCGAAATCGGTCACCAAACGTCCAAAGACGTTTGATTGTTCGCGGTTTACCGATTATAACCGCTACACCGACAACTCCAATCAATTTTGCTTTGAATGAACTTGAATTCTAGAGTGAATCGGTTTTAATAACCGAAAACTTTCAATTCCTGAATTACTTCAATCTTTGTCCTCTTTCGCGACTCAAACACACTATGCCAACCTTCAATTGCATTTTCGCACAACTTTCAGTCCGCCGGAGAAGCTATTTGAACTCGCCGGACTTTCGCCGAAAAACCGTGTTTTCCATCAAATCAGTAAGTCTCTCAATTCTTTCGTTGTCTATCAATTGTTAAGCTATTGCTAACTCAAACCCTTCAATCAGAATCAATTTCATCGTTATCGGGTAATTCCCGCTCGCCGGAAAACTTCTGAAAATCCTTATCTTCAGCTGTAAAACGGTATAGACATTCAAACCTTCTGATAACTCTTGTTTAATACTTCAATTCCTCACTTAGCTAATCAAAACTGTTAATTTATTCGTTCAGTCGAAATCCGTAAAAACAGAGCCGACAACTTGCCGGAATTCTGAGATAAATCGTTCTCTGGTATGTTTACTTCTAAAAATCGTCTCTGCCATTTCATATTAGTCTGTTGAATGTTTGTCAATTGAATTAAACAAGAAACAATAGAGAAATCGTAAACTGTAATTCGGTAACGAAGAAGACGAAGTAGGTTGATTATAAGTTTATTATAATTTGGATATTATCTCGGGTTAGACACACAGTCCAGCGGTGGACTGTGTGCACATACATATCACACGTCGCGAGTTCGATCCTTGATACACACACACCCTCTGTAATTAAAATGTTCTTTTTCTAAATGAACCGGATCCTTTTCGTAATTAGATGTTAAGTATAAGAAAAATCTGTATATTAACCAAGTTAGACACACAGTCCAGCGGTGGACTGTGTGTAACGTTAAAGCACAGGTCCCGGGTTCGAGACCTGTTGACAGCACCGGTTCGATGATTTAAAACATTTTTTGAAAATAAAAGAATTTTGAATAAACTGAGTTAGTATATAAATATAATTAAAAACATAATTATTTCGGGTTAGACACGTAGCTCAGTTGGTAGAGCTGCGTGCACGCGAGCGGGAGGTCTCGGGTTCGAGTCCTGCCCGGCGCATACATGTACACAATAGAACCGGTCAAACACTCAAACGGTCAACGGTCAACGCAAAAGTCAACATATTTTTATATTTTTATTTATTTAATTTAATTCAAAAATCAATTAAAAATACTTAAAAATATTGTTTTTAAAGATAGGAAATAGCCTTAAACCCACAAAAATATATCTAAAAATCCTATTAAAATTATTAATAAAATCCACTCATTAACTATACTTTCCGTTTTTATTTAGGTTAGTTAATTCTCGTTGTTCAATCCTTCCAACTCGTGCGCATCTCATCATCTCCAACCGAACGCACCCAATGTGAGTGAATCTCTACAAAATTCTCCGTTTTTAATCACGTTTTTGGGGTGTATCATGTGTCTTACCAATTATTATATTTAAATCATTGTGCATACATCATATCATGAACAAATGTGTATTCAGCTTGTATCAATTGTTGTGTGGTTATTGTTTAGATTTAATTTATTATTTTCAGTACATGCAATTTCATAGGCCGCCGCTCCCCATTACATTATGAGCGTTGAGCAGTTCCCCATTACATTATGAGCGTGAACCTGGCGTTGCCAACATACGATCGGCTCCGTTTGATTGAGCCTTGATCGCACAGACATTCATCATAGGTCGTCCGTTCCCCATTACATTATTAGCGTGAACGTGACGTTGCCAACATATACAGTTTCATTCATGTTATATATTCATGCAAGTTCATATGCTATTGTATGTTATTGTATGTTATAGTTTGTGGTTGTTATTTGCTATTGTTTGATTATTTACATTTGCTCACATATGACAATTGCACAATTTTTCCTTGATAAAAATAACAATAAATCAATAATAAATGTTTATCTAACAAGGTTCACTCGCCAACTTATGTTGACCCAAAAACCCCCATTTTTACACATGATACAGGTGAACCAGCTGCAGCAAGAAACACATAGGATTGGCTTAGAAGAATAAACTGGTTTAGAGCTTGGATTGTTTAGTTTGGATATTTTTCTTTGTATTTGTATGGGCATGTTTGGATTATTGAGAATGTAATTTTGACTTTAATAAATATGAAACATATTAGTAAATATCATGAGCTTTGGTGATAACCCAATTATGCCCCGACTCTTATTCCGCTGCGGGTCGGGGTGTGACAGATTGGTATCAGAGCAACGACTATAGGGATATAGGATAGGTTATTAGACCCTTAGAGCCTATACTATAGTTGATTAGAAATTTTTAAGATTTTTGTGTGTTACATGCAAAATTCATGATGTTTATATGTTTTATGTTTAATGTTACATTCAATGTTATGCAAGCATGTTCATAAATACATATTAGTATATAATGCCTATCATGAATCATATTCTCATAACATATCATATCAATGAAAGCACACATCACATCATTTTCATGATTGTTTTTACAATGATTTTTGTATTTTCAAATCACATCAAAGTGAGTTCTCATGACGGGCATGTAGTAACTGGAAGGGTACAAGTACCGGTAGTCGGAACGTCCTGTCTAGGCAGGCATTCGTATAAATCCAAAATAAAGGACCAGTTTGCCTACCTGGGGACTAACGATGAGAGTACGAAGTACCTATTAGGCCAAAGCATGCTATACCAAACGTCGTGTGAGCTAACCCCACTTTGAGTTGTCATTGTGTCTACACCTGGACACATTCCGACCATACATCTCGTAAACATATTTCGTGGTTTTCATTCGGGTGATGCGAGTGTTAAATCGCTAATACTAATGTGAATCCTACCAAGCCAATAGACATGGGGGCCCACATGACTATACAGGTGAAGGTATGGGGGACATTTGAGGCCCAACATGAGCAAACCCAAGACATCCTATGGATGTAGTTGCATTATTGATATTTATGTTATTTTCATTTTCTTTAAGACACATGACACCTAAAAAGACTCCATAAACTCACAATCTTCTTATGTATGTTCCTGTAGATGTCGGCTAGACAACAACGAGGGGGTAAAAGATCAGGAAGGTCTCAGAACGCTTGGCCACTCAAATCGCAAAACAAATGGCCGCGATGCTTCCTGACATTGTGGTTCAAGTACAACAAGCTCTCGCCACAAATCCCACTAATCCTCCTCAGCAAGAAAACCAGGACATCGGCAACCCGCCTACCAAAAAGTGCTCATATAAACATTTCAAGTCTTGCGATCCTCCTAAATTTGAAGGGACCGAAGGTGTCACTGCTCTCCTCCACTGGTTTGAGGAAATGGAAAACACCTTCCTCAACTGCGATTGTCCCGATGATCGCAAGGTTCGATACGCGACCGGGAGATTATTTGGGGTAGCTCTTACCTGGTGGAATACTGAAAAGGGTAAGAGGGGAATTGAAGATGCTATGGCCTTAACGTGGGAGGAGTTAAGGGAAATCATGATGAGGCGATTCTGTCCTAGGAGTGAGATTAAAAAGTTGGAGGACGAATTTCATTCTTTGAAGCAAAAGGAGGGAGATCATACTTCCTACAACAAGAGGTTCTTAGAGTTGAACCAAATGGTCCCTAACTTGTTCACCCCAGTTTACCGCTTTATCGAGCATTATATTCGAGGTCTCCCCTCGAAAATTCAAGATTCAGTTCTCAGCACTTCACCAGCAACACTTGAAGCTGCTATGGAACTAGCTACTGAACTGACCGAGAATCGAATTCGCAACGGTAAGTTTAAAGAAGAGAAAAAGAAAGCCCCCGTTGAGGGCCAAACTTCAAACCATTCCACCTCCTCCTCTAAGTTTGCTAACAAGAGGAAGCGTAACACCAGAAACTTCGCTGTCACACAAACCAATTTCCCTATCCCTGTCGCACCCATTACCCAAGTTGGCCCTTCACCTGCACCATACAAAAGACCATACTCTGGCCCATTACCAAAATGCAACCGTTGCCAATACCACCATTTTCCTGATCATCCCTGCCAACATTGCACCGGCTGTGGTCGCGCAGGTCATACTGTTCAAACCTGTCGCATACCTCAGCGAACGAACTGCCACCAGCCTTCAACCCAAACCCACCAACAAATAATGGGTCAAGCCCAACAACCCCTACTACTACCACCTACCCAACATTTAGCCCAATCATACTACCAACCCAACTATCCCATGGTACATCCTATGCGGGCTTGCTACAATTGTGGAGACCCAAGTCACTTTAGAAACACTTGTCCAAGGTAGGTGAACATTATTCATGCTCAAGCCCAAGCCAATCTGGTGAATCAAGCTAACCAAGCTCCTCCACCTGCAAGAGGAAGAGCTTTCAACATCAACGCTAATCAGGCTAGAGCTGAAAGCAATGTGGTTAACGGTACGTTCCTTATCAATGGTAGTTATGCATCCATGTTGTTTGATACTGGCGCGGATAAAAGTTTTGTGTCTTTAGAGTTTGAACCCATCCTAAACCAAAATCGTGATAAGCTCATGGAATCCATAACAATAGAAGTTGCTGACGGGAAACCGGTCTCATTAAACTCTATTATACTCAACTGTACTCTCACCTTAAACGACCACGATTTTCCAGTTGACCTCATTCCTATGAAGTTGGGAAGCTTTGATATTATAATTGGTATGGACTGGCTCAGCCAACATCAGGCTGAAGTTGTTTGCCGCGAGAAGTTTATACGCATTCCTCTTCCAAACGGTCAGACTCTACGAATCTTTGGAGAAACCCCATCGAAAGGGCTCAGATTAATGTCCTGTCTTCAAGCCCAAAAATATCTTCGCAAGAATTATGTCGCATTTTTAACCCATGTCGTCAAAAAGGGAACCATGGAGAAGAAACTCGAAGACATCCCAATAGTAAAAGATTTCCCGCAAGTTTTTCCTGACGACATTTCAGGACTTCCTCCAGTGAGAGAAGTCGAATTTTGCATTGATCTTATACCTGGTGCTACACCAGTTGCAAAGTCTCCTTATAGGTTAGCCCCCTCTGAAATGCAAGAGCTAGCCAGTCAATTGCAAGAGTTGACTGACAAGGGATTCATACGTCCTAGCTCCTCGCCTTGGGGTGCACCTGTCCTTTTTGTGAAGAAGAAAGATGGATCGTTTCGCATGTGCATCGACTACAGAGAACTCAACAAGTTAACAATCAAGAATCGCTATCCATTACCTCGCATTGATGATCTTCTTGACCAACTTCAAGGCGCCAGCTGTTTTTCAAAAATCGACCTTCGATCTGGTTATCATCAACTTAGAGTACATGAAGAAGACGTCCCAAAGACCGCTTTTCGAACTCGTTATGGTCATTATGAATTCATGGTCATGCCATTTGGTTTAACCAACGCTCCAGCTGTCTTCATGGATCTAATGAACAGAGTCTGCAAACCTTATCTCGATCGTTTTGTTATAGTCTTCATCGACGACATTCTCATTTATTCAAAGTCTAAGTCTAATCATGAACGGCATCTTCGACTCATCCTTACACTCCTAGAGAATGAAAAGCTTTACGCCAAATTCTCCAAATGCGAATTCTGGTTAAAAGAGGTACAATTCCTTGGACATGTAGTCAATGACAAGGGAATACATGTCGACCCCTCAAAGATCAAAGCGGTACAAGAATGGCAAGCGCCACGTGCACCAACTGAAGTAAGATCATTCATTGGTTTGGCTGGTTATTATCGCCGTTTCATTTCAAACTTCTCTCGCATTGCTGTACCACTCACAGCTTTAACTCATAAGGGAAAACCCTTCATATGGGGACCCAAACAAGAAGAAGCCTTCCAAACCCTTAAACAAAAACTCTGTGATGCACCAATCCTCACTCTTCCTGAAGGTTGTGATGACTTCATGGTTTATTGCGACGCGTCAGGGCAAGGACTAGGCTGTGTTCTAATGCAAAGAGGAAAGGTTATAGCTTATGCTTCGAGACAACTCAAGACTCATGAGAAGAACTACACCACCCATGACCTAGAACTTGGAGCCGTTGTGTTCGCTCTTAAGATATGGAGACATTATCTCTACGGTACTAAGTATGAAATATACACTGACCACAAGAGTCTTCAACATATCTTCAATCAAAAGGAGTTAAACATGAGGCAACGAAGATGGGTCGAGCTTCTAAATGACTACGACTGTGAAATTCGGTACCACCCTGGCAAAGCAAATGTGGTGGCTGATGCACTCAGTCGAAAGGGTTATGCGAACTCCATTCATCTTCTATGTTCGCAAATCATAACTGACATTAAAGATCAAATTCGAGAAGCCCAACATGTTTCAGTAACGGAAGACGACGTACGAAAGGAGCTGTCCTGTGGAGCTGAACTTAAAATTGAAACTAAATCTGACGGTATTCTGTACTATCTAGATCGCATATGGATTCCTGACCACAACAACCTTCGTGAATTTCTTATGAATGAGGCTCACAAAACACGATACTCTATACACCCAGGAGCCGATAAGATGTATCAAGACCTTCGATACACCTATTGGTGGCCTGGAATGAAAAAGGATATTACTGTTTTTTTTCTAAGTGCCTTACATGTTCCAAGGTGAAAGCTGAACACCAAAGACCCTCAGGACTTCTGGTCCAACCTGAAATACCTGTATGGAAGTGGGAAAACATAACCATGGACTTCATTACCGGGTTACCTCGCACTTCTGGTGGGTATGACACTATATGAGTAATCATTGATCGTCTTACAAAATCAGCTCACTTTATTCCTATCCGCGAAGATTCCAAGAACGAAAAGCTAGCTCGTATTTATATCAGCGAAATCGTAAGCCGACATGGTGTACCGTTAAGCATTATTTCAGATCGTGATGGTCGTTTCGCTTCACGAACATGGCAAGCAGTACAAGCCACTTTGGGTACACGATTAGATCTCAGTACCGCTTATCATCCTCAAACTGATGGACAATCTGAAAGCAACATTCAAACTCTTGAAGATATGCTTCGAGCATGTGTCATAGACTTCAAGGGAAATTGGGACGCTCATCTACCATTAGTTGAATTTTCATACAACAACAGCTATCATTCAAGCATCGGCATGGCACCTTTTGAAGCTTTATATGGTCGTAAGTGCCGATCTCCAGTATGTTGGCTCGAAATTGGGGAAGCTCAAATCACTGGTCCAGAATTGATTCAAGAAACCACAGACAAGATCCATCAAATTCGAAACAATCTTCTAGCGGCTCAAATTCGTCAAAAGAGTTATGCAGATAAACGACGGAAGCCTTTGGAGTTTAACATTGGTGATCATGTACTTTTAAAAGTATCACCGTGGAAGGGAGTAGTTCGTTTTGGTCAAAAAGGCAAGCTAGCACCACGCTACGTAGGACCTTTCAAGATACTCGAAAGAGTAGGACCTGTAGCATACAAGCTTGATCTACCAGAAGAACTCAACAGGATTCATCCCACATTCCACGTATCAAACTTGAAGAAGTGCCTCGCTGATGAGAACCTCCATATTCCTCTGGAAGATATTCAGATTGATGAATCTATGCATTTTGTTGAAAGACCAGTTGAGATCATGGACTTCGAGAGAAAAACGTCTTCGACGAAGTCGCATTTCAATTGTTAGAGTAAGCTGGGAGTCGAAACGAGGACCAGAGTTTACTTGGGAAAGTGAAGACTCAATGCGCGAAAAATACCCGCATCTTTTTCCTACTACTACTTAAATTTCGGGACGAAAATCCTAAAAGTAGGGGATACTGTAACATTTATTAAAAAACGGGTTTTCCAAACCCGCTCTGTTTGTAATCGAATATCAAGTTATAAATGTTTCGTTGCGTATTTATGTCCATTTTATTTTTTTTATGATGCATAATTAATAAACAAATTAGAATATAAAAGTTATAATTGATAAAAAGTAAAAATAAAATAATTAAAAAGAAAATTAGGCTGCCGGGACTCGAACCCGGGTCAGTCGGGTTTAATCTCAAAGTCTTATCACACACACATACAACCACTCCGCCACTTGATGTTTTCTGTAAGTTCTAGGAAGCAATTAAGTTTTATATGTCAATTGTAAATCAAGCTGGTTACGCCAACTGTAACCGAAATCGGTCACCAAACGTCCAAAGACGTTTGATTGTTAGGTGTTTACCGATTATAACCGCTACACCGACAACTGCAATAAATTTTGCTTTGAATGAACTTGAATTCTAGAGTGAATCGGTTTTAATAACCGAAAACTTTCAATTCCTGAATTACTTCAATCTTTGTCCTCTCTCGCGACTCAAACACACTCTGCCAACCTTCAATTGCATTTTCGCACAACTTTCAGTCCGCCGGAGAAGCTATTTGAACTCGCCGGACTTTCGCCGGAAAACCGTGTTTTCCATCAAATCAGTAAGTCTCTCAATTCTTTCGTTGTCTATCAATTGTTAAGCTATTGCTAACTCAAACCCTTCAATCGGAATCAATTTCAGACGTCGTTATCGGGTAATTCCCGCTCGCCGGAAAACTTCTAAAAATCCTTATCTTCAGCTGTAAAACGGTATAGACATTCAAACCTTCTGATAACTCTTGTTTAATACTTCAATTCCTCACTTAGCTAATCAAAACTATTAATTTTTTCGTTCAGTCGAAATCCGTAAAAACAGAGCCGACGACTTGCCGGAATTCTGAGATAAATCGTTCTCTGGTATGTTTACTTCTAAAAATCGTCTCTGCCATTTCATATTAGTCTGTTGAATGTTTGTCAATTGAATTAAACAAGAAACAATAGAGAAATCGTAAACTGTAATTCGGTAACGAAGAAGACGAAGTAGGTTGATTATAAGTTTATTATAATTTGGATATTTCTCGGGTTAGACACACCGTCCAGCGGTGGACTGTGTGCACATACATATCACACGTCGCGAGTTCGATCCTTGATACACACACACCCCCTGTAATTAAAATGTTCTTTTTCTAAATGAACCGGATCCTTTTCGTAATTAGATGTTAAGTATAATAAAAATCTGTATATTAACCAAGTTAGACACACAGTCCAGCGGTGGACTGTGTGTAACGTTAAAGCACAGGTCCCGGGTTCGAGACCTGTTGACAGCACCGGTTCGATGATTTAAAACATTTTTTGAAAATAAAAGAATTTGGAATAAACTGAGTTAGTATATAAATATAATTAAAAACAGAATTATTTCGGGTTAGACACGTAGCTCAGTTGGTAGAGCTGTGTGCACGTGAACGGGAGGTCTCGGGTTCGAGTGCTGCCCGGCGCATACATGTACACAATAGAACCGGTCAAACGGTCAACGCAAAAGTCAACATATTTTTATATTTTTATTTATTTAATTTAATGCAAAAATCAATTAAAAATGCTTAAAATGATGTTTTTAAAGATAGGAAATAGCTTTAAACCCACAAAAATATATCTAAAAATCCTATTAAAATTATTAATAAAATCCACTCATTAACTATACTTTCCGTTATTATTTAGGTTAGTTAATTCTCGTTGTTCAATCCTTCCAACTCGTGCGCATCTCATCATCTCCAACCGAACGCACCCAATGTGAGTGAATCTCTACAAAATTCCCCGTTTTTAATCACGTTTTTAGGGTGTATCATGTGTCTTACCAATTATTATATTTAAATCATTGTGCATACATCATATCATGAACAAATGTGTATTCAGCTTGTATCAATTGTTGTGTGGTTATTGTTTACATTTAATTTATTATTTTCAATACATGCAATTTCATAGGCCGCCGCTCCCCATTACATTATGAGCGTTGAGCAGTTCCCCATTACATTATGAGCGTGAACCTGGCGTTGCCAACATACGATCGGCTCCGTTTGATTGAGCCTTGATCGCACAAACATTCATCATAGGCCGTCCGTTCCCCATTACATTATGAGCGTGAACGTGACGTTGCCAACATATACAGTTTCATTCATGTTATATATTCATGCAAGTTCATATGCTATTGTATGTTATTGTATGTTATAGTTTGTGGTTGTTATTTGCTATTGTTTGATTATTTACATTTGCTCACATATGACAATTGCACAATTTTTCCTTGATAAAAATAACAATAAATCAATAATAAATGTTTATCTAACAAGGTTCACTCGCCAACTTATGTTGACCCAAAAACCCCCATTTTTACACATGATACAGGTGAACCAGCTGCAGCAAGAAACACATAGGATTGGCTTAGAAGAATAAACTGGTTTAGAGCTTGGATTGTTTAGTTTGGATATTTTTCTTTGTATTTGTATGGGCATGTTTGGATTATTGAGAATGTAATTTTGACTTTAATAAATATGAAACATATTAGTAAATATCATGAGCTTTGGTGATAACCCAATTATGCCCCGACTCTTATTCCGCTGCGGGTCGGGGTCTGACAATTAACACGAGGTTTGTCGAGGATAGGTTCAAATTCTAAGGACACAAAGCTCTTATCCGCACCAGTATCGAATAATATGGATGCATAACTACCATTGATGAGAAACGTACCGTTGACCACGTTGTTGTCAACCCAGCTTGGTTGGCATTGATATTGAAAGCTCTCCCTCTGGCAGGTGGGGGAGCTTGGTTAGCTTGGTTTACCAGGTTTGCGTGAGCTTGGGCATGGATGATATTCACTAGGCGTGGACATGTGTTCCTGAAGTGGTTTGGGTCCCCACAGTTGAAACAAGCTCGCATGGGTTGCATCATGGGGTAGTTGGGTTGGTAATAAGGTTGGGCTACGTGTTGTGAAGGTGGTGGAAGTAAGGGTTGTTGGGTTTGGCCCACTATCTGATTTTGGGTTTGGGTTGGAGGTTGATTGCGATTCATTCGTGTCACACCCCGACCCGCAGCGGAATAAGAGTCGGGACATAATTGAGTTATCACCAAAGCTCATGATATTTACTAAGATGTCTCATATTTATTATATTCAAATTACAGACTTAAATATCCAAAACAAAATTCATACAATTACAAAGAAAATGAAACTACATAATTATTCCCAAGCATAAACTTGTTTATTCTTCTAGGCCTTCCTAAGTGTTTCCTGTCTCAGCTGGATCACCTGTATCATATGTAAAATGGGGGAGGTTTTGGGTCAACAAAAGTTGGCGAGTGAACCTTGATAAAACATTTTAACTGATTTCTTGTTTTATTTAATAAGGAAAATTTGTGCATTAATCACATGTGAGCAAACATATATGTAAATAATCACAAACCACTTTGGATGAGTATATGACATGAAATGATGATGTATTTGAGATCAAGGCTCAATCAAACGGAGCCGATCTAATGAGGCTCCTGATGCTCAACCCGTATCCCACAGGGAACTGATGGGCCTAATGAAATGCGTGCGTTGAAATGATGATATTCAATCTACATATAATTCACACAATAATTGATACACATTTGATCACGGATATGATGTATGCACAAGTGTTTAAATAAAATAAAAGAATAGTACGACACATGATACACCCCAAAATATTATTAAAACGGGGAATTCGTAGAGATTCACTCACAGTGAGAGCATTCTTTGATGACGATGAATGCGCACGAGTTTACGATTCAACCGATGAGGGAAAACTAACCTAAATAATAACGAAATGATTCGATAAATAAATAAATTTTATTTGAGATTATTGTTTTTAATTAGTGCTCTTAATGAGATTTTTAGATTTATTTTTGTGAGTTTAATGAAATTTTCTAATTTTAAAAACCCTATTTTTAAGTATTTTAAATAAATTTTTCAATTAAATAAATAAATAAAAAGAAAACAGAAAATTAAAAATTTGGGTTGACTTGTGAGGGTTGACCGGGTCGGACCGGTCAGACTGTGTTTATTATATGCGGTGAGTGAGGTTCGAACTCGGGACCTCTCGTATACGTGCACGCAGCTCTACCAACTGAGCTACGTGTCTAACCCGAAATATTCTTGGTTTAATTATATTTATATACTAACTGACTCTAACCATATTTAGTCTTTATTAAAAATGTTATAATATGGCCGAACCAGTTGCAGAGACCCGGAGTCGAACTCGGGACCTTCGGTTCGTGTGCGCACAGCCCAACCAATTGGGCTGTGTGTCTAATCTGTTTAACTACTGGATTATATTCCTCTTATGTATATACTGTGTCTTGATCTGATTAGGTTTTAAAAATGTTGGTTTTATTTCTGAAAGTCGGTAACATGTGTGATTCGAACCCGGGACGTGTGTTTTGTATTTGCACAAAGTCCACCGCTGGACTGTGTGTCTAACCCGGTTAAATACACGATTTTAATTACATTAATATACAACTTGAACTTCGTCTTCTTCATTAAGAAGAACTCAGAACAGTGAAAACGACCGTTTTGCTTAATCGACCAACAACTTATACTCGATTGAAATGGAATAGGAAAATAAAGATTAAGGAATAAGATGTACCAAAACAGAGAGTTTTCTTCAGATTTCCGGCAAGTTTCGTCGGCTCTGATTTGCGATTTCCGGCTGAGTGAACTGATTAAACAGTTTCGATTATTGTGTTGAGCAATTAGATTATTAATCAAGAGATAGCAAGAAGGTTTAGACAATTATACCGTCTGAAGTACGAATGCGGTTTTCTGATCAGTGCTTCCGGCGATATTCCGGCGAAAATGAAAATCTCCGGCGACGAGCTTTTGAAGGAATAAAGCTTCGAAAGATAGTGCGGTTCTGAGCGAAAGGTTTACAAGATGTTTGAGTGGGTATTTATAAGGAAGAATAGGCTGAATTGGGTTCGAATTGGGTCATGATTCGCGGTCAAAAGTTTCCGACGGTTATGACTAAAATTGATTGTTAGGCATCGGTTATAACTGATGTCGAAATCAGTTTACGCGTTTCAGTCAAAGGAAAACAGCCACAATTTCGGAAATCTCGGTTTTTCCGGTGACTGCGAGTTCTGGGCGCGCTGATTACCGGTTTTGATTTTCGGATTTTACTTTAAGTGTTATATGTTTCAGTATTTATCACAAATGAAGTGTATGGCGGAGTGGTGTGGTGTGTGTTTGTGTTTGCGGGAGACCCAGGTTCGAGACCCGGCGACTCCATTTTATTTTTTATTCACTTATTATTATTATTATTTATTAATTATGGTTTTTAAATTTTAAAATGTTTATTAATTATGTATTATTTAAAATTATCTGAACAATAAATACGCAATGAAATTTATAACTGAATACTTGGTTATTAAACGAAGCGGGTTTTGAAGCCCGTTTTTCGACGAATGTTACAGTATCCCCTACTTTTAGGAATTTCGTCCCGAAATTTAAGTAGTAGTGGTAACTGGAAAGAGATGCGGGTATTTTTCGCGCATTGAGTCTTCACGTTCCCAAGTAAATTCGGGTCCTCGTTTCGACTCCCAACGTACCCTGACAATTGGAATACGACTTCGCCTTAACGCTTCTCACCGAAGTCCATGATTTCTACTGGTCTTTCAACGAAGTGCATCGATTCATCAACTTGAATGTCTTCTACCGGATTGTGGAGGTTTTCATCGGCAAGGCACTTTTTCAAGTTTGATACTTGGAATGTGGGATGAATTCTGTTGAGCTCTTCTGGTAGGTCAAGCTTGTATCTACAGGACCTACTCTTTCGAGTATCTTGAAAGGTCCTACGTAGCGTGGTGCTAGCTTGCCCTTCTGGCCAAAACGAACCACTCCCTTCCACGGGGATACTTTTAAAAGTACTTGATCACCAATGTCGAACTCCAAGGGCTTTCGTCGTTTGTCTGCATAACTCTTTTGACGACTTTGAGCCGCTAGAAGATTATTTCGAATTTGAAGGACCTTGTCGGTTGTTTCTTGAATCAATTCTGGTCCGGTGATTTGCGCTTTCCCAATTTCGTGCCAACATACTGGAGATCGGCACTTACGACCATATAAAGCTTCGAAAGGAGCCATGCCGATACTTGAATGCTATCTATTGTTGTACGAAAATTCCACTAATGGTAGGTGAGCGTCCCAGTTCCCTTTGAAGTCTATGACACAAGCTCGCAGCATGTCTTCAAGGGTTTGGATGGTGCGTTCAGATTGACCGTCAGTTTGAGGATGAAAAGCGGTACTGAGGTCTAATCGTGTACCCAAGGTGGTTTGTACGGCTCGCCATGTTCGTGAAGTGAAACGACCATCACGGTCTGAAATGATGCTTAATGGTACACCATGACGGCTTACGATCTCGCTGATGTAGATACGAGCTAACTTCTCGTTCTTGAAGACCTCGCGAATCGGGATGAAGTGAGATGACTTTGTAAGACGATCGATTATTACCCATATGGTGTCATACCCACTGGAGGTGCGAGGTAACCCAGTAATGAAATCCATGGTTATGTTTTCCCACTTCCATACAGGTATTTCGGGTTGGACTAGAAGTCCTGAAGGTCTTTGATGTTCAGCTTTTACTTTGGAACAGGTAAGGCACTTGGAAACAAAGAAGGCGATATTCTTTTTCATGCCAGGCCACCAGTAGGTGTATCGTAGGTCTTGATTCATCTTGTCGGCTCCTGGGTGTACAGAGTATCGTGTTTTGTGCGCCTCATTCATGAGGAAATCACGAAGGTTATCGCGATCAGGAATCCATATGCGGTTTAGATAGTATAGAATAACGTCGGATTTGGTTTCGATTTTGAGTTCAGCTCCACATGACAGCTCATCGCGTACGTCATTTTCTGTTACAGAAACATGTTGTGCTGCCCGGATTCGATCTTTCATGTCGGTTATGATTTGCGAACATAGAAGGCGAATGGAGTTCGCATAACCTTTTCGACTGAGCGTATCGGCCACCACGTTTGCCTTTCCAGGATGATACCGAATTTCACAGTCGTAGTCGTTGAGAAGTTCGACCCATCTTCGTTGCCTCATATTCAACTCCTTTTGGTTGAAGATATGTTGGAGACTATTGTGGTCAGTGTATATTTCACACTTAGTACCGTAGAGGTAATGTCTCCATATCTTGAGAGTGAACACAACGGCTCCAAGTTCCAGGTCGTGGGTGGTGTAATTCTTCTCATGAACCTTGAGTTGCCTAGAGGCATAGGCTATCACTTTTCCTCTTTGCATCAATACACAACCTAGCCCTTGCCCTGATGCGTCGCAATATACTACAAAGTCATCACAACCCTCAGGGAGTGTGAGGATAGGTGCGTCACAAAGTTTTTGCTTTAGAGTTTGGAAGGTCTCCTCTTGTTTAGGTCCCCATATGAAGGGTTTTCCTTTATGATTCAAGGCCGTGAGTGGTACAGCAATACGGGAAAAATTGGCGATGAAGCGTCGATAGTAACCAGCCAAACTAAGAAATGACCTTACCTCGGTAGGGGTACATGGCGCTTGCCATTCCTGCACTGCCTTGATTTTTGAAGGATCAACATGAATTCCTTTGTCATTGACGACATGTCCAAGGAATTGTACTTCTCCTAACCAGAATTCGCATTTTGAGAATTTAGCGTAAAGCTTTTCAGTCCTTAAGAGTGTAAGGATGAGTCGAAGGTGTCGCTCATGATCGGATTTAGACTTGGAGTAATTAAGGATGTCGTCGATGAAGACTATGACAAAACGGTCGAGTTAGGGTTTGCATACCCTATTCATTAAATCCATGAAGACAACGGGGGTGTTGGTTAAACCGAATGGCATGACCATGAACTCGTAATGACCATAACGAGTCCGGAAGGCGGTTTTTGGGATATCTTCTTTGTGCACCCTGAGCTGATGATAACCAGAACGAAGGTCGATTTTTGAAAAGCAGGTGGCGCCTTGAAGTTGGTCTAGGAGGTCATCAATGCGAGGCAGTGGATCGCGATTTTTAACCGTTAACTTGTTGAGTTCTCTATAATCAATGCACATGCGAAACGTCCCATCTTTCTTCTTCACAAAGAGAACAGGTGCACCCCAAGGCGATAAGCTAGGACGTATGAATCCTTTGTTAGTCAGCTCTTGCAGTTGACTGGCCAGCTCTTATATTTCGGATGGGGCTAACCTATAAGGAGATTTTGCGACTGGTGTAGCGCCTGGTTCAAGATCGATGCGAAATTCGATTCTCTCACCGGAGGAAGTCCTGAAATGTCGTCGGGAAAGACTTGTGGGAATTCTTTCACAACTAGGATATCTTCAAGTTTTCTTTCCTTATTTTCCTTTTTGACGACGTGGGTTAGGAATGCGACATAGTTCTTGCGGAGATATCTTCGGGCTTGGAGACAGGACATTAATTTGAGTCCTTTCGAAGGGGTTTCCCCATAAATACGTAGTGTCTGACCGTCTGCAAGAGGAATGCGAATGAACTTTTCGTGGCACACCACTTCAGCGTAATGCTGGCTGAGCCAGTCCATACCGAT
Source organism: Scalesia atractyloides (assembly GCA_947069175.1). Classification (NCBI taxonomy): domain Eukaryota; kingdom Viridiplantae; phylum Streptophyta; class Magnoliopsida; order Asterales; family Asteraceae; genus Scalesia; species Scalesia atractyloides. The sequence goes on along the minus strand of CAMTDV010000038.1, from coordinate 87,406 downwards.
TATAACATCGAAACTTCCCAACTTCATAGGAATAAGGTCAATTGGGAAATCGTGATCGTTTAGGGTGAGAGTACAATTGCATATAATAGAATTTAGTGAAAAGGGTTTTCCGTCAGCAACTTCCACCGTTAGAGATTCGATGAGATTAACACGAGGTTGGTCGAGGATAGGTTCAAATTCTAAGGACACATAGCTCTTATCCGCACCAGTATCGAATAATATGGATGCATAACTACCATTGATGAGAAACGTACCGTTGACCACGTTGTTGTCACCCTGGCTTGGTTGGCATTGATATTGAAAGCTCTCCCTCTGGCAGGTGGGGGAGCTTGGTTAGCTTGGTTTACCGGGTTTGCGTGAGCTTGGGCATGGATAATGTTCACTAGGCGCGGACATGTGTTCCTGAAGTGGTTTGGGTCCCCACAGTTGAAACAACCTCGCAAGGGTTGCATCATGGGGTAGTTGGGTTGGTAATAAGTTTGGGCTGCATGTGGTGTAGGTGGTAGAAGTAAGGGTTGTTGGGCTTGACCCAACATCTGATTTTGGGTTTGGGTTTGAGGTTGATTGCGGTTCATTCGTGTCACAACCCGACCCGCAGCGGAATAAGAGTCGGGGCATAATTGGGTTATCACCAAAGCTCATGATATTTACTAAGATGTCTCATATTTATTAAATTTAAATTACAGACTTAAATATCCAAAACAAAATTCATACAATTACAAAGAAAATGAAACTACATAATTATTCCCAAGCATAAACTTGTTTATTCTTCTAGGCCTTCCTAAGTGTTTCCTGTCTCAGCTGGATCACCTGTATCAATGTAAAATGGGGGTGGTTTTGGGTCAACAAAAGTTGGCGAATGAACCTTGATAAAACATTTTAACTGATTTCTTGTTTTATTTAATAAGGAAAATTTGTGCATTAATCACATGTGAGCAAACATATATGTAAATAATCACAAACCACTTTGGATGAGTATATGACATGAAATGATGATGTATTTGAGATCAAGGCTCAATCAAACGGAGCCGATCTAATGAGGCTCCTGATGCTCAACCCGTATCCCACGGGGAACTGATGGGCCTAATGAAATGCGTGCGCTGAAATGATGATATTCAATCTACATATAATTCACACAATAATTGATACACATTTGATCACGGATATGATGTATGCACAAGTGTTTAAATAAAATAAAAGAATAGTACGACACATGATACACCCCAAAAATATTATTAAAACGGGGAATTGATAGAGATTCACTCATAGTGAGAGCGTTCTTTGATGATGATGAATGCGCACGAGTTTACGATTCAACCGACGAGGAAAAAACTAACCTAAATAATAACGAAATGATTCGATAAATAAATAAATTTTATTTGAGATTAATGTTTTTAATTAGTGCTCTTAATGAGATTTTTAGATTTATTTTTGTGAGTTTAATGAAATTTTCTAATTTTAAAAACCCTATTTTTAAGTATTTTAAATAATTTTTTCAATTAAATAAATAAATAAAAAGAAAACAGAAAATTAAAAATTTGGGTTGACTTGTCAGGGTTGACCGGGTCGGACCGGTCAGACTGTGTTTATTATATGCGGTGAGTGAGGTTCGAACTCGAGACCTCTCGTATACGTGCACGCAGCTCTACCAACTGAGCTACGTGTCTAATCCGAAATATTCTTGGTTTTAATTATATTTATATACTAACTGACTCTAACCATATTTAGTCTTTATTAAAAATGTTATAATCTGGCCGAACCAGTTGCAGAGACCCGGAGTCGAACTCGGGACCTTCTGTTCGAGTGCGCACTGTGTCTTGATCTGATTAGGTTTTAAAAATGTTGGTTTTATTTCTGAAAGTCGGTAACATGTGTGATTCGAACCCGGGACGTGTGTTTTGTATTTGCACAAAGTCCACCGCTGGACTGTGTGTCTAACCCGGTTAAATACAAGATTTTAATTACATTAATATACAACTTGAACTTCGTCTTCTTCATTAAGAAGAACTCAGAACAGTGAAAACGACCGTTTTGCTTAATCGACCAACAACTTATACTCGATTGAAATGGAATAGGAAAATAAAGATTAAGGAATAAGATGTACCAAAACAGAGAGTTTTCTTCAGATTTCCGGCAAGTTTCGTCGGCTCTGATTTGCGATTTTCGGCTGAGTGAACTGATTAAACAGTTTCGATTATTGTGTTGAGCAATTAGATTATTAATCAAGAGATAGCAAGAAGGTTTAGACAATTATACCGTCTGAAGTACGAATGCGGTTTTCTGATCAGTGCTTCCGGCGATATTCCGACGAAAATGAAAATCTCCGGCGACGAGCTTTGGAAGGAATAAAGCTTCGAAAGATAGTGCGGTTCTGAGCGAAAGGTTTACAAGATGTTTGAGTGGGTATTTATAAGGAAGAATAGGCAGAATTCGGTTCGAATTTGGGTCATGATTCGCGGTCAAAAGTTTCCGACGGTTATGACTGAAATTGATTGTTAGGCATCGGTTATAACTGATGTCGAAATCAGTTTACGCGTTTCAGTCAAAGGAAAACAGCCATAATTTCGGAAATCTCGGTTTTTCCGGCGACTGCGAGTTCTGTGCGAGCTGAATACCGGTTTTGATTTTCGGATTTTACTTTAAGTGTTATATGTTTCAGTATTTATCACAAATGAAGTGTGTGGCGGAGTGGTGTGGTGTGTGTTTGTGTTTGCGGGAGACCCGGGTTCGAGACCCGGCGACTCCATTTTATTTTTTATTCACTTATTATTATTATTTATTAATTATGGTTTTTAAATTTTAAAATGTTTATTAATTATGTATTATTTAAAATTATCTGAACAATAAATACGCAACGAAATTTATAACTGAATACTTGGTTATTAAACGAAGCGGGTTTTGAAACCCGTTTTTCGACGAATGTTACAATTCGTTGAAGGGTACGGCAGGTTTGGATGGTGTGACCCGCACGGCCACAACTTGTGCAATGTTGGCAGGGATTTTCGGGAAGGTGATGGTATTGACAGCGGTTGCATTTTGGGTGTGGGCCAGTATATGGCTTTTTGAATGGTGCAGCTGGATGAGCAATTTGGAGATTGGGGTAACAGTGATAGGAGGGTTGGTTTGAGTGACAACAAAATTCTTGCCATTTCGCTTCCTCTTACCAGCAAACTTTGAGGATGAGACTGGGTGGTTTGGAGTTGGGGTCTCAATGGGTGCTTTCTTCTTTTCATCTTTGAACTTGCCGTTTTGAATGCGATTTTCAGTGAGTTCTGTAGCTAACTCCATTGCGGCTTCAAGTCTTGCAGGCGATGTGCTTAAAACCGAATCTTGAGTTTTCGATGGGAGGCCTCGAATGTAGTGTTCAACTAAGCGGTAAAAGGGAGTGAACAAATTTGGGATCATCTGGTTCAACTCGAGAAAGTGTGGAATTCGTCTTTTTGTTTCAGTGCGTGGAATTCGTCTTTTTGATTTCGCTTCTTGGACATAAGCGTCTTGTCATGAGTTCCCTTAACTCTTCCCATGTTAAGGCCATGGCATCTTCAACTCCTCGCTTACCCTTTTCCATGTTCCACCAGGTAAGGGCTACCCCAAACAGTCTTCCAGTAGCGTAACGTACCTTACGGTCCTCGGGACAATCGCAATTGAGGAAAGTGTTTTCCATTTCTTCAAACCAGTGAAGGAGGGCGGTAACACCTTCGGTCCCTTCATATTTTGGGGATCGCAGGATTTGAAGTGTTTGTAGGTGCACTTAGGGGTTTTGGAAGGAGGGTTGGTGACGCTCTGGTCTTCTTGGTTGGGAGGGCTGATGGGATTAGCGGTGAGAGCTTGTTGAACTTGAAGCACGATGTCAGGGAGTACTGCAGCCATTTGTTTAGCAATTTGTATGGCCAAGCGTTCGCTTGACTTTCCTGACTTTCTACCTCCACGTAGTTGCCTAGCCGACATCTACAGAAACATATATAGGAAGATTGTGAGTTTAAGAATGTTCTAGGTGTCTTGTGTCATAAAAAGAATGAAAAACAACATAACTGACAATAATTTAACTACATCCATAGGATGTCTTGGGTTTGCTCATGTTTGGGCCTCCAAATGTCCCCCATACCATTGCCTGTGTAGTCATGTGGGCCCCCATGACTATTGGGCTTGGTAGGATTCACATTGGTGTCGGCGGGTTAACACTCGCACCACCCGAATGAAAATCGTAAAATATGATTGCAAGATGTATGATAGGAGGGTGTCCAGATGTAGACACAATGACAACTCAAAGGGGGTTAGCTCACACGACGTTTGGTATAGCATGCTTTGGCCTAATAGGTCCTTCGTACTCTCATCGTTAGTCCCCAGGTAGGCAAATTGGTCCTTTATTTTGGATTTATACGAATGCCAAGCCTAGACAGGACGTTCCGACTACCGGTACTCGTACCCTTCCAGTTGCTGCATGCCCGTCATGAGAACTCACTTTGATGTGATTTGAAAAGAAATACAAAAATCATTGCAAAAATTATGAAAATCGTGAAGTGTGTGCTCTCATGGATATGATATGTTATGAGGATATGATTTATGATGAGCATTACATAATAACATGTATTTGTCAGCGTGCTTGCATAACATTGGGTGTGAAAATAAACATGAAACATATAAACATCATGAATTTTGCATGTAACGCATAAACAATTAAAATTTAATCAACTATAGTATAGGCTCTAAGGGTCTAATAACCTATCCTATATCCCTATAGTCACAAGCTCTGATACCAATCTGTCACACCCCGACCCTCAGCGGAATAAAAGTCGGGGTATAATTGGGTTATCACCAAAGCTCATGATATTTACTAAGATGTTTCATATTTATTAAATTCAAATTACAAACTTAAATATCCAAAAACAAAATTCATACAATTACAAAGGAAAATGAAACTATAGATTTATTCCAAAGCATGAACTTGTTTATTCTTCTAGGCCATCCTAAGTGTTTCCTGTCTCGGCTAGATCACATGTATCATGTGTAAAACCGGGGAGATTTTGGGTCAACAAAAGTTGGCGAGTGAACCTTGATAAATCATTTTGACTAATTTCTTGTTTTATTTATTAAAGAAAAGTCGTGCATTAATCACATGTGAGCAAACATCTATATATAAACAATCACAAACCACTTTGGATGAGTATATGACATGAATGATGATGTATCTGAGATCAAGGCTCAATCAAACGGAGCCGATCTAGTGGGGCTCCTGATGCTCAACCCGTATCCCACGGGGAACTGATGGGCCTAATGAAATGCGTGCACTGAAATGATAAATTTAATCTACATATAATTCACAGAACAATCAATACACATTTGATCACGGATATGATGTATGTACAAGTGTTTAAATAAAATAACAGAATAGTACGACACATGATACACCCCAAAACATGATTAAAACGGGGAATTGGTAGAGATTCACTCACAGTGGATACGTTTCTTGATGACGATGAATGCGCACGAATATTATGATTCAACCGACGAGGGAAAACTAACCTTAATAATAACGACATGATTCGATTAAATAAATAAATTTTATTTGAGATTATTATTTTTAATTAGAGCTCTTTAATTAGATTTTTAGATTTTTTTGTGAGTTTAATGCAAATTTTTAACCTTCAAAGTCTTTATTTTTAAGTGTTTTAAATAATTTTTCAATTTAATAAAAAGAAAATAAGAATGCAAAAATAAATAAATGGTTTGACTTGGTCAGGTCTGACCGGGTCTGACCGGTCAGACAGCATGAATTCCAGGCGCGAGTGAGGTTCGAACTCGGGACCTCCGGTTCGAGTGCACATAATCCAACCAGTTGGGCTATGTGTCTAATCTGTAAAAACACTGGATTATATTAATTTTATATATATGCTGTGAATTGATCTGAATAAGTTTAAAAATGTTGGTTTTATTTCAGAAAGTCGGAAACATGCGTGATTCGAACCCGGGACGTGTGTTTTGTATTTGCACACAGTCCACCGCTGGACTGTGTGTCTAACCCGGTTAAATGCCCGTTTTTATTTAGATTAAAACACTAACTTAACTTCATCTTTTTCATCTTTAAAAATCCCGACAGTGATCCCGGCTGAATGAACGGATTTAACAGTTTTGATTATTGATTTGAGCAATTAAATTATCAATCAAGAGATAGTAAGGAGGTTTAGACAATTATACCGTCTGAAGAACAACTGCGGTTTTCTGATCAGTAATTCTGACGATATTCCGGCGAGTGCGAAAATCTCCGGCGACGTGCTTTGGAAGGAATAAAGCTTCGGAAAGAGAGTGCGGTTCTGAGCGAAATGTTTACAAGGAGTTTTGAGTGGGTATTTATAAGGGGACAGGCCGATTGGGTTCGAATTGGGGGTCAAGATTCGCGGTCAATGATTTCAAACGGTTTTGACTAAAATTGAGTGCTAGGCAACGGTTATAACTGATGTCGAAATCAGTTTATGTGTTTCAGTCAAAGGAAAATAGTCACATTTGCGGAGTTTCGGTTTTTCCGGCGATTGCGAGTTCTGGGCGCGCTGATTTACAGGTTTTGACTTTCGGTTTTTACTATAAGTGTAATTTATTTCAGTATTTAACACAAATGATGTGTGTGGCGGAGTGGCGTGGTGTGTGTGTCTTCGCGGGAGACCCGGGTTCGAGACCCGGCTACCCTGTTTTATTTATTATTTTCTTATTATTATTATTTAATAATTATGGTTTTTAAATTCTAAAATATTTATTAATTATGTATTATTTAAATAATCTGAACAATAAATACGCAACGAACTTATAACTGAATATTTGATTATAAAACGAAGCGGGTTTTGAAACCCGTTTTTCGGCGAAAGTTACATTCAACAAGTGCAAAAGAAAGTTGGTATATTCCATTGTTACCATCCACACCCAAAACAACCAATATCTATTCTTCATATGGACCTTTCATAAAACAACCATCCCCAGTATATCTGATACTTATCTTAAAACATCTCTTCATGGCAGCATAACAAATGTATATCCTTTTGAATTTCCTAGTATCACTACTGGGGTTAGTGAATGTCACACCCCGACCCGCAGCGGAAAAGGTGACCGGGGCATGATTGGGTTATCATCAAAGCTCATGACATTTATTATACGTTTCATATTCATTAATACACTTTAATGGAGAATTACAATCAATATTACAACATGTCCTAAATATCAATCTAGGCTTCATTGTTTTCTTCTAAGACATTTCCTATGTTTTCCTTGCTTCATCCTGTTCACCTGTATCATGTGTAAAAGGGTTTTTGGATCAACAAAAAGTTGGCGAGTGAATCCTATGGAAAACATTTGAACAAGTTTATTTAATTGATTATGAAATAAAGTGCACAACCACACATGAGTAAAAATAGATGTAAACTTATTCATCAATCAATTTAATATTAAACAATACACACATGAACAATAATGGATCGTTTAGAGGCACGCGTTGCTCAACTCGTCTCTCACGAGGAACTGATGGGCCTAATGAATGAATTGCATAAACATGATAATATGAAAGACATAACTACAAACAATATAAACTCAATGATACACACATGAACAATAATGGATTGGTTTTGAGGCACGCGTTGCTCAACTCGTCTCCCACGAGGAACTGATGGGCTTAATGAATGAATTTCATATAAGTTAACAAAATGAAATACATAATCACAACAATATAAACAATCTAAGTTTAGATCACGATATGGTATGGCACAAGTTTAAATAAACGAGTTAATTATTTTGTGACACATGACACACCCCAAAACGTGTAATTAAAAAGGGGGAGTTGTAAGATTCATTCACAGTGGGTGCGTTCGGTTGATGATGTTGAATGCACGCGAAGTGGTTTTAACCACGAGTGAAATTAACCTAGATAAATAGCATTATGGTTCGGTAAGTAAACGGATTTTATTAATCCGTTTTAGTAGGATTGTTGGGTTTATTTTTGTGAGTTTAAGGCTATTTTCTAACCTTAAAAATGTTATTTTTAAGTATTTTTAATTGATTTTTAATTAAAATAAATAAATAAAATAATAAAAAAAAATTGACTTTTTTGACCGTTGACCGTTGACTTTGACCGGTTCGTATGCGTGTATGTGTGCGCTGAGTGAGGCTCGAACCCGAGACCTCCCGTACGCGTGCACGCAGCTCTACCAACTGAGCTACGTGTCTAACCCGAAATATTTATGTTTTTAATTATATTTATATATTAATTAGATTAATCCGAAAATCAACTTATTTTTAAAAAGGTTTTAATCAGTGACTCGGTGCGCTCCACAGGTCTCGAAGCCGGGTCCTGTGGGTTGAGTTAAACACAAGTCCACCGCTGGACTGTGTGTCTAACTTGTTAAATAATCCGATTTATATTATACTTATGAACAAACTTCATTATTTCATTTCTGCCTTGTTTTAAAAAGTTAGATAATTGTCCGAGTCGGTGCAGTAGACCGGACTCGAACTCGTGACGTGTGTTTAAACATTCACACAGTCCACCACTGGACTGTGTGTCTATCTTGGTTATTATTCCGGTTATTATTAAACTTAACATGTACAGCGGTGACTCCAGTTCGGTTAACAAAAAAAGACATTTTTATTAAGGCAAGCATGCGTGGGACAAGATTCGAACTCGAGACGTTTACGTGTTTAATGTGCACACAGTCCACCGCTGGACTGTGTGTCTAACCCGAGTTATAACTTGATTTAAATTAAACTTATAGACAACGGACACTTCGTCTTCTTCGTTAGATTTTAACCAGAATCGGAAGTCCGACTGGTTCGATGTTTTAATCGTGTTCTTTAGTGTTTTGAGGTTAATTACACATGAGATATGTAAAAAGAATGAAAGATTTAAGCGTAAGGTATACCGACTGGACTCCTCTGTTTCTCCGGCAGAACTCCGGCGACAGCAACAGATTCCGGCGTCGTGTGTCTTGCAGCAGCGAGTCTTCAGAAAGCTTGAAAAGGATGTGGGTGACTTCGGTATAAGCTCAGGGGGTTCAGTAAGGCTCAGAAGTGAAGGGTTCGGTTTCCGGCGATGTGCAGAAGTTTTCCGGCGAATGGAATTACGTCGGGTAAAGGTGCGGTTTTGAGCGAAAAAGCTTGCAGAAGTTTGAGGGGGTATTTATAAGGCAGGTCATCGATGAATTTGGTCCGATTTCCGACATGATTCGTCGGTTAGAAATTCTCCGGCGGTTATAGCTTATGTCGCGGACTCAGGCGTCGGTTATAACCGATGTCCTAGTAAATGTTTACGTTATAACTGAAGATATCGTAATTTCTTGGCGAGTTAGTCGGGATTTCCGACGACTGAAATTTGGGCACCGGTTTTGAATTCGAGAATCATGATATGAATTAATTGATTCTAATAATTAACAAAGAACACTAGTGGCGCAGTGGTTGAGTGTGTGTGCGGTAAGACTTTGCTGGACCGGTTGACTGACCCGGGTTCGAAACCCGGCAGAACCATTTTATTTTTATTTCATTATTTTTAACAATTTTTTCAAAAACAAATTATATATTCCAATATAATAATTAATTATGTATCATTTAAAATTAATTTGGGCATTAAATACGCCACGAAATTTTAAACTGATTGTTCGGTTAATAAACGGAGCGAGTTTGGTAAAATCCGTTTTTTACTGATGTTACAGTGAACGAATCAACATCTATCTTGATGGTGCTTCCTTGATTGGTTTTAACAAATCCTCATAATAAATTCTTAGCAAACCATATTGTCTGTAATCACCACGCAATGAATCAACATCTATCTTGATGGTGCTTCCTTGATTGGTTTTGATAATTCCTCACAATAATTTCTTAGCAAACCATACTGATCTTTGTAATCACCATGCAATTTTTTTGTATCAATAGATGTAGCTCTAAAAAATTCATTAGTGATACCTGAATCTAATGCCTTTATGATTTTGATCTTTAAAAGCAAGGAAAGGAATTGAAGAGTTGCTTTCAACGATCCGTGGGGTTGCTTTCAACAATTGGTGCAATATCTTTGGCTATTCTACTCATATTGAAGACATTGATTTCTCTAGTTTGGAGGTAGTGATGTTCATTGCTAATTGCTTTTACACACCATGAGTCTAGGGTTACGTGATATCTGAATAGCCCAAGGGCATGTGGGTTTGATCTTTCTTTTTGGTTTTTCCCCTCCCCCTACTTTTTGAACTTTCATATCCTTAACCTTCAACACCTACCAATGTAGGATTTGTACTCTTGTAAACTACACTATATCTTAATTGTTTTATTCCTTCCAATGTAACCTCTCTTCTTGAATGAGGTGTATACTCTTTGACCATTATATTCAACTTGGCCTTATTTTCTATTAACTAGCCAATATGCTTTCCCTTGTTATTACATAGCTTGTTTAGTTAACTTCCCATCAAGGAGTGTATACTCTTTGACCATTTTATTCAACTTGGCCTTATTTTCTATTAAAAGGCAAATATACTTGCCCTTATTAATTCATAACTTGCTTAGTTAACTCCCCATTAAGGGGTTGGTTTCCCCCAAACACCCAAAGAACCTATGGGTTGTTTGTTTACCTCTTAATGAGGCTCTGAATGGTTCAGATCTCTTACTGATTCAGCACTTAATGGTTCAGGCTGTTTGTTTCGCGAGCAAATGTCTGAATGGTTAAGACATTTGCCTCTGAATGGTTAAACATTATACTAAGTCTGAATGGTTAAGACCTCCAATCTGAAGACATTTGCCTCTTAGCGGTTAAACATTATATTGGCTCTTAATGGTTCAGACCTCTTACTAGTTCAACACTTAATGGTTCGGACCTCTTAATGGTTCATCACTTAACCATTCAGAAGTTGCCAAACAGCCACTTAGCCACACATGGGTTTGAAGACCGTTTTTAACATACTTGGAAAGGTTGTATTACTTATCCAAAGATTGATAATTACTTAAAGTTGTTCTTACAATTCTTAATGATTATAAAAACTAGAGTAAATTGCACAAAACGTCCTTTAAGTTTCACCAATCTTGCTGGTTTCAGCTTTAATCTTTAAAAGTTGCCAAAACCAGCCTTTAAGATTAAATTAGTTACGGGTTTCATCCTTTATCACTAACCCAGTTATTTAATCATGTTAAATGGCATCACATGCAAGCCATGTGAGGGTAAAACCGTCTATTTCATACTTAAAGGACGTTTTGTGCAATTTACTCATATTTTTCATCCTCTTCATCTCCTCATCCTCGTCTCCTCCGCCACTTTGCTAACATACGCCGACCCTTCGCCTGAAACCCTAACGGAAGTCGACACACTTCTCGATTTCAAACTCAACCTCCATGATCCACTCGGTGCACTCACTAGCTGGGACCGGTCAACCTCTTTCGCTCCATGCGACTGGCGAGGCGTCGGTTGCTCCGGCGGCCACGTCACCGACCTCCGTCTGCCACGTCTGCAACTTCACGGCGCATTGTCTACCATATTGAACAAACCGGAGAACAGATTGAAAATTGCCAGAGCAATCCGGATAACAGATTGAAAATTGCCAGAGCCGGAGCAATCCGACCGTTGATTTCGCTAATCTCATCTTCAGATTTACAGCTTCAAGAGCACGGAGTAACCGCTATTTTGAATCTGTCTCTGTGCGATGAAAACAAAGAGGAATTAGCTTCGTCCGGAGTAATCCGGCCGCTCGTTAAAGCGTTGAAGATCGGAACATCAACGGCGAAGGAAAACGCCGCGTGTGCGCTCTTACGTTTATCTCAAATCGACGAAAACAAATCGGTAATCGGACGGTCAGGAGCGATTCCGTTACTCGTGAACCTTCTGGAAACCGGAAGTATTCGTGGCAAAAAGGACGCGTCAACCGCGTTGTACTCGTTGTGTTCGGTGAAGGAGAATAAGATCCGAGCGGTTCAGGCAGGGATTATGAAGCCGTTGGTGGAGCTTATGGCAGATTTGGTGTCGAATATGGTGGATAAAGCGGCGTTTGTGGTGAGTATTTTGGTGTGTACGGCGGAGGCTAGGGCGGCGTTGGTGGAGGAAGGGGGATTCCGGTGTTGGTGGAGATTGTAGAGGTAGGTTCGCAGCGGCAGAAGTAAATTGCACAAAGTAAATTGCACAAAACGTCCTTTAAGTATGAAATAGACGGTTTTACCCTCACATGGCTTGCATGTGATGCCATTTAACATGATTTAATAACTGGGTTAGTGATAAAGGATGAAACCCGTAACTAATTTAATCTTAAAGGCTGGTTTTGGCAACTTTTAAAGATTAAGGCTGAAACCAGCAAGATTGGTGAAACTTAAAGGACGTTTTGTGCAATTTACTCTAAAAACTAAAAGAAAGTTTGAAGAATTAGAGTGTGTTATGGAAGAGAAGAAAAGAAAAGAAATGAGCAATGGAAATGGGAAGTGGAAGGCTTCAAATATAGAAGCTGGCGGCAAGGCACGGGTACGGATGAGCTCGGTACCAACCGGTACCGAAAATCCCCAAAAGTGGGTACCAATACCGAATATACCCTATACGGTACAGTACCGGTTTTGAGGGTAAAAAACTGGTAAATACGAATACCAAAAATATCTAAAAATACTTTGAAAAATATATCCATTGAGATATGTACTTATGCAACCGGGTAAGGTGATAGCTTATGTTTTACCCGAGTTAAAAATTCACCAAGTCATGAACTACAATTTGGAGATGTCGTGGTTTTTTTTTTATTTTAAGAAATGGAGAAATTAACTTTATGGGGTCAGGTGCGCCATCTATACCGATCACAAAATAGTTTGAAGTGTTTATTTTAATGAATTGCAAACAATAGGGTGTCGATCATCACATGAGTTTGTGAGAACAAACTCTCCTTCAATAATATTCTAAAGTTGGCTTTGGATTTGACTCTTTTCTGCCATTCACAACTTTCAATAATAATTTGCTTATTGATCAAGGTTGAGGAAAGGTTCTTCACAAAGGTAAATGTTCAGCGATGCTTAGCCACTTGTTATTTGATTACATTAATGTGATCTTCTCCTTATTAATTAGACATCTGTAATGCTCTATAGTTTTTTTACCAACCTAAAGGTTAGTCAATTCATTTATATATAATCTATTTCTTTCAAAAAGAAATCATTTTATCTCACCCATAGATTTCTTATTCTTCAATCGCCTTTAATCACTTAAACAAAGACACTCGATAAAGTATTTATTTTGACCTTTTCTTGATGTGAAGTAATGACCTTCCACTTCAAGAAAGGTTACACCGTAACATAGGCACTAGGTATGTTTCACACATGTATATATATTAATCAAATACATTAAGAGCATTGATAACATAAATATATAAAGAAAGGTTACACCGTAACATAGGCACTAGGTATGTTTCACACATGTATATATATCAATCAAAGACATTAAGAGCATTGATAACATAACTATATAAAAATGACAGACAACAGTATTTTACACTTAGGAAGATGGTGGTGGAGGTGGAGTGGTGGAGTGTGCGGTGGTGGATGGTGGTGGGGTCGGATGGTGGTGGGGTGACTGAGTGGTATAGGGTGGTGGGGGACTTTGAACATGGTGAGGTGGTGGTAGGTACTTTAAATGGTAGGTATTGGTACGGTGAGGTGGAGATGGTTACCAGGTAATGGTTGTAGGTAGTTGGTACTGGTAACGGAGGGTAGTTGTGTCGTAGAGGATCTTGTTGTCAGACTTTGAGCAATGGAGGGTGGTGGTGGTGGTGTGGCGGTAGATTTTGGTGGCTTGACAGGTGTTGCTCGTGCTCCACCACCGCGACCACCCCCACCCACCGCCCCCTTGCAGGGATTATAGCAAAAGTGGTTAATATTAGGTAACATATGGCTACCACAAGAGGCACCATAATTATAGAGGCCTGAGGCCGATTCACTTTTCTTGATCTCATTGTTTTGTGTTATGTTTTCATGCATGCATCTTCCCTCTTTATATAGCGAAATTATTTGCCCTCCTAGCAAATGAAAATTACGTTTATGTTCTTTATTATCCTCACTTACCATGCATACATTAATTATTCTTTGTAGAGGAAATTCTGAAACTTTTAAATTTTGCGGGTTTTGATATCTTCGTCATCCATAGTAAAATTTTATGCTACTAAAATATAATCAACATATTAGCCTATTCACTTACTTTTATTTAACATATGAAAACACATAAAAAGTTATAATTGACTAATAAGATTTACATAATTATATTAACATATTAAAACACATAAAAATTATAATTGACTAATAATATTTACATAATTAATTACTAGTGAGTTTCACAATTTGCTCACTTTTAGGCGTGAATTGTTTCTGTTTTATTTTTTACATGCGTTTTATGCGATGCATTTTTTTTATTGTTGTATTATAATGAGTTGATGCCAACCGCGGTATGTTGATTATGAAAGCTATTGTAAAAGCTATTGTATTACTAATAAGATTCGACTTGTTCTAACCATCATTTTTATATGTATAATAACTTCAGTCGCATTGTGATTCTAAAAGAAAAATCATCTGAATCAGATTTCAAGCAAAGGATACAAAGTGATAAAAAGGAATGAAATATGAATGTTAAACAAAGTGTGTATGTCTATTGTTTCTCTACTAGCGATTCAAAAAGTAAAAGAACGAAAATTAGGAAAAAAGACATATAACATGATTGATGGATTGGTTTTAATTTATCCAACGAAAATTAGGAACAAAGACATATAACGTGACAGGTGGACTGGTTTTGATTTACCATATTCTTAGCATTTAAGATATATGTAATTGTGTTTCTTTCATACGATATTATGGACAATAAAATAAGAATAAAGTTCTTTGACTATAAGGGGGGAGGGTATGTCTGCGAGGAATGGCTTCGGGGAGGGGGGTTGCCGAGCGGGGAAGGATTGCCAGTAGTGGATCGGTGAGTGGGGAGTAGGAGAGAAGAGGTGTGGGCTACTCACCGAGAAGGAAGAGAAGAGAGGGAGGAGAGTGAGTGGGTTAATGGTGGACCCCAACCCCTTTTAACCAATCATAATTTTTTTTTAGTTTTTTAGATAAATAGGTTTATTATGTGGGGAGCAATGCGAGTTTTTAATGCAAAATGGGGAGTAAAAGTGGGGAGTTGACATGGCATGAGAAGATTGGTTGGGTTGAGAAGTCACCACTCCCCACATGGTGAGCATTCCTTCCACCCTAAGGGCGGAGAGAGTGTCATCGGGGAGCTTGAGTGGGGAGTGAGTTTGCCGAGTGGGGAGGTGATGCAAGTGGAGAGTTTGCCGAGTGGGGAGGTGATGCCAGTGGATGAGTGGTGAGTGGTGAGTGTGGTATGTTGTGACTACTCACTGAATGGTGAAGAAGAGAGAGAAGGGAGAGAGAGGAGGTTAATGGTGGGTCTTATTCTCATTCAACCAATCTTAAATTTTTCTTTAAATTGTTTACCACTCTCTCTATGTGTTTGAGGCATTGCTAGTGATTGAGTGTAAAATGAGGAGTGAAGAGATGACTTGACATAGCATAAGTTTATTGGTTAGTAAAAATAAAAGTATTTGAGCACTCCTTCCACGCTAATTCTATCATGTATAACTGTCAAGAAAACATAATGCATTTACTCCTTTACCTACTATTATCTTAAACTCAAGTGGTTTTCTGTTAACTTTGCGCCACCGTCAAATCAAGTGATGAAAATGATTGAATACAATTATTTTGGTATTCTGTTAACTTTGACCTATCGATTTCTTCCCTCCCAATCACACTCTACAATCCAAGAATTTTGGTATTCTGTTAACTTTGACCTATCGATTTCTTCCCTCCCAATCACACTCTACAATCCAAGAATTCTCATTCTAGGACTTAGAAACTTTTTTCAACCAATTCAACCTCGATTATAATCTGAATTTAGGTAATTCTTAAGCTTAATCCTATTAATTTTTTATCGTCTACAATAGCACTCTATCAGTTTCTATTAATAATGGCAATTGATTTTCAACTTGAAAAATCATAATCTAGGGTTCATACTAATTTTGGAATTTTAGGATTCTTAATTTAATTAAATTAACCAACATGTTGACACCATAATTTATACTATTTGATATTTTGTTCTTGTTTTAGTCTTAGTCATATTTGTGATAATTCATTGGATTTTATATATTAACTTAATCTTTATATATTAATTATAATATATATATAAGTTTAGGATCAAGGGAGAACTCTCCCTAGTTGTGAGAACTTAGAGAACTTAACCTTACCTTGCGATTTTCGACCCCATTTTTTTCACACCTCTAAATTAAAATGTTATAAAAAACTGCCGTAAAAAAATTCCAAATGATGTTTTTCGCCCCCTTACGGTGGCTGTAAAAAGGTGATGACATAAGCATGACATCACCTTTTACACCATTTACAGCTGTCCTAAATAAAAGAACAAGTTTTTTTTTTTTTGGAAAGTTGATTTTTTTAAGAATTTTTGGAAAAAAAATTGAAAAAACCTTTCGTAAGGCAGAGTTTTCTAAATTCTCACAACTCGGGGAGTTTTTATTTTACCCTAGCCCTATATATATATATATATATATATATATATAGGGAGAGAGAGAGGGGTGAAGATCATTTAGAAACCACCATGGCGAGAACCACTGTGAACACAACTAAAACTACTGAAAAAAAACTTAAAAAGCACACAGTTTTTTTAAAAATTTCCAATAAAATCGCAAGTTTTTATTAATAAAAGAATTAAAATATTTTTTTTATAAAAAGTCGGGATTTAACTGTAAAATATTTTATAAAAAAATTTAGCAATTAGTTTTGAGGTTGGCTTTAGAGTCTAGTTTTTTTAGCATTTAAATTGGGTGACGGTTTAGGTTTTTTTAGGTTTTTGGGGGTGGGGACAAGGGTAGGGGTGGCAAGGTGATGGGGGTGGGGGCTTTAGTTTTCAAGGGATTTTGGTGGGGTATAGTTTTTTTTTTGTTTTTTTGGAAGGGGTGGGTGTGTTGGTTTTTTGGTGGTCGTGTGGTGGGGGGGAGTTCATTGTTTGTTTTTTGTTTATTTTGGTTGTGTTCATATTGGTTCTTATGGTTGTTGTGCTAAAGTTGGTTCTCGCATTAACTTTACCCTATATATATATATATATATATATATATATAGATTATCGTTAGTATTTTGAAGTCATAATGAAATCTTACAAATATTATTGGGACTCTTTGCCATAAACTAGATAATGCTTAAGAGTAAATTACAAAAATCATCCTTAAAGTTGTTATTATATCAGTTTATTTTCATGGTTAAATCTGACCAAGTGGACCCCGTGTGAGGGAAAATTAGACTTTTAACCATTTATTTATATAAAATATTATAATACATAAAACAAAAGATTTTTTTTTTTAAAAAAACATATAAAAATTCATCTCACATCTCACATCTCGGTTCTCTTTATCTGTCTTTCTCTCTTTCTTCCCTTTTCTCACACAACCACTACTCACGACCATCAGCTGCCAGCATCAACTACCCCATCATCATCACCTGACCTAACCACCCACGAACATGGCCACTCATTCTCTCTCTCTCTACCCCTCTTTCTATCTCTCTATCTCTTTCAATATTTCTATTTTGAGTAAACAACCATTTTGATCCCTGAGGTTTGGCCACTTTTGTCATTTTAGTCCAAAACTCAAACCTTTTGCATCTGGGTCCCTGTGGTTTTTGTTTTGTTTCCATTTTGGTCCAAAAGTCAGATCAACTCCTATTTGTCATATAAAATCATGCTATTTTGTCATTTTTCTCAGGGGCAAAATAGTCATTTTTTATCACCTTTATCAGTGATTGCTAATAGTTCAGCTGCAGTAGAAACATCCTCAGCAGACAAACACAAATTACTCTCCCAGTTGGATTCTTAGCCAATTTCGCCCTCTCTCCATACGAAACCCTAACCGCCACAGAACATCATCCACCGGCACCGGAGTACCTTATTATTCTCTTCCAAAAACCTAACCACCATGGCTTCAATCTCCTCACTAACCTTACCTTCCCGTTTCAAAACCCTAACCAACTCCCTAAGTTTCACCACCGAATGCAGCGTGATCCCACGCGCCGCCAGATTCTCTGTCCCACCTTACTCCCGATCAATCAACACCACGACGTCACTAACCCTAAGTCCGCCGTCTCAATAACCGACGCTCCACTCGTGACCAAATCCTCAACAATGAGACACCTGTTAGGTTGAAACACACCTTTAATTGCCTTCGAAGTGCCATAATCTTTGATTTCTTTGACGTTGGAGGTGGTGGAGATGACGTTGGCGATGGGGAGGCGGTGTAGGGTACGCCGCAGATGACGTCGTATGCGGTGGTTGGAGGGAGGGTGGAGATGATGATGTCGGAGATTTGACGGAGGAGGTTTGGGTAGGAGATGGTGAGACGAAGGTCGATGTACATTGGTGATGTGATGCCGGATTTTAGCTTGAAGGTTCCGAATTTGCATCTCATTCTCTAGCGATTTCTCCAATCCTTGATTTGATTTGCTTTGCTTACGCACAGCCCAGGAAGAAGAAGCTATGTTAATTTATTATTTTAATTAATAATTTGTTATAATAAACTTATAATGATCATTCTGCCCATGAGGAAAAAGACAAAAAACCAAGATTCTATTTGAGAAATCTAAGTTGATCTGACTTTTGGACCAAAATGGCAATAAAACAGAAACCACAGGGACCCATATGCAAAAGATTTGAGTTTTGGACTAAAGTGGCAAAAGTGACCAAACCTCAGAGACCAAAATGACAGTTTACTCTTCTATTTTTTTTCTCCCATTCCCCCTCTCTTAGTTCTCCACCGCCACCACCAATCATCAGTCCCAACTCTGTCGCCACCAGCCATCCATCACTGACACTATGTTTAAATTTGCTTTCATGGTGTTTTTTGGAAAAGAAAACAAGTCCAATCCTAGTCACCCACTAACTAACTGAAACCCTCGACAATCTCCACAAACCCATCCTCTTCATCTTCCCATCTCTTTTTACACTCCTCTTAACCTCTTTTTATTCTACTTCTAATCAGTGACTTCTGTTATAGTTTGGGTCCCACCAACCCAAACCCTCGTTTCACAAACCCTGGAACTACTGTTTTTGAAATTAGAGTTTGGCTGAAGTTAACAGCTTTGTTCCGAGGAGCTCAAAATCTTACTGCTTGTATGAAAAGGATTGTTGATCTTAAGAAGGATTTCAGGACTTCTAAAGTTGCTTCTCAAGCTTAATTGTTCATGGGTTTTTTTAATCAAGATGTAATTCTTGTATAAGTTGATTATGAGATTTGATTTTGTAGCAATTTTGGTCTTGATAAGGAATTGAGTCTTGAATCAAGAGGTAATTATTGTATCAGTTGAATATGAGATTTGATTATTCATGGGTTTTTTAATCAAGAGGTAATTGTTGCATCGACATTTTTTGTTCTTTATTGGATTGTTATCTGTTTTAAAATTTTCAGTTTCTTTATGTATTAAAATGTTTTATATGAATAAATGGTAAAAATTCTAATTTGTCTCTCATGGGGTCTACTTGATCAGATTTAACTATGTAAATAATCTGAGTTGAGGCTAAAGGATATAACGTGCAAGTGTTTGCAAACATCGAATTAGTTTTTTGTACTTTTTGAAGACAAATAACGTAGTTTGCAATCTGGTGTTAAGATAAAGGACATTTGTAATTTACTCTAAACTTAATTATGTATTTATTCTAAATATATATTCCATACACACTATATACACAACCCTAAATTCACATTTTATTATTCTAAGTGACTCCTTTTCGTGACTTTTAGACAAATTTTACTCATGATAAATAATTCAGGTCTATTTGAATTATTATGGCCTTAGAATATTTTTAGAGACTTCTAGAAGACTAAATCGTTTAAATATATATTTTGACTAACGAAAAATAATATATTACAACCAAATCATATTAGATGATTGTGCACTAGTGGATATTAATGAATAAAAATCATTATACACTTTTATGCACATTCAAACAATCATTTCTTGTCATATTTATTATTTAGAGTAACAGTAATATTTATTACAAAATATATATTCCATCACATCACATAAGTCATAGTATTTATTTAATATGAATAACTTGTTACTTTATATTTATACTAGTTGTTGGAATCATATACTTGAGTCATTTTGACATACTTATAGACATTGGAATTTATATTAGATTTGTTATATATATATTCTAACATGACACTATTAGAGAACTCGTTTTGGTTAAACTAATTTATAAGCATATAAATGCAATTTTAGTCGAGCAATAATATACAACATATATTTCTTTTATGATAAATATAGTATATTCTATTTAGTCGAAAGCATATAAATGCAATTTTAGTCAAGCAATAATATACAACATATATTTCTTTTATGGTAAATATAGTATATTCTATTTAGTCGAAACCATACAAACTATAGTTATTTCACTATCTTATAAATACGAGTTATTTTAAAAACTTGAATCTATATACTTTTATGCTATTTAATTGTTTGACTCCTTTAGAATCCTAGATTTAATCCCTAAACTCATATGAACCTATAAACCCCTATTCCATGGTATTTGTATTATTCGTTTTATTCATACTTTCATATTAAATATTGTTAGGATAATTCTTGGGATCCGTTCCAAAAATGCTACAACTTATGCTAAGTTTTATTTTAATTAACTTCGCAACAATAAGTAGATCTAACTCTATCCTTCTTTTTACATTTAAACTTTTTGGGTATATCATGTGTCATGTATTCGCATACATATTCACTTTAATCACAGCTTGCAAAGTCAATGTATAAATTAGGTGTTGTGTAGTTGTGGTTTGTTTATTTTTTTTATGTGAAGTCGTAGTCAATTGTATTCTAGCATGTCATTGTGGATACACTGGCTGACTGGTTCCTCACAGCCACGGGTTGTAGTTTGATATCTCCACCATCATTAGATTCGCTCTTTGGGAATTGAGTCTCGCATAGTTGCATAGTCACGTTATCGCTATATTCGCATATTCTAATAATCGTGTTATCTCATTTGTTATGTATTGATTATTGTTGTTTTGTATATGTTGTGGTTATTATTCCAACTCTTGAATTGCATGTTAATCATTTTAAAGATAATTAAACAAAATTATTTTATTTAAATAAAGATTTACTCACCAACTTTTAGTTGACCCAAAAGTTATTTTTACGCAAAAAGAGGATATCGGGTTTGACGAGACGACGAGGGGGGACACGTATAAATATGCCTTAAACAAATAAACATGACTTTATTTCATTTTTTATGCCTTAGATTATGTATGGATTATTTTAGAACTTATATGATTATGTGACATTTTTAATTATGACATGAATAAATTAAACTTTTAATAGTTGTCATAAGCTTTGGACAATTATCTCGCTCCGATCGATAATCTGCTACGAGTCAAGATTTGACAAATAACCCCCAAATCTTGAGTTTGAAAATCGAGGTAGAGAAGTGGAGGTGTTCTTTTCAAACGGTTTCATTCTCACTGAGCTTGTAACCAAAACCTACTCCATAAACCCCTAAGAATGGAAGATTAATAAACACGAGAAACCCCTAATAATGGAAGATTAATAAACACGTGAAGATAGAGGGAAATGGAGAATTATAGGTGATGTAGCTATAGTCAAACAAACCCTCAACTTCCAATTTACAACGCTTATGAAATATATTTAATGTGTATTAAACTAGGTTATAATCCATGAACTTCATTGGATGAAAAATTTTAATTACATCAAACATAATTCTATAAATAAAATAAATTCATACAAAGTAACATATTACATTATTTACATATATAGAGGAAATACAATTAAAAATACATATAAGTTTTAAAAATATTTGATTTTTTTATCATTGATTATGTCAAGGATTAAGGATATGCACATTTCTTGAACGTTTTGATCCTAACTTTTAATCATATTATTAATCAAATCACTTTAAATATTTTAAGATAATATAAATAGTTTAAATTGTGTAAACATTTAGCTTTAAAAAAGTAATATAAGTACTTTAAATAGTGTAAACATCTAGTTGTAAAAAATATAATACCGTGTTTTAAATTGTTTATGGTCAAACTAATGGTTTAAATACTTAAGATACATGTATATAAGCTACATAGGTGATGTGTATGTTTAGGTAGTGACTTTAGTTGGCATTTTGAACACGTTTATCAAGATTTTAATTTTATAAAACTGATTTTTATTTAAACTAAATACACACAACATGTAGCGAACTTATCACATATAGTATATGTTAGATAAGAACCGAGCATCATTCAAGGATACACTTCCCCTTACTCAATCCTCCACCCAAATTTATTTATAGATAGGTTATTAAACTAAATAGTAATAGATTGATTCTTGGATAAGTCTTGCTTATTTAATTTAGTAAATTTCATTAGTGTGGAGAATGCTTAATCCTTCTTAGTTCATTTCCTAGTTATCTTCTAATAAATATAGAAAGAAACTCATATTAAGGTCATCATGCTTGTCTCAATCTTACCACAACATATTGATGGACTAGTCTGAAGTTGCCTACTTTATTGACTCTTCATTTGAACAACCCTAGTCTTACGAAAAGTAAACAATAAGCCATAAAAATCCGGTTTTAAAATCATCTTGGTTTTATATCTTTTTATAACTTAGTTAGTTTGTGTTAATCCGAGCTTAAACTCAGGATTCAGGTTAAGATTTATTCCGTACTAATGCGAATAACTTCCAAATTAACTAAGTTTCTGAATAAACAAAATAAATAGTCATTTGATCTTGTTACCTAGTGCGCCTGTATAGTCGTTATCCTTTTTTGGGTCACATAAGTACTTAGTAACAATTTAGCCGGTCTCAGTACATTGTCGGATTACCTAACCCCCATTAATTAACGTTTCTTAACTTTTACCCGCAAAGGAGATCTGGTGCACTACTAAAAGCCTCCCTTAGGATCTTCCTGCAATATTAGAAATCTTTCGTTACCCTATGATCTAGTTCAATACTAGAAACTTGTCCCCCAAATTTGTTTCAATATTAGAAAACCCCTAGTAAGATCTAGTTCAATACCAGAAGCTTACACCAGATCCAATTAACGGTACCAGAAGTCGACACACACTAAGTTAAGTTAAGTTAGATTGATTTAGCCAAATTAAGTTATTAAGTTAATTTATTTTAGGAGCTAAATGATACTGTCACAAAAGATAATAAATCAAGAATTAGTAAAAGATAAACACACTTAATAAAATAAAATAGTAGGTTAAATAAGTTTAAGTAATCCAAGAATGAGAGGAAAAGAGATATTATAGCCATACAGAGATCTTAAAACCTTTACCCATGGTGACTACCAATCTTGCATAAAGATCAAGCTCAAGTGTGTGTAAAGTATTTCTCAACTCGCATTTATTTCATTTATTTAGTGAACAAAGTATCGATTCTTTATTGTTGAAGAGAGAGATCAAAGATAGAATTTTGTAATTGTGTGTTTGGAGAAGTTTCGATTGGCATGGAGGCCTTCCCTAAGTATCAACCTCTCTTCTACCAAGCAATGAGGCTTATAAAAAATCAAAGAAATGACACACTTAGGCATCAATACAATAAGGTCCATGAATCAACCACACATTCAAGAAGATATGACCCTCAAAAGGGTCCCATATAGGGCTCTGGGAGCAATTCCGAAGAAACTAGAAGTAAAAACTCTATGCACAACTTGGCACACCAAATGATTCGGAGTGGACACTATTTATAGGTTGTTGGGTGACTAACATGCACAACCACAACGTGTACGAGTGTGTATGTCTTTTTTTTTTGTCGTAGAAGCGCTCCTTTCTGTCATGGCAGGTATGCCTATGATATGCATGCCCATGCATAGGGACAGGTGTCCAGACAGGCCCCACTGCAGGTGGCAGTTGGCATATTTCTTTTCTTCCACGTTGTCTTTTCTTAATTTGTCTTTTCTGGAGGCACGGTCGTGTACCATAGTGTACAAAGGCATGCATGCCAGTTTTGTCTTGGCCAACAAGTTTCTTTCTTTTCCAAGATGTGGTCTTGAGGCGGCATAGTCGTGCATCAGCAAATACACGGGCGTGCATGAGGCAAACTTGTATTTGTCGTCCATTTTTTATCGGTTTTCACTTCTTTTATATTATAGACCTTAAAATTCTAGAAAATCAAAGGGGATGATTTAAACGGTGTTTTCTTGTAATAAAGTCTTAAAAGTAAATAAAGATGAGGGATAGATATGCATATAAAACATGTAAAATTTTGGCATATGATGATAAAAAAAAACCGAAACCAAGATAGAATAATCAATGAACAATACAGGTAAGCAATAGGAAATAATAGAATTTAAAGCCAATGCAAGAAAGTTGAAGACACAGTTGAAATAAACATATAGTCAACATAAAAATACGAAAACAATAGAATCATAAGTCGAAGACCATTATTATCTACTATCATAGGTTTCTGAGCCTTTGCAACCAACAACTTTCCTTCTTCTGTTGACCATTTGAAAGGACAAGTATCACCTATCGAAATATCCTTATGAATCATCGCATCACCCCATTCGATGACATTAAACCATATATAAAATAATATAAAAATAAAATTAATAATACAAAGGTAAATTAAACAATACAACATATTAATACATAAACAATACAACATATTAATACATTATTATGAAGTTAACAAACTTTGAACGACAACCAAATTTGTATGCATGATTTGCATTTTACATTTATCACCCTTAATAACAATGATAGTGCGAATATGAATATAACTACAAGTATTTTTGGATCATATAACTACAAACATTTATAGATTATACTTAACTAATATTTCAAATAAGAATTATGTTAATAAGTCATGTAGTAAGAATGTCAGATCCATTATTTATGCTTTCGGTAAGTATGCATATACGTATGGCTATTTAAAGATGGCAACAACATAAGAATTGTGTTAATAAGTTATAAAAGTAGTAAGAAAGTCAGATCTATTATTTATGCTTTCGGTAAGTATGCATATACGTATGGCTATTTAAAGATGCCAACAACAAAAATTGCTAGAAATTATATAGAGACTGGTCAATCTAAAATCGTTAAACAGTAAAATAAATAAAACTTATAGAAAATATTTGTGATTGTATAGTTGGAACAGAAAATTTTTCGTAATGCAAAACGTTATATGTTGATCAGTTCTGTTTAAACATAATGGAAAACACGTAAATAATACCTGATACAGCAAACAGGTCAGCAGAGAATCCAGTCAGAGACGCAGCCATGGAGTTCGACATAGTTGTCAGCTTGATCTGGTTCCCCTTTAGGATGTATCTTCATGATGGTAGTACCGAGTTCTTTAGGGCTGAAGAACTCGTAGTAATGGAGAGAGAGGAGGGGCGATTTTAGATGTGATGTTATGAATGTCTAACCCTAATCCCTCTCTAGTAATATCCTTATATACATCCAAGGGGAAACCCAATTAGTTAATTAGGGT
This sequence comes from Scalesia atractyloides, assembly GCA_947069175.1. Classification (NCBI taxonomy): domain Eukaryota; kingdom Viridiplantae; phylum Streptophyta; class Magnoliopsida; order Asterales; family Asteraceae; genus Scalesia; species Scalesia atractyloides. Next base: position 61,882 of record CAMTDV010000038.1, on the reverse strand, counting down.
AAATCGGCCCATCAACAATTACCAACTAATTATATTATAGGTTTTAATATATTTTGATCTATATTATATAAATGATAATGATGGCTATATGATTAAATAAATATAAATAGATATTTAATCTTACATTCTCCCACTTAGCTGATAATCATTTATTATGAGTATTAGATTAGTCTGATCAGAAGTTAATACTCATTTTAGCTTTAAACCAAGAACCATAGCAGAGAAATACAGCCGTTGAGTCATTGTGCAACTCAGGGCCCCCATTAATCATACTACAGCCTCAATTTAAAACCTAACATTATGAACAAAATAAGCCCTTTAGCGTTTGGTTTGTATTTATATTTGTGTATATGTCATTATAACCGGCAGAACATGTGTTAGAGACATACAAAATCAAACTGACGAGGAAAATTAATTAATAGTTAGTCATTCATAGTACGATATGCAGTTGTACATGGTCATTTATTAAAACCCGTCTTTTTTATGAGCTCTCTTAATAAGACTTATGGGTAATAGACCTTTAGTTATAAGATCCTTAAGCATATCATGAAAGTATTTGATACAAAGATTCAGTTTCCTCAATTCATTCATAAACGAACAATTAATTTCGTATCGAAATTAAATCAGCACCACTCGAACTGTTAGTGTTCAAGGAGACATGGTAGCTGACTTTATCACAATAAGGCTTCAATATATAATTTATATGGAGTTAATAAACTTATGAGTCCGTTGATAAATTTTCAACAACATTTAGTGACTATTGCTTTGTGATCAGCAACATATTATGTCATTATAACTTAGGTTGTTATCAGTTCATTATGACTCCTCCATGAGATAGAATTTGTCTGCTGACATAAGGATATACCCCGAAATACATTTTGCCATCTTTGAATATTTCAAAGTTAGAGTAATCAACCGGTTTGAGTTCTCATTTCTTCTTTAAAATTATAGTCTCCCGTTTCTTTTATAGATATTTTAATACTCCATAAGATACTTCACATTAATCTAGACATATCTAGTGTGTTGCAATGTGAGTAATATCTAAACGAATAGACTTGAATCTACATAAGGCTTCTAACTAACGGAGCATAAGTAATCCTCTAAACAAGAGCAATATTACATATGTATAGACCCATTTAAGGTTAAACTTATGGAACGAAACTAATGTCCCATTGGGTCTATCTCAGTATGTTATGATATCTATCATGTAAGACATATCTCTGAGATCTATTATATCAAAGTTTGTATTAACAATGCTTTGACATATGTAACATATATACTTGTCAAAAGAATGTCATCTAAATAAGGACAAGTTTATTTTAGTTGCTCCCACTCATCTTGAGGTAGGTACATTAATCCACTTGATTCTTGATGAAAATAATTAAGACTTCATCGCATTATGACCTTGGCATTAACCCATACATGGATTTTATCGGCTTATAGACAAAATGTTCTTTAACCTTAAGTTTAGAACTTTCAGGTTGTTTTATAAACATGTAAATATGTCAGTCAATTGTTAGGGAAAGTTATTTTAATTTTCATCTAATGTAGCTCAAAACTATTATAAGCTACTAGAACAGTGATGATCCTAAAAGAAATCTTTTGTAATGTAGGTAATAAAGATTCTTTGATAATTTATCTCTTCCTGAGTATAACCTTTGACAATCAATCATGCTTCTTTGTATCTTAACGTTTATATTAGGATTTGATTTGGTTATGAACACTCTTAGGTAATTCATTCAAATCCCAAACGTTATTCGAACACATAAAATCAGTTTTACTAGAAAACAGTTTTATTCCGTTTAGAAGATTGATTGACGCTACTGTTTAATTAGAAGAGTAGGATCAGTAAACTTTTCCAATCCATTTCAACTTTTAGTTAGGGAGGTTACATAATCATCAAAGTTAGTAGGTTTTTAAACCTAGATGACCTCCTGAGTTGATTATTGGGTTTATTAGAAGTTTCATTTTTATGGATTAGCTCTTGCTCAGGTTGCTATCGTTTTCAAGATTCTAAATTTGTAAGAGTTAGTGCAGTATAGTGTACAAGAGGTGTAATCTGAGTTAAATTTGGAGTAAAATTTAATGAATCTCTTCCCCCCGCCTCTTGTATTCCTTGCAAGTCATGATAAAGACTTTTACTGCTCCCACTGACCTTAGATGTCTTTAGGAACTCAGCATGCTTAAGGTCAATATTTAACGACCAACAAATTCTAATAGAGAAAAACATATTAATGATTTTAGTCGTTGTAGTTTCTCTTGTTGAGGATTATGTTAGTTTAGGTAGGAAATCTAAGTATGCCCACAATTAAGCAACAATTAAGCTTTTGTAAGAGTATCATTAGATTGTAAGGAGACAAGTTTTGATGAAACAATATTAAAATTTGAGCAGTGTCTTGTACAAGAGGTGTAAGTTGAAGTAATGTGAAGTTTGCACTCCCCCACCTCTTGCAACTTTTACAAGTTATAATTAAGACACTTAGTGTTCCCACTGAACTTTGATATCTCTAGAAATGCTACAAGAGAAGTTTCAATGAGGTACGTGACGTGAGAACCTATCATATATATGTTAGACTTTACTTGATTTCCTTAATGTCCAGATGTCGTAAGAAACTTAGGGACATATTTAATAGAAATCATGTTAAGTACATATATGAATAGATTTCTTTAAGACCATGGGCCATATAAGACAAATTTAGATACAAGTAGATAGTCTTTAATTGATAAATGAACTATGTCTGAATATTCCATTTTGAATAAGTTCCACGAATGTCAACAAATAACTTATGGTGGACCCATACTTATTCCTTTAGCCAAAATATTTTAGAGCTTTTAACATTATGATTTAAAATCACTTAAAATGAGATTAGATGAAAAATCATCCTCATTAACCATGTCATGATTTCTCATGATTTTCGGTTACAATAGATGAAATTCATAGGTCTCATTTTTCTTTTTTTAAATTCTCATTTGCATGATAACAAAAGTTGTGAAAATGTAAGGTATCCTCTAGTTTCATCCTATTAATGTTTCTATCCAGATTCTGAGAATAACTAATATGAGAGTTTAAGGTAAGTGTGACTTTATGTTGGCTATGTAAACCTCACAACTGTCATAATATAGCTTTAGTATGGATACTAAATTCTAATGAATTTCTAGAATATGTAATGTATCACAAAGCATAACTAGAAGACAATTTTTTATGATTCTTATAACCTTAACATTTAATTTTGTCACTAACTCTCATGTTAGTTATTTGTTGAATTATAGTAAGGAAACATAGAGAACTAGAGTCAACTTATCATGTGTTAATTGGAATATTTGGATTAGCAGACTTAAATATCATTAGTAGGCGACTACCTAATTAATTCATCCAACTGTTGGAATTAGTACATGTATTTTGTCAATGGACCTTAGAAGTATCCTCTTTTAAGGTTTTAGTGATTGTAAGGTGAATAACATCTTATTTTCCAGTTTTAGGCACTTCTTTTCCTGTACGTATGTTGCTGATCAACACACTCATTTTCCTTGGGACTTTAGAGTGTTACAGTTGATTTATAAGGTAACAAATTGTACTTGTGGAAAAGTTAGTAATAGTGCACTGAAAATATATTTATTTCCATGTATAAGCCCTATATTTATGGGTCATGATATTGTATATTATGATGTATTCACAGATGTCACTTAACCTTATAGTTTAGAATTTGAAATATGGCACACATCTAGGAGTTCTTCTGATTATTGCATAAAATTAGATTAGTCTTAGGAAAAACTTAATCTCTAATAACTTAGTGATAACTTTTATGTTAAATGAGTTATTGATTATATCAGGTTTTCAGTTTGTTTTCCAGATTAGGGAAAACTGACAGAACCGATTTGAGCAACATACGCACTGATACCACATGTTGATCAGTTCTGTTTAAACATAATGGAAAACACGTAAATAATATATGATACAGCAAACAGGTCAGCAGAGAATCCAGTCAGAGACGCAGCCATGGAGTTCGACATAGTTGTCAGCTTGATCTGGTTTCCCTTTAGGATGTATCTTCATGATGGTAGTACCGAGTTCTTTAGGGCTGAAGAACTCGTAGTAATGGAGAGAGAAGAGGGGCGATTTTAGATGTGATGTTATGAATGTCTAACCCTAATCCCTCTCTAGTAATCTCCTTATATACATCCAAGAGGAAACTCAATTAGTTAATTAGGGTAAATCGGCCCATCAATAATTACCAACTAATTATATTATAGGTTTTAATATATTTTGATTTATATTATATAAATGATAATAATAACTATATGATTAAATAAATATAAATAAATATTTAATCTTACATTATAAACCTATATCAATCTTGTAATGAGAACTTTTATAGTAGAAAGATAAATGAGGATCAAACAAATGGCCTAATTCAGCCAAAACCAAAATAACAAATCAAATTGTTTAGGGTTAGGCTAAATATCCTTTTTTTTTTACTTTCTATACTCACCCTTAGAAAATCTATTTAGAACTTGTCGTATTCAGCCCTTTATAACATCATTATTTAAAAAAAAATCATAGTACAAAGGGTTTATTTATATGAACAATAAAATGGTTTTTGAAAAAAAAAAAGTTTTCTTTTAATACCAAAGAAGATATTTTTATTGTTTACATAAAGTTTCTTATATGAACAAGGTGTTTTTATTGTTTAGTTATTTAAAAAACATAATTTTAAATTATATAAAAAAATTCTTTTTCACATAAATGTTTTTAAAAGCGTTTTAAAACTTTTCATAAACTAGTATTTTAAGTATATATAATTTTTTAAATAATAATCATATAACTTTTTTTTCTAAATAATAAATAAAAGTTGTTTATTTTTAGGTGTACCCTCTTTCTAAACCATAAATAAACGTTGTTTATGTTTTAGCGTACCCTCTACGCATGTAAACGAATAGAACGTAGTGAACCGTTCGGGAATCCTTCATATGAAAGTTCGTTTATATAATAATGAACAATTCTTTTTGTTTATTTAGTTAAATAGAAGAATATAAATATATGTTTCGTTATTCATTTGCATTCATAGACGTACTTTATGTTCGTTCATTTATAATCGTCCATTTATATTCGTTAATTTTAGTTCATGTTTTTTTGCTTATGCTCGTAAATTGTTAATTTAGAATGTTAACGAACCGACACAAACACACGCACACTCATTTTTCAGATGGGCGATAATGAATGCGTTAATTAACATTTTTATTGTTCATTAAGATAGCATATAAAACTTATATGAAAGATATACAAATAACAACTTTTTAGAAATATATAAATAACACATTCATAAAAGATAATTTTTAGAAATAAAAGTTATTAAAAAAACATTTTATAGTAAATGGAAGATACAACATTCAGAAAATAAATAAATAAATCTAATAATAAAAGATAAAAAATGGCAAAAAAAACAAAAAGATTTAAATTGTATTAATTTGAAACATAAAGTAGGGTTACGTTTAGTAAAATTCAAAGAGAGTAGGGGGATACGTTTTACAGCGTCATTGTTTATTATATATAATAGATAATAGATACCTGCACACACCATTCCCTTTGCTACATCCGGTAAACACATTGTTTTTTAAATAATTCTTACTTATCATTTAATTTGATTTACTCTTATTTCTCTTATAAATTGTACTTGTTAACTTATCATTTAATTTGATTTACTCTTATTTCTCTTATAATTGTACTTGTTAACTTACAAAACAATTAATAGCAGTTGTTTTTTTCGACATTGTTATGTATATTTTATTGAAAACGTAATTGTAATTAAAATAAAGTATTTTTTTACTATAAATTATGCAAAATACAAATATCGTAACTATACCGAACGAGTCCAGCATTATACCGAACCAAACTGAATCGGTACCATACCGAGTCGACTATACTGTAGCGAACCGGTACCCACATAACAATATCGGCGCTGGTAACTATATTATTTTTTGGTTTTCGGTTTCGCATGTATTTCTTTTATCAATAAACTTCATTTTTCTTTAACAACTTAATTTTAACACACGATTATGTTTAATTTCTTTTTCTACATTCCTATACAAAAATTTTATAAAAAACATCGATATTCAAAGTACGGTATTTTTTAATTCTCCGTACCAACCACCCAATATTGGAACCGGTATTGTATTAAGTTTTATGTCTTTTGATTTCAATACAAATTGGTTTTGGTATTTTACAGTATTTATGCACCACATGTACGAACCGGTATTACACTGCCATAATCGGTACGGTATTTGATTTGTGGTCTTAATAATTTTTCAGTTTTGGTAATTTCGTTGCTAGTAGCGAATACTTTTTTGTTAATATTTTGGTACAAACTATACCGAGTACAGGTATCGTACCATAACCTCAATGAGCCGAAATGATAACGTTGGTACCAGTATATGTTTTCATTTTTATGGTTTTTAATCCATGTAAAACATTATGTATCAAACAATATACTTTTTTCATTATAGTAATACATACATGTTTCCCGTTGCACCGTGCGAGAGAAGTTCCAATAATTTATAGTGTTAACTTCTTTATGGAGATATGATTGGTTCAATTGTGTAGCATTGTTTTAGCTTGAGTCGTGTAATATATATCTGTCTAAATTATGAAAGGGAAAGACTCCTGTATTTACAAGTATATGCACCTTTCAATATAGATCGCGAGTTCCAAATAAATGCAATTCATCCTTAATTAAGATGTCAACCATACAAAGAGATTATTAAAAGTTGGTTCATACGAAATGTAACTTCGTAAACTAATTAGATTAAATGAAGAGTAAAATGTAATTTGCGTCGATGAGGTATGATAGTGGGATCAACTTGCATCCTTATTTTGAAAAAATGGATATTTGAGCCTCATTCATTTGTTTTTCGCTACATTTTCAGTCCTTTTGTCATCCTCTCGTTAGTATGACCGTCAACTGAAAGGGTAGTTCGGCTCCCTCAGCCCCCCCCCCCCATCACTCCATGACCTTTTCGCGACTGACCCTACACTCCACTTGGTGTCACATATTTTTCAAATATTCTTTTCTTAATTTGAGTTCTGGAATTGGAATTGTTTGGTTTCACAAGGTATGCAGAAGGTACATACAATATTTTGCAGCAAATGCAGATGGTGATTTCAACTTTTTAACGATGGTTGTTGGAAATCGGGCCCTTGATAAAACACACACAAACATTTGAACGAACTGTTTGTTTCTTTTATTATTTATCAATTAAAAGCACACACATACAATAACTCTAACCATCTATTGATACTAAAACTTATTCTAATTCGAACCTAACTCAAACTCTATTAAATAAAGTTCTAGATAAACCATATTAATTTAAACTAATAATTATCTCTAAATTTTATTGTAAAAGACTAAATAAATAATTAACCATGATTATCTATAACCTGTCTTGATCTATATCTCTTTAATTCAAGATTAAGGTCTTCAGTGGCTGGACTTACCGTAGCCACTCCTTATGTTTGTTTGGCTCTCCAAGTGGTTTCGCAAAAATATCATCGTGTAAAGAACGTGATATCCGAGCAATTGTCAAAGATGTATTGCACCCTCGATTCTTATGGTAGTTGTATTATACCATCAATTTATGACATAGAAATCTAGAAAGAAAAGGTGAAAGGTGTTCTAAAACGCGTCTTTAAGTATATATAATTTTTTAAATAATAATCACATAACTTTTTTTTCTAAATAATAAATAAAAGTTGTTTATTTTTAGGTGTACCCTCTTTCTAAACCATAAATAAACGTTGTTTATGTTTTAGCGTACCCTCTACGCATGTAAACGAACAGAACGTAGTGAACCGTTCGGGAATCCTTCATATGAAAGTTCGTTTATATAATAATGAACAATTCTTTTTGTTTATTTAGTTAAATAGAAGAATATAAATATATGTTTTGTTATTCATTTCCATTCATAGACGTACTTTATGTTCGTTCATTTATAATCGTCCATTTATATTCGTTAATTTTAGTTCATGTTTTTTTGCTTATGCTCGTAAATTGTTAATTTAGAATGTTAACGAACCGACACAAACACACGCACACTCATTTTTCAGATGGGCGATAATGAATGCGTTAATTAACATTTTTATTGTTCATTAAGATAGCATATAAAACTTATATGAAAGATATACAAATAACAACTTTTTAGAAATATATAAATAACACATTCGTAAAAGATAATTTTTAGAAATAAACGTTATTAAAAAAACATTTTATAGTAAATGGAAGATAAAACATTCAGAAAATAAATAAATAAATCTAATAATAAAAGATAAAAAATGGCAAAAAAAAACAAAAAGATTTAAATTGTATTAATTTGAAACATAAAGTAGGGTTACGTTTAGTAAAATTCAAAGAGAGTAGGGGGGATACGTTTTACAGCGTCATTGTTTATTATATATAATAGATAATAGATACATGCACACACCATTCCCTTTGCTACCTCCGGTAAACATATTGTTTTTTAAATAATTCTTATTTATCATTTAATTTGATTTACTCTTATTTCTCTTATAAATTGTACTTGTTAACTTATCATTTAATTTGATTTACTCTTATTTCTCTTATAAATTGTACTTGTTAACTTACAAAACAATTAATAGCAGTTGTTTTTTTCGACGTTGTTATGTATATTTTATTGAAAACGTAATTGTAATTAAAATAAAGTATTTTTTTACTATAAATTATGCAAAATACAAATATCGTAACTATACCGAACGAGTCCAGCATTATACCGAACCAAACTGAATCGGTACCATACCGAGTCGACTATACTGTAGCGAACCGGTACCCACATAACAATATTGGCGCTGGTAACTATATTATTTTTTGGTTTTCGGTTTCGCATGTATTTCTTTTATCAATAAACTTCATTTTTCTTTAACAACTTAATTTTAACACACGATTATGTTTAATTTCTTTTTCTACATTCCTATACAAAAATTTTATAAAAAACATAGATATTCAAAGTACGGTATTTTTTAATTCTCCGAACCAATACCAGCCACCCAATATTGGTACCAGTATTGTATTAAGTTTTATGTCTTTTGATTTCAATACAAATTGGTTTTGGTATTTTACAGTATTTATGCACCACATGTACCGAACCGGTATTACACTGCCATAATCGGTACGGTATTTGATTTGTGGTCTTAATAATTTTTCAGTTTTGGTAATTTCGTTGCTAGTAGCGAATACTTTTTTGTTAATATTTTGGTACAAACTATACCGAGTACAGGTATCGTACCATAACCTCAATGAGCCGAAATGATAACGTTGGTACCAGTATATGTTTTCATTTTTATGGTTTTTAATCCATGTAAAACATTATGTATCAAACAATATACTTTTTTCATTATAGTAATACATACATGTTTCCCGTTGCACCGTGCGAGAGAAGTTCCAATAATTTATAGTGTTAACTTCTTTATGGAGATATGATTGGTTCAATTGTGTGGCATTGTTTTAGCTTGAGTCGTGTAATATATATCTGTCTAAATTATGAAAGGGAAAGACTCCTGTATTTACAAGTATATGCACCTTTCAATATAGATCGCGAGTTCCAAATAAATGCAATTCATCCTTAATTAAGATGTCAACCATACAAAGAGATTATTAAAAGTTGGTTCACACAGAAATGTAACTTCGTAAACTAATTAGATTAAATGAAGAGTAAAATGTAATTTGCGTCGATGAGGTATGATAGTGGGATCAACTTGCATCCTTATTTTGAAAAAATGGATATTTGAGCCTCATTCATTTGTTTTTCGCTACATTTTCAGTCCTTTTGTCATCCTCTCGTTAGTATGACCGTCAACTGAAAGGGTAGTTCGGCTCCCTCAGCCCCCCCCCCCCCCCCCCCCCCCATCACTCCATGACCTTTTCGCGACTGACCCTACACTCCACTTGGTGTCACATATTTTTCAAATATTCTTTTCTTAATTTGAGTTCTGGAATTGGAATTGTTTGGTTTCACAAGGTATGCAGAAGGTACATACAATATTTTGCAGCAAATGCAGATGGTGATTTCATCTTTTTGACGATGGTTGTTGGAAATCGGGCCCTTGATAAAACACACAAACATTTGAACGAACTGTTTGTTTCTTTTATTATTTATCAATTAAAAGCACACACATACAATAACTCTAACCATCTATTGATACTAAAACTTATTCTAATTCGAACCTAACTCAAACTCTATTTTAAATAATAAATAAAGTTCTAGATAAACCATATTAATTTAAACTAATAATTATCTCTAAATTTTATAAAAGACTAAATAAATAATTAACCATGATTATCTATAACCTGTCTTGATCTATATCTCTTTAATTCAAGATTAAGGTATTCAGTGGCTAGACTTACCGTAGCCACTCCTTATGTTTGTTTGGCTCTCCAAGTGGTTTCGCAAAAATATCATCGTGTAAAGAACGTGATATCCCAGCAATTGTCAAAGATGTATTGCACCCTCGATTCTTATGGTAGTTGTATTATACCATCGATTTATGACAGAAATCTAGAAAGAAAAGGTGAAAGGTGTTCTAAAACGCGTCTTGAAAGATATTCTAATCGCGTGTGGGTGGGGTTTGGGCGGTGGTTATGAAGAGATAGATAGAGTAGATGATAGATAGACAATAGAGAAGAGAGAGAGAGTTGGGGTGGTGGTGGTGGGGGTGGTTGTGGCTGATGATTGGGGGTTGATTAGCAGTGGTAGTATAGTGTAGTAGTAATTAGGGATAGAAAAGGCTTTTCACCTATCTTTTAATGGCAACATAGTGTAGCGAAAAACAAACGGAAACTCTGCTATCCTTTTTTCAAACCAAGAATGCAAGTCAATCCCGTCATTGTATTTTAAGCACACAAATTATACTTTACTCTAAAATAAAATATGAGAATCAAGAAGGAGGGGTTGTTATTATCAGGGTTGCGCTCACCGAGCCTCTCTGCCCCTGGTCCTTCCCCAAACCCACTTCATGCACCCTAATAAAGAAGATTACTAAAAATGATCACATATAATAAGATGAAGAAAAACTGGTGACGTATCTATAGTCAACCTTTAAACCTATTTACAACGCATATGGATATAGTTGTTGTACATTAAAAACACATCGTAACATTCCCTTTGTTACGAATTTTTTTATTAATATTTTATTTATCCTATCAATTTAATTTTTCTATGATAACTTATGTTGTTTAACTTTTAAAATTAAATACAAAGTTGTATTTATTTTTTTCTCTTTTCAACATTTCAATATAAATTTTGATAAAAACGTAGTTGTATTTAAAATAAGAATTTTTGGAATTGTAAACTATATCGAATACACCGTACCACACAGATACCATAACGAACCAAATCAAGCCGATACAATACCAAATCAAACAAATAACGTATCGAACTGATACCGATCAGACAACATCGATGCTTATACAAGCATTCATTTTTATAGTTTTCGATGTTAAAAATATTTCTTTTATCACCTGTAGCCCCAACAAATGCCTGCAATCAGTAATTCAAAACTCAGTCAGTGTATACAACTATGATAACCCAACATCTAATTCTCTATTTGATGTATGTTTTTGTTGAGATAGCAAAGATATGGGTTGGGTCTTTTACTTCAAGTGGACACTCGGCCCGTGAAGTTTAATCGTCCTCAATAGGTTTTATGTATACGTGTGTTAGTTTGCTTACACTATCATCTTCTCCTTATGTAATTAGATATATGTAATTCCATATAACTTTTTATTTTTCTCATTTGTATAATCTGTTTTGCTAAAAAGATGTACCATTTTGACGTTTTATTGATGACAAGTAATGGGAAATATGAGAATAGGCATTTTACTAAGAAAATTAACAAAATAGACATGGACTTTTACATTTGTTCAAATAGGTGTCGGCTTTTACATGTGTCGGCTATGGAGGTGTGGCTGATCAACGTGTGGGCTGCAGAGATGCTAGCTTATCTTGGTGTCGCTTTTGGAGGCGCCGGCTTATTAGAATGTGGCTATGGAGATGACGGCTTAGAATTGACTTTTACTTCAATTTCAATTCAGCTGTGGACGTGCCAAAATTTTAGAGTGTGGCCATGGAGGTGTCAAGCTCTTATCCGAGTGTTGGCAATGGAGGAGCCGGCTTTGCTTATTTGTTTCTCTCTAATTGGTTGTTATGGAGTGTCTATTTTAAAAGTCCACAATTTCTATGCTTATCTTGTTAATTTTTTTGTCAACTTGTATATTTGTATAATTTTTATGAAGAAATGGCCTTCCATTAATTCCAACAAAGGGAACATAGGCTCTGGGAAATATTTGCATTTTACGAACCACATCTATAAACATCTATAAAAGAATAGATGGACCAAACCCTGCAGTTTGCAAGAAGAAGGTTTATTGATCTATAAAGTATGTAGACTTCTAAAATCAACTAGTGGTGTACGGACGGTAGTGGTGGGTGGTGGTGGACGGAGGTGGTAGACAGTGGTGGTGGTGGACGATGGTGGTGGTGGACGATAGTGTTGTTTAACCATCTGTCGACCTTAGAAGATCTTAAAAGTGGCTGGGCCAAGTCTGCACCAAGAAGAGCTCGCGCAATGTTTTTTTTAGTGAAACGTATTCTGAAAAACAAACAATCTGCAGATGGCAATGTCTGCGCGTCTTCTACGCAACGCATATAGAAGAGACCATGCAGATTTTTTTTAGAAAAACAAGCACCACCAAAGAGTACGGATACAATAAATAATGAAGTATGACAAACAACAACGTGCAATTCTCGCAACTTTTTAACATCAAATAATGTGTTGTTCTTTGTCAATATTGAATGAAAATATATTGTATTGATATCAGCTTATTTCAACAATTATTGTATTTATATTACTAAAGATGTAACCAGTGGGCAGGAGTTCTTAGTAGTAGTGAACATAGTGCAGCTTATTCCAATTCGGATGGTGGGAATGGTGGAGTCTTGCCATGTATGGCTGGGGGTGGTGGTCATTTTCAATGAAGGGATGGTGGTTTCGGAAATGGATCTAGTGGTACTGGCAGTGGACGCTGTAGCACTGGTAATGGAGGTAGTTGTGTCATATAGGGATCTATAACTGGTGGTGGAGTGGGGATGTTGATGTCATAGGCCTTGTTCGTCCTCCACCCCGATCCGCACCCCCACCCCCCTTTGCAGGGATTATATACTTGTCATGGTAGGCTTCGTGGTTGGTATTGGGTAACTTATGATAACTACCACAAGAGAAACCACAACTATACAGGCCATTTGAGACCGATTCACTTTGATAGCTCCCATTGTTGTTAGTTATGCTTTCATGCATGCATCTTCCCACTTTATATAGAGATATCTTTTTCCTACCTAGCAAATGAACTTTATCTTTATATCCTTTATTATTCTATATTACTATTGATTATATATATATATATATATATATATATATATATTATTATTTTGGTTATAGAAACTTGTAAAACTTTTCAATTTTGTGGGTTTTGGTATTCTTCTTATCCAAAGTCCATAGTAAATCAGGTGTCATAGATTGATCTACACTTCAGGCATGCATTTTTCTATATTTTAATGTATGGACATCTATTTTAGTAATAATAAGTATGAGGTTTTATCGTGTTTTATTTTAAATGTTGGTGACTATATGTGTAAATAGTTTGTACGTGTTAATAAGTGTAACCAGTGTTTTAAGTACGTATTTTTATATCATATAATTCTGATACAAACTAAATTATCATGTGCAAATTGTGTGATTCCATTATATGCCTTCAATTATCATGTGGAAATTTAGTGCAATTACGTATAGAAATTATAGAAAAGCCTCAAAGCATAAATGATATAGTTAATTCATTTATACGTAATGATCAGTTTAGTTACATTTTATTACCACTTAGGTAAATGAGTAAAACTAATAAATAATTAAAAGAAACAATATAAAAGGCACCACATACACGATTTTTCCACCCTTGTAATTTAATTTTTTTGTTTTCTACGAGCAAACGGAATTAGATAAAATCCCACCGGTTAGCTAACAAACCAACCTAAGATAAAAAACAATTACAAAAACATAAATGGGTTTTTCAAATATACTAATTTCAAGTTTAACTTACGTCTTCTATTAACAAACCACAAACAATAGTAATTAACTACCGATATTAAAAACTGAATTGTTTCTGTATCTCTAGTTTTCACATAGCCCACCAATTATAAAATATGATAGCTTCTATCAACTCCTTAATCAAAAGTTGGCTATTATATATATATATATATATATATAAAATTCATAATTTATGTATGAAACTTAAAAAGTAGAGAAAAATAGGACTATCACTGGTCAATTGTTTTGCTTGGGTTGTATTTGAACGTTTGGGTTTACGGGATAATCTGGGACTTTATCAAAGACGACTCAGCGGATTAAAAAAGGGGGAATGTGCCAAGTCGTGTTTATCCAACTAACGCACTACTGATCGAGAGCGAGCCCAAGGCAAGACGAAACTAGGGACCTAGATCAAGAGCGGAATGGATTGGCTTATCTCCAAGCAACCAAGGACGCCACACGGGGATCGAGATATAAATCCGTGACAAAGTTGTATAGGAGCAGGATGATTGTCGGATATATTGGAACGTTGACATATAACCAAAATATGCTTAAAATACACAATATGGTTACGCAATGGTGGTGGGAGAGGACCAAATATGGGGAACTTCAGCGAGGGTCTTTGTATGCCACGAGTATAGGATCTTGAGTGCTGCCCTAGTATAGTATGAATGAAGCTCATTGATTGAAGGCTGCACATTCTTTAGGCCTCCTGAAGGTCTCCATATCCCTGAAACTACTAGCAAACATCGATGTCAACTAAAGTGATTCGGTGCAATATACTGAATGATCGTAATGAAGATCATTGTTGTTGTGCTATCGGGTCTCCTTCTTATCAAAATGAATCATGCTCAACTTACTGGTGAAGAAGCATCGTCTTACAGCGTATTGGCGCAATTGCGAGGCATATGCACGAGGACATGCGTGTAATGGTAGTGGGAGAGTGTCACAGGCCAAACATTCAAAGGTTGTATTGCTTAGCTTGTGCTTGACCGGTTGGGTTTACTGGCTAGTTCGGGACAATATCAGGGATGATCTCAATGGATTAAGAAGGTATACGTGCCTAGTCGTATCTATTCAACGAATGTACCATTGGTCGAGACCTTTTGCCACTCTCCTGATGAGTCCAAGGCAGGATGAAACATGTTCCCAAATTAAGAGTGAGATGGACTAGCTTATCCCCGAGTAATTGGGGATGCCACACCGGGTCGAAAGATAACTCATTGACAGTAATATGCTAAGTTTGAACATTTAGTACATTTGATATTGAATTGAATTAATTTATACAGTTCAAATCATCTCCTATAATGTGTTAATATTATAAAAGATAGATTATGGGTTCAATTTTGTAATTATACATGTTTGGTGACGGCCACGATTAGAACCAAAACTGAAGCATGTATGACTTGCCTACATCTCTAGGGTAAAAGGTAAGGCCTGCCTACATCACACCCTCTCAAGACCCCACTAATAGCTTAGCTATGAATGAGATTCTTCTGGCTGATTGTTGTTGTGCACATTTGGTGTAAGAGCATTAGCATACCATTTTGCATCTCAATCCAATTTTATAAAAAAAAAATTAAGAATTCATACTTTATTTCATTCCTTAAAATATGAATGAAATTCAAGGACAAATTCTTATTCCATGTATTTAATGGCATTTGTCGTACCCACCAAATTGGGCCAAATGTGATTAATCATATCAATAAATACACAACGAAAATTAAACCTTATCATTAATTGACAAACGTTATAGCGGTACAGTGTTTGAACAACATTGTTAGCATAGTCTAAACGATAGATTTCATCGCATCCGAGCCGGGAATCTAATGCCGTACTCAAGGGACTCCAACTTGTCTAAAGGATTTCGCAAATCCATCATCGTTGTAATGTTTTCGGTTCAACTTATCATGCTTGAATACGTACGTCATCATGAAGCCGATGAGGTCATGATAAACCGAACATATATAAGTTTTAACGAGTTTCAGGGTATTATAAATTACTTCAAATCAAATCTCATCCGGTGATCATCAACACACTTGAATGTATAACAATATACACAATCACATACACAACCTTTTCGGCACCAATCATGTGGAGAATCCAATTTTCATATAGTTTTGGTACCGACTATAGTTATATATGCCCTGAGAATGATACACCATAATCATTTGTATAAGTTAGACATTTTTGTGATATAATAAAATCAAAGTGACAAATCATAGTAGACAGGATTACAACTTATCGTGATTATCATCGGATTAATCCTAAACAATCATGTAGGATTTTTATCACGATTTTAGAGTTCTGTGATGACAATGTGTATAAAAGGTTAGCTCAAACGATCATATTATGGATCGTATACAACACGTAATCTAACTAGGGAGTTAAGTCAAGAGCAGTCGTACTTATATGCATGCATATGCGCGACCTATCTATTGTTGGCACGAGGAGGGATTTAACCTCTTCCGATCATTGGGTTACCTAATGTGGTTTTGCACTAAGTTTGCAATCGCGTTTACATGCAACCTTGATCCTTATAGCTACCTGATTCCCTTATCTTGGATATTAAACAAACATTAAAAATAAACGTAATCTGTGAATGCATAGGATCGGGCCCAACTTGCAAGCTTCCGATCAGACTTGCTCAGCTAACAGAGGCGGATTCATTGTTTGCTGATTGAACAAACAAAGAATAAGCAATGATTACTGTTTAACCGTCTGATGTATTGATAAACGCTGAAACGATTACAGACTCGGACAGGCTTCGCCATTGATCTCCCAAAAACAGCATACCTAAAACACATCCTAAGTCACCTATTTATAGGCAAGACTTGACAGCACCTAGTGACTCAAGACCACTGATTTTCGCACGAAATTTTGTGCGAAAATCCAGCCAGATTTTCGTACGAAAATTACAACAATCACACAAAAACTTCAAAACTAAACTTTGACGCCACGAAACCCTATTGGTACAATAAACTCGTCCTAGACGTAGGCAATAGACATATATGCACCAACAGAGTCGCCCTTGGATGTTGCCGCAGTCTTGGACAGTCTTCAAAACTTTTTCTTCAAAATCTTTAAACATTTTTGACGTGAATCATCCGAAAAATCGCTTTCGAGGCCTCCGATGCTCCTCTGATGCAATGGGCGTTTGATCTGTAGGAGGAGGTCGGTAGTACGTGTTCCCAAACTTGAACCTCTCTCAGGTAGCTAGCTTTCGACGTGCCTCAATTCGTTCTTCATTTTGATCTTTCTTTTTCTGCTCTTTGTCTTCAAGCTTTCTCCATGAAGTTTTCCATTCTTTACCTGAATTAATGTTGTTAGCGTAACGAACATTCACAATTTTCTAGAACTACATGGCCTGCTCTTTGTCTTTATCTTCATAACTGATCTTGATGAAAAATAAGCGTTCAATATCTTTCTCTGAGCAGTTGACCAGCCACATAGGATCCAATACTCTGGTTGCACGCCACAGCCCATAAATTCTTTTGTGCATGATCACGGTTTCGGAAAGATCCTCAGACATATCCCATGACCCTTCGTCAGGCTCAAGACAAATCACAGCCTCTCCAGTACTCGAATCATAATGCCACCATTTGAAGATTTTGTAAAAATCTTGTTCCATTTTCTTCAAAGCATATTCTTCATAACACGTGGCCTTTTCACAATCAAAGTCACATCTTTCACTTGAGTAACTGGATCAATCTTTGTCATGGTTCGTGGCTTGTGTGACTTCCATAAGTTGAAACCATGTTCTGCCTCAAACTTGATAAGCTTCCATAGACGTTGATCATTTGGACGCAGCTTCATACTGAACGTCTTGGTTTGAACCAACTCTGTCACATCCCATTCTGGCAGGGTCTTCACATCACCCAATCGTTTGAATATTGAACTCCATACTCACGTTTCAACGCATATACATCCAGTTCCTCGATCCATCCCCAACTAATAATGTCACCCAGAGATGCGTCAGGGTCTCTGGTGAAGAAAGCCAATGGACGACGGAATTTTCGTTCAGGTGGCATTTCCTTGAACCATTTCTTTTTCATTTCTATGATCTCTTCTCTCGTTGGTGGTTTAGGAGTCGATCCCTCTTTAACTGCTTCTGCTACTTTCTGCTTTAACATCTCATCGTCGATCTCAACAGTCATTTCATCAAGGGTAGGAAACACATCAGTTCCTTCACCCGTATACCTTGCCTCTTCATTATCATCTAAATCCCAATCTTCAATAATGACTCTGTCATAATCATTTGCTTGCGGGATGTCTTTGAAAACATAATCATTTGGCTCTGAGCTCGTGTTCTTTAATTCTTCTTCGAAATCAAACTCAAATGAATCTTCTTGTAAGCCATATAATTCAGCAAGATCAGCCTTGGAGTAGTTATGAATATACTCCCCTTCTTCGACATCGTGCTCGAGATAGATGACTTTGGGCTTTGGCAATGTCTCTTCAACCGACGACTCCCCCTGAACCTATTCATCAGTTAGCTCAAACATAGAGTCGTTCATGTAAGCATCAACAGATAAATTTTTATTATCAAATAAACTTGCTACATATTCAAAGCCTTCCTTTTCTAACTCATCAAACGTTCCGTCTACCAAATCATCAATCTCTTTCTTCAGCTCCCTATCAGCAATCGCCTTTTCTTTTGTCATCTTCTCCAAAATCCCTTCTCCTTGAAGCACAAACCCATGCTAACATCAGCAGATGGATCATAGACTACTAACTCAGAAGATGCTGGCACAGATTCAGCTTCCAGCGCAGACTGTTCGATCAAAGGAGCCGATGAAGTAGCAGCTTCATGCACGGGCATATCATCAATCTTTTCTTTCCTTAGGCCTTCAGCATCAGATAGAGCTTTAGAAGCTCTTTCCCTTTCAACAACCTTCTGTCTTGCCTCTTCTCAATCAATCTTCTCAATCTCATCAGCGAGAGAGCTACCCAGGGTACGAATAAGAATTTTCTTCATAATCTCTACCTGCCTGTTGTTTGACTCACGCTCAGCCTCATACTCTTCCATTTTCTTTATGATCCTCTGATTCTCCGTCTCGTAACTGCTCAGAGTTGCCTTTAAAACCTCCCGCTCATTCTCCAGAACCTTGATTCTCTCTTCATAAATAGCAACTTTCTGGGAAGCCTGGAAGTCTCTTTCGCTATCATCAGTCACCAACCTCATAATCTCCCTTATACTGTCTCTATCCGACTCAAGGATCTTAATCTTTTCATCAGCTGACTTCAACTTTTCTTCTAACTCACTAAGCCTTCCAACATAAACGTCATCAGCTGTGAGCCTATCTTCCCCTGGAATACTACCCATATCAAAGAAATAGTCATCAAAAGCTGTGTCAATTGGAGGGAAAAATTAGACTTTTAACCATTTATTTATATAAAATATTATAATACATAAAACAAAAGATTTTTTTTTTAAAAACCATATAAAAATTCATTTCACATCTCACATCTCGATTCTCTTTATCTGTCTTTCTCTCTTTCTTCCCTTTTCTCACACAACCACTACTCACGACCATCAGCTGCCAGCATCAACTACCCCATCATCATCACCTGACCTAACCACCCACGAACATGGCCACTCATTCTCTCTCTCTCTCTCTCTACCCCTCTTTCTATCTCTCTATCTCTTTCAATATTTCTATTTTGAGTAAACAACCATTTTGATCCCTGAGGTTTGGTCACTTTTGTCACTTTAGTCCAAAACTCAAACCTTTTGCATCTGGGTCCCTGTGGTTTCTGTTTTGTTTCCATTTTGGTCCAAAAGTCAGATCAACTCCTATTTGTCTTATAAAATCATGCTATTTTGTCATTTTCCTCAGGGGCAAAATAGTCATGTTTATCACCTTTATCAGTGATTGCTAATAGTTCAGCTGCAGTAGAAACATCCTCAGCAGACAAACACAAATTACTCTCCCAGTTAGATTCTTAGCCACTTTCGCCCTCTCTCCATACGAAACCCTAACCGCCATAGAACATCATCCACCGGCACCGGAGTACCTTATTATTCTCTTCCAAAAACCTAACCACCATGGCTTCAATCTCCTCACTAACCTTACCTTCCCGTTTCAAAACCCTAACCAACTTCCTAAGTTTCACCACCGAATGCAGCGTGATCCCACGCGTCGCCAGATTCTCTGTCCCACCTTACTCCCGATCAATCAACACCACGACGTCACTAACCCTAAGTCCGCCGTCTCAATAACCGACGCTCCACTCGTGACCAAATCCTCAACAATGAGACACCTGTTAGGTTGAAACACACCTTTAATTGCCTTCGAAGTGCCATAATCTTTGATTTCTTTGACGTTGGAGGTGGTGGAGATGACGTTGGCGATGGGGAGGGCGGTGTAGGGTACGCCGCAGATGACGTCGTATGCGGTGGTTGGAGGGAGGGTGGAGATGATGATGTCGGAGATTTGACGGAGGAGGTTTGGGTAGGAGATGGTGAGACGAAGGTCGATGTACATTGGTGATGTGATGCCAGATTTTAGCTTGAAGGTTCCGAATTTGCATCTCATTCTCCAGCGATTTCTCCAATCCTTGATTTGATTTGCTTTGCTTACGCACAGCCCAGGAAGAAGAAGCTATGTTAATTTATTATTTTAATTAATAATTTGTTATAATAAACTTATAATGATCATTCTGCCCATGAGGAAAAAGACAAAAAACCAAGATTCTATTTGAGAAATCTAAGTTGATCGGACTTTTGGACCAAAATGGCAATAAAACAGAAACCACAGGGACCCATATGCAAAAGATTTGAGTTTTGGACTAAAGTGGCAAAAGTGACCAAACCTCAGAGACCAAAATGACAGTTTACTCTTCTATTTTTTTTCTCCCATTCCCCCTCTCTTAGTTCTCCACCGCCACCACCAATCATCAGTCCCAACTCTGTCGCCACCAGCCATCCATCACTGACACTATGTTTAAATTTGCTTTCATGGTGTTTTTTGGAAAAGAAAACAAGTCCAATCCTAGTCACCCACTAACTAACTGAAACCCTCGACAATCTCCACAAACCCATCCTGTTCATCTTCCCATCTCTTTTTACACTCCTCTTAACTCTCTTTTTATTCTACTTCTAATCAGTGACTTCTGTTATAGTTTGGGTCCCACCCACCAACCCAAACCCTCGTTTCACAAACCCTGGAACTACTGTTTTTGACATTAGAGTTTGGCTGAAGTTAACAGCTTTGTTCCGAGGAGCTCAAAATCTTACTGCTTATATGAAAAGGATTGTTGATCTTAAGAAGGATTTCAGGACTTCTAAAGTTGCTTCTCAAGCTTAATTGTTCATGGGTTTTTTTAATCAAGATGTAATTCTTGTATAAGTTGATTATGAGATTTGATTTTGTAGCAATTTTGGTCTTGATAAGGAATTGAGTCTTGAATCAAGAGGTAATTATTGTATCAGTTGAATATGAGATTTGATTATTCATGGGTTTTTTAATCAAGAGGTAATTGTTGCATCGACATTTTTTGTTCTTTATTGGATTGTTATCTGTTTTAAAATTTTCAGTTTCTTTATGTATTAAAATGTTTTATATGAATAAATGGTAAAAATTCTAATTTGTCTCTCATGGGGTCTACTTGATCAGATTTAACTATGTAAATAATCTGAGTTGAGGCTAAAGGATATAACGTGCAAGTGTTTGCAAACATCGAATTAGTTTTTTATACTTTTTGAAGACAAATAACGTAGTTTGCAATCTGGTGTCAAGATAAAGGACATTTGTAATTTACTCTAAACTTAATTATGTATTTATTCTAAATATATATTCCATACACACTATATACACAACCCTAAATTCACATTTTATTATTCTAAGTGACTCCTTTTCGTGACTTTTAGACAAATTTTACTCATGATAAATATTTCAGGTCTATTTGAATTATTATGGCCTTAGAATATTTTTAGAGACTTCTAGAAGACTAAATCGTTTAAATATATATTTTGACTTACGAAAAATAATATATTACAACCATAATCATATTAGATGATTGTGCACTAGTGGATATTAATGAATAAAAATCATTATACACTTTTATGCACATTCAAACAATCATTTCTTGTCATATTTATTATTTAGAGTAACAGTAATATTTATTACAAAATATATATTCCATCACATCACATAAGTCATAGTATTTATTTAATATGAATAACTTGTTACTTTATATTTATACTAGTTGTTGGAATCATATTAAGTCATTTTGACATACTTATAGACATTGGAATTTATATTAGATTTGTTATATATATTCTAACATGACACTATTAGAGAACTCGTTTTGGTTAAACTAATTTATAAGCATATAAATGCAATTTTAGTCAAGCAATAATATACAACATATATTTCTTTTATGGTAAATATAGTATATTCTATTTAGTCGAAAGCATATAAATGCAATTTTAGTCAAGCAATAATATACAACATATATTTCTTTTATGGTAAATATAGTATATTCTATTTAGTCGAAACCATACAAACTATAGTTATTTCACTATCTTATAAATACGAGTTATTTTAAAAACTTGAATCTATATACTTTTATGCTATTTAATTGTTTGACTCCTTTAGAATCCTAGATTTAATCTCATATGAACCTACAAACCCCTATTCCATGGTATTTGTATTATTCGTTTTATTCATACTTTCATATTAAATGTTGTTAGGATAATTCTTGGGATCCGTTCCAAAAATGCTACAACTTATGCTAAGTTTTATTTTAATTAACTTCGCAAACAATGAGTAGATCTAACTCTATCCTTCTTTTTACATTTAAACTTTTTGTGTATATCATGTGTCATGTATTCGCATACATATTCACTTTAATCACAGCTTGCAAAGTCAATGTGTAAATTAGGTGTTGTGTAGTTGTGGTTTGTTTATTTTTTTATGTGAAGTCGTAGTCAATTGTATTCTAGCATGTCAGTGTGGATACACTGGCTGACTGGTTCCTCACAGCCACGGGTTGTAGTTTGATATCTCCACCATCATTAGATTCGCTCTTTGGGAATTGAGTCTCGCATAGTTGCATAGTCACGTTATCGCTATATTCGCATATTCTAATAATCGTGTTATCTCATTTGTTATGTATTGATTATTGTTGTTTTGTATATGTTGTGGTTATTATTCCAACTCTTGAATTGCATGTTAATCATTTTAAAGATAATTAAACAAAATTATTTTATTTAAATAAAGATTTACTCACCAACTTTTAGTTGACCCAAAAGTTATTTTTACGCATGATACAGGATATCGGGTTTGACGAGACGACAAGGGGGACACGTATAAATTTGCCTTAAACAAATAAACATGACTTTATTTCATTTTTTATGCCTTAGATTATGTATGGATTATTTTAGAACTTATATGATTATGTGACATTTTTAATTATGACATGAATAAATTAAACTTTTAATAGTTGTCATAAGCTTTAGACAATTATCTCGCTCCGATCGATAATCTGCTACGAGTCAAGATTTGACAAATAACCCCCAAATCTTGAGTTTGAAAATCGAGGTAGAGAAGTGGAGGTGTTCTTTTCAAACGGTTTCATTCTCACTGAGCTTGTAACCAAAACCTACTCCATAAACCCCTAATAATGGAAGATTAATAAACACGAGAAACCCCTAATAATGGAAGATTAATAAACACGTGAAGATAGAGGGAAATGGAGAATTATAGGTGATGTAGCTATAGTCAAACAAACCCTCAACTTCCAATTTACAACGCTTATGAAATATATCCATGAACTTCATTGGATGAAAAATTTTAATTACATCAAACATAATTCTATAAATAAAATAAATTCATACAAAGTAACATATTACATTATTTACATATATAGAGGAAATACAATTAAAAATACATATAAGTTTTAAAAATATTTGATTCTTTTATCATTGATTATGTCAAGGATTAAGGATATGCACATTTCTTGAACGTTTTGATCCTAACTTTTAATCATATTATTAATCAAATCACTTTAAATATTTTAAGATAATATAAATAGTTTAAATTGTGTAAACATTTAGCTTTAAAAAAGTAATATAAATACTTTAAATAGTGTAAACATCTAGTTGTAAAAAATATAATACCGTGTTTTAAATTGTTTATGGTCAAACTAATGGTTTAAATACTTAATATACATGTATATAAGCTACATAGGTGATGTGTATGTTTAGGTAGTGACTTTAGTTGGCATTTTGAACACGTTTATCAAGATTTTAATTTTATAAAACTGATTTTTATTTAAACTAAATACACACATCATGTAGCGAACTTATCACATATAGTATATGTTAGATAAGAACCGAGCATCATTCAAGGATACACTTCCCCTTACTCAATCCTCCACCCAAATTTATTTATAGATAGGTTATTAAACTAAATAGTAATAGATAGATTCTTGGATAAGTCTTGCTTATTTAATTTAGTAAATTTCATTAGTGTGGAGAATGCTTAATCCTTCTTAGTTAATTTCCTAGTTATCTTCTAATAAATATAGAAAGAAACTCATATTAAGGTCATCATGCTTGTCTCAATCTTACCACAACATATTGATGGACTAGTCTGAAGTTGCCTACTTTATTGACTCTTCATTTGAACAACCCTAGTCTTACGAAAAGTAAACAATAAGCCATAAAAATCCGGTTTTAAAATCATCTTGGTTTTATATCTTTTTATAACTTAGTTAGTTTGTGTTAATCCGAGCTTAAACTCAGGATTCAGGTTAAGATTTATTCCGTACTAATGCGAATAACTTCCAAATTAACTAAGTTTCTGAATAAACAAAATAAATAGTCATTTGATCTTGTTACCTAGTGCGCCTGTATAGTCGTTATCCTTTTTTGGGTCACATAAGTACTTAGTAACAATTTAGCCGGTTTCAGTACATTGTCGGATTACCTAACCCCCATTAATTAACGTTTCTTAACTTTTACCCAAAGGAGATCTGGTGCACTACTAAAAGCCTCCCTAAGGATCTTCATGCAATATTAGAAATCTTTCGTTACCCTATGATCTAGTTCAATACTAGAAACTTGTCCCCCAAATTTGTTTCAATACTAGAAAACCCCTAGTAAGATCTAGTTCAATACCAGAAGCTTACACCAGATCCAATTAACGGTACCAGAAGTCGACACACACTAAGTTAAGTTAAGTTAGATTGATTTAGCCAAATTAAGTTATTAAGTTAATTTATTTTAGGAGCTAAATGATACTGTCACAAAAGATAATAAATCAAGAATTAGTAAAAGATAAACACACTTAATAAAATAAAATAGTAGGTTAAACAAGTTTAAGTAATCCAAGAATGAGAGGAAAAGAGATATTATAACCATACAGAGATCTTAAAACCTTTACCCATGGTGACTACCAATCTTGCATAAAGATCAAGCTCAAGTGTGTGTAAAGTATTTCTCAACTCGCATTTATTTCATTTATTTAGTGAACAAAGTATCGATTCTTTATTGTTGAAGAGAGAGATCAAAGATAGAATTTTGTAATTGTGTGTTTGGAGAAGTTTCGATTGGCATGGAGGCCTTCCCTAAGTATCAACCTCTCTTCTACCAAGCAACGAGGCTTATAAAAAATCAAAGAAATGACACACTTAGGCATCAATACAATAAGGTCCATGAATCAACCACACATTCAAGAAGATATGACCCTCAAAAGGGTCCCATATAGGGCTCTGGGAGCAATTCCGAAGAAACTAGAAGTAAAAACTCTATGCACAACTTGGCACACCAAATGATTCGGAGGTGGACACTATTTATAGGTGGTTGGGTGACTAACATGCACAACCACAACGTGTACGAGTGTGCATGTCTTTTTTTTTGTCGTAGAAGCGCTCCTTTCTGTCGTGGAAGGTATACCTATGATATGCATGCCCATGCATAGGGATAGGTGTCCAGACAGGCCCCACTGCAGGTGACAGTTGGCATATTTCTTTTCTTCCATGTTGTCTTTTCTTAATTTGTCTTTTCTGGAGGCATGGTCGTGCACCATAGTGTACAAAGGCATGCATGCCAGTTTTGTCTTGGCCAACAAGTTTCTTTCTTTTCCAAGATGTGGTCTTGAGGCGGCATAGTCGTGCATCAGCAAATACACGGGCGTGCATGAGGCAAACTTGTATTTGTCGTCCATTTTTTATCGGTTTTCACTTCTTTTATATTATAGACCTTAAAATTCTAGAAAATCAAAGGGGATGATTTAAACGGTGTTTTCTTGTAATAAAGTCTTAAAAGTAAATAAAGATGAGGGGTAGATATGGATATAAAACATATAAAATTTTGGCATATGATGATAAAAAAAAAACCGAAACCAAGATAGAATAATCAATGAACAATACAGGTAAGCAATAGGAAATAATAGAATTTAAAGCCAATGCAAGAAAGTTGAAGACACAGTTGAAATAAACATATAGTCAACATAAAAATACGAAAACAATAGAATCATAAGTCGAAGACCATTATTATCTACTATCATAGGTTTCTGAGCCTTTGCAACCAACAACCTTCCTTCTTCTGTTGACCATTTGAAAGGACAAGTATCACCTATCGAAATATCCTTATGAATCATCGCATCACCCCATTCGATGACATTAAACCATATATAAAATAATATAAAAATAAAATTAATAATACAAAGGTAAACAATACAACATATTAATACATTATTTTGAAGTTAACAAACTTTGAACGACAACCAAATTTGTATGCATGATTTGCATTTTCCATTTATCACCCTTAATAACAATGATAGTGCGAATATGAATATAACTACAAGTATTTTTGGATCATATAACTACAAACATTTATAGATTATACTTAACTAATATTTCAAATAAGAATTATGTTAATAAGTCATGTAGTAAGAATGTCAGATCCATTATTTATGCTTTCGGTAAGTATGCATATACGTATGGCTATTTAAAGATGGCAACAACATAAGAATTATGTTAATAAGTCATATAAAAGTAGTAAGAAAGTCAGATCTATTATTTATGCTTTCGGTAAGTATGCATATACGTATGGCTATTTAAAGATGCCAACAACAAAAATGGCTAGAAATTATATAGAGACTGGTCAATCTAAAATCGTTAAACAGTAAAATAAATAAAACTTATAGAAAATATTTGTGATTGTATAGTTGGAACAGAAAATTTTTCGTAATGCAAAACGTTATATGTTGATCAGTTCTGTTTAAACATAATGGAAAACACGTAAATAATACCTGACACAGCAAACAGGTCAGCAGAGAATCCAGTCAGAGACGCAGCCATGGAGTTCGACATAGTTGTCAGCTTGATCTGGTTCCCCTTTAGGGTGTATCTTCATGATGGTAGTACCGAGTTCTTTAGGGCTGAAGAACTCGTAGTAATGGAGAGAGAGGAGGGGCGATTTTAGATGTGATGTTATGAATGTCTAACCCTAATCCCTCTCTAGTAATCTCCTTATATACATCCAAGGGGAAACCCAATTAGTTAATTAGGGTAAATCGGCCCATCAACAATTACCAACTAATTATATTATAGGTTTTAATATATTTTGATCTATATTATATAAATGATAATGATGGCTATATGATTAAATAAATATAAATAGATATTTAATCTTACATTCTCCCACTTAGCCGAATAATTATTTATTATGAGTATTAGATTAGTCTGATCAGAAGTTAATACTCATTTTAGCTTTAAACCAAGAACCATAGCAGAGAAATACAGCCGTTGAGTCATTGTGCAACTCAGGGCCCCCATTAATCTTACTACAGCCTCAATTTAAAACCTAACATTATGAACAAAATAAGCCCTTTAGCGTTTGGTTTGTATTTATATTTGTCTATATGTCATTATACCGGCAGAACATGTGTTAGAGACATACAAAATCAAACTAATGAGGAAAATTAATTAATAGTTAGTCATTCATAGTACGATATGCAGTTGTACATGGTCATTTATTAAAACCCGTCTTTTTTATGAGCTCTCTTAATAAGACTTATGGGTAATAGACCTTTAGTTATAAGATCCTTAAGCATATCATGAAAGTATTTGATACAAAGATTCAGTTTCCTCAATTCGTTCATAAACGAACAATTAATTTCGTATCGAAATTAAATCAGCACCACTCGAACTGTTACTGTTCAAGGAGACATGGTAGCTGACTTTATCACAATAAGGCTTCAATATATAATTTATATATAGTTAATAAACTTATGAGTCCATTGATAAATTTTCAACAACATTTAGTGACTATTGCTTTGTGATCAGCAACATATTATGTCATTATAACTTAGGTTGTTATCAGTTCATTATGACTCCTCCATGAGATAGAATTTGTCTGCTGACATAAGGATATACCCCGAAATACATTTTGCCATCTTTGAATATTTCAAAGTTAGAGTAATCAACCGGTTTGAGTTCTCATTTCTTCTTTAAAATTATAGTCTCCCGTTTCTTTTATAGATATTTTAATACTCCATAAGATGCTTCACATTAATCTAGACATATCTAGTGTGTTGCAATGTGAGTAATATCTAAACGAATAGACTTGAATCTACATAAGGCTTCTAACTAACGGAGCATAAGTAATCCTCTAAACAAGAGCAATATTACATATGTATAGACCCATTTAAGGTTAAACTTATGGAACGAAACTAATGTCCCATTGGGTCTATCTCAGTATTTTATGATATCTATCATGTAAGACATATCTCTGAGATCTATTATATCAAAGTTTGTATTAACAATGCTTTGACATATGTAACATATATACTTGTCAAAAGAATGTCATCTAAATAAGGACAAGTTTATTTTAGTTGCTCCCACTCATCTTGAGGTAGGTACATTAATCCACTTGATTCTTGATGAAAATAATTGCATTAAGACTTCATCGCATTATGACCTTGGCATTAACCCATACATGGATTTTATCGGCTTATAGACAAAATGTTCTTTAACCTTAAGTTTAGAACTTTCAGGTTGTTTTATAAACATGTAAATATGTCAGTCAATTGTTAGGGAAAGTTATTTTAATGTTCATCTAATGTAGCTCAAAACTATTATAAGCTACTAGAACAGTGGTGATCCTAAAAGAAATCTTTTGTAATGTAGGTAATAAAGATTCTTTGATAATTTATCTCTTCCTGAGTATAACCTTTGACAATCAATCATGCTTCTTTGTATCTTAACGTTTATATTAGGATTTGATTTAGTTATGAACACTCTTAGGTAATTCATTCAAATCCCAAACGTTATTCGAACACATAAAATCAGTTTTACTAGAGAACAGTTTTATTCCATTTAGAAGATTGATTGACGCTACTGTTTAATTAGAAGAGTAGGATCAGTAAACTTTTCCAAAGTCCATTTCAACTTTTAGTTAGGGAGGTTACATAATCATCAAAGTTAGTAGGTTTTTAAACCTAGATGACCTCCTGAGTTGATTATTGGGTTTATTAGAAGTTTCATTTTTATGGATTAGCTCTTGCTCAGGTTGCTATCGTTTTCAGGATTCTAAGTTTGTAAGAGTTAGTGCAGTATAGTGTACAAGAGGTGTAATCTGAGTTAAATTTGGAGTAAAATTTAATGAATCTCTTCCCCCCCGCCTCTTGTATTCCTTGCAAGTCATGATAAAGACTTTTACTGCTCCCACTGACCTTAGAAGTCGTTAGGAACTCAGCATGCTTAAGGTTAATATTTAACGACCAACAAATTCTAATAAAGAAAAACATATTAATGATTTTAGTCGTTGTATTTTATCTTGTTGAGGATTATGTTAGTTTAGGTAGGAAATCTAAGTATGCCCACAATTAAGCAACAATGAAGCTTTTGTAAGAGTAGCATTAGATTGTAAGGAGACAAGTTTTGATGAAACAGTATTAAAATTTGAGCAGTGTCTTGTACAAGAGGTGTAAGTTGAAGTAATGTGAAGTTTGCACTCCCCCACCTCTTGCAACTTTTACAAGTTATAATTAAGACACTTAGTGTTCCCACTGAACTTTGATATCTCTAGAAATGCTACAAGAGAAGTTTCAATGAGGTACGTGACGTGAGAACCTATCATATATATGTTAGACTTTACTTGATTTCCTTAATGTCCAGATGTCATAAGAAACTTAGGGACATGTTTAATAGAAATCATGTTAAGTACATATATGAATAGATTTCTTTAAGACCATGGGCCATATGAGACAAATTTAGATACAAGTAGATAGTCTTTAATTGATAAATGAACTATGTCTGAATATTCCATTTTGAATAAGTTCCACGAATGTCAACAAATAACTTATGGTGGACCCATACTTATTCCTTTAGCCAAAATATTTTAGAGCTTTTAACATCATGATTTAAAATCACTTAAAATGAGATTAGATGAAAAATAATCCTCATTAACCATGTCATGATTTCTCATGATTTTCGGTTACAATAGATGAAATTCATAGGTTTCATTTTCCTTTTGTTAAATTCTTATTTGCATGATAACAAAAGTTGTGAAAATGTAAGATATCATCTAGTTTCATCCTATTAATGTTTCTATCCAGATTCTGAGAATAACTAATATGAGAGTTTAAGGTAAGTGTGACTTTATGTTGGCTATGTAAACCTCACAACTGTCATAATATAGCTTTAGTATGGATACTAAATTCTAATGAATTTCTAGAATATGTAATGTATCACAAAGCATAACTAGAAGACAATTTTTTATGATTCTTATAACCTTAACATTTAATTTTGTCACTAACTCTCATGTTAGTTATTTGTTGAATTATAGTAAGGAAACATAGAGAACTAGAGTCAACTTATCATGTGTTAATTGGAATATTTGGATTAGCAGACTTAAATATCATTAGTAGGCGACTACCTAATTAATTCATCCAACTGTTGGAATTAGTACCTGTATTTTGTCAATGGACCTTAGAAGTATCCTCTTTTAAGGTTTTAGTGATTGTAAGGTGAATAACATCTTATTTTCCAGTTTTAGGCACTTCTTTTCCTGTACGTATGTTGCTGATCAACACACTCATTTTCCTTGGGACTTTAGAGTGTTACAGTTGATTTATAAGGTATCAAATTGTACTTGTGGAAAAGTTAGTAATAATGCAATGAAAATATATTTATTTCCATGTATAAGCCCTATATTTTATGGGTCATGGTATTGTATATTATGATGTATTCACAGATGTCACTTAACCTTATAGTTTAAAATTTGAAATAAGGCACGCATCTTAGGAGTTCTTCTGATTATTGCATAAAATTAGATTAGTCTTAGAAAAAACTTAATCTCGAATAACTTAGTTATAACTTTTATGTTGAATGGGTTCTTGATTATATCAGGTTTTCAGTTTGTTTTCCAGATTAGGGAAAACTGACAGAACCGATTTGAGCAACATACGCACTGATATCACATGTTGATCAGTTCTGTTTAAACATAATGGAAAACACGTAAATAATATATGATACAGCAAACAGGTCAGCAGAGAATCCAGTCAGAGACGTAGCCATGGAGTTCGACATAGTTGTCAGCTTGATCTGGTTTCCCTTTAGGATGTATCTTCATGATGGTAGCACCGAGTTTTTAGGGCTGAAGAACTCGTAGTAATGGAGAGAGAGGATGGGCGATTTTAGATGTGATGTTATGAATGTCTAACCCTAATCCCTCTCTAGTAATCTCCTTATATACACCCAAGGGAAAACCTAATTAGTTAATTAGGGTAAATCGGCCCATCAACAATTACCAACTAATTATATTATAGGTTTTAATATATTTTGATTTATGTTATATAAATGATAATAATGACTATATGATTAAATAAATATAAATAAATATTTAATCTTACATTATAAACCTATATCAATCTTGTAATGAGAACTTTTATAGTAGAAAGATAAATGAGGATCAAACAAATGGCCTAATTCAGCCAAAACCAAAATAACAAATCAAATTGTTTAGGGTTAGGCTAAATATCCTTTTTTTTTTACTTTCTATACTCACCCTTAGAAAATCTATTTAGAACTTGTCGTATTCAGCCCTTTATAACATTATTATTTAAAAAAAATCATAGTAAAAAGGGTTTATTTATATGAACAAGAAAATGGTTTTTGAAAAAAAAAGTTTTCTTTTAATACCAAAGAAGATATTTTTATTGTTTACTTAAAGTTTCTTATATGAACAAGGTGTTTTTATTGTTTAGTTATTTAAAAAACATAATTTTAAATTATATAAAAATTCTTTTTCACATAAATGTTTTTAAAAGCGTTTTAAAACTTTTTCATAAACTAGTATTTTAAGTATATATAATTTTTTAAATAATAATCACATAACTTTTTTTTCTAAATAATAAATAAAAGTTGTTTATTTTTAGGTGTACCCTCTTTCTAAACCATAAATAAACGTTGTTTATGTTTTAGCGTACCCTCTACGCATGTAAACGAACAGAACGTAGTGAACCGTTCGGGAATCCTTCATATGAAAGTTCGTTTATATAATAATGAACAATTCTTTTTGTTTATTTAGTTAAATAGAAGAATATAAATATATGTTTTGTTATTCATTTCCATTCATAGACGTACTTTATGTTCGTTCATTTATAATCGTCCATTTATATTCGTTAATTTTAGTTCATGTTTTTTTGCTTATGCTCGTAAATTGTTAATTTAGAATGTTAACGAACCGACACAAACACACGCACACTCATTTTTCAGATGGGCGATAATGAATGCGTTAATTAACATTTTTATTGTTCATTAAGATAGCATATAAAACTTATATGAAAGATATACAAATAACAACTTTTTAGAAATATATAAATAACACATTCATAAAAGATAATTTTTAGAAATAAACGTTATTAAAAAAACATTTTATAGTAAATGGAAGATAAAACATTCAGAAAATAAATAAATAAATCTAATAATAAAAGATAAAAAATGGCAAAAAAAAACAAAAAGATTTAAATTGTATTAATTTGAAACATAAAGTAGGGTTACGTTTAGTAAAATTCAAAGAGAGTAGGGGGGATACGTTTTACAGCGTCATTGTTTATTATATATAATAGATAATAGATACATGCACACACCATTCCCTTTGCTACCTCCGGTAAACATATTGTTTTTTAAATAATTCTTACTTATCATTTAATTTGATTTACTCTTATTTCTCTTATAAATTGTACTTGTTAACTTATCATTTAATTTGATTTACTCTTATTTCTCTTATAAATTGTACTTGTTAACTTACAAAACAATTAATAGCAGTTGTTTTTTTTCGACGTTGTTATGTATATTTTATTGAAAACGTAATTGTAATTAAAATAAAGTATTTTTTTACTATAAATTATGCAAAATACAAATATCGTAACTATACCGAACGAGTCCAGCATTATACCGAACCAAACTGAATCGGTACCATACCGAGTCGACTATACTGTAGCGAACCGGTACCCACATAACAATATTGGCGCTGGTAACTATATTATTTTTTGGTTTTCGGTTTCGCATGTATTTCTTTTATCAATAAACTTCATTTTTCTTTAACAACTTAATTTTAACACACGATTATGTTTAATTTCTTTTTCTACATTCCTATACAAAAATTTTATAAAAAACATAGATATTCAAAGTACGGTATTTTTTAATTCTCCGAACCAATACCAGCCACCCAATATTGGTACCAGTATTGTATTAAGTTTTATGTCTTTTGATTTCAATACAAATTGGTTTTGGTATTTTACAGTATTTATGCACCACATGTACCGAACCGGTATTACACTGCCATAATCGGTACGGTATTTGATTTGTGGTCTTAATAATTTTTCAGTTTTGGTAATTTCGTTGCTAGTAGCGAATACTTTTTTGTTAATATTTTGGTACAAACTATACCGAGTACAGGTATCGTACCATAACCTCAATGAGCCGAAATGATAACGTTGGTACCAGTATATGTTTTCATTTTTATGGTTTTTAATCCATGTAAAACATTATGTATCAAACAATATACTTTTTTCATTATAGTAATACATACATGTTTCCCGTTGCACCGTGCGAGAGAAGTTCCAATAATTTATAGTGTTAACTTCTTTATGGAGATATGATTGGTTCAATTGTGTGGCATTGTTTTAGCTTGAGTCGTGTAATATATATCTGTCTAAATTATGAAAGGGAAAGACTCCTGTATTTACAAGTATATGCACCTTTCAATATAGATCGCGAGTTCCAAATAAATGCAATTCATCCTTAATTAAGATGTCAACCATACAAAGAGATTATTAAAAGTTGGTTCACACAGAAATGTAACTTCGTAAACTAATTAGATTAAATGAAGAGTAAAATGTAATTTGCGTCGATGAGGTATGATAGTGGGATCAACTTGCATCCTTATTTTGAAAAAATGGATATTTGAGCCTCATTCATTTGTTTTTAGCTACATTTTCAGTCCTTTTGTCATCCTCTTCGTTAGTATGACCGTCAACTGAAAGGGTAGTTCGGCTCCCTCAGCCCCCCCCCCCCCCCCATCACTCCATGACCTTTTCGCGACTGACCCTACACTCCACTTGGTGTCACATATTTTTCAAATATTCTTTTCTTAATTTGAGTTCTGGAATTGGAATTGTTTGGTTTCACAAGGTATGCAGAAGGTACATACAATATTTTGCAGCAAATGCAGATGGTGATTTCATCTTTTTGACGATGGTTGTTGGAAATCGGGCCCTTGATAAAACACACAAACATTTGAACGAACTGTTTGTTTCTTTTATTATTTATCAATTAAAAGCACACACATACAATAACTCTAACCATCTATTGATACTAAAACTTATTCTAATTCGAACCTAACTCAAACTCTATTTTAAATAATAAATAAAGTTCTAGATAAACCATATTAATTTAAACTAATAATTATCTCTAAATTTTATAAAAGACTAAATAAATAATTAACCATGATTATCTATAACCTGTCTTGATCTATATCTCTTTAATTCAAGATTAAGGTCTTCAGTGGCTGGACATACCGTAGCCACTCCTTATGTTTGTTTGGCTCTCCAAGTGGTTTCGCAAAAATATCATCGTGTAAAGAACGTGATATCCGAGCAATTGTCAAAGATGTATTGCACCCTCGATTCTTATGGTAGTTGTATTATACCATCGATTTATGACATAGAAATCTAGAAAGAAAAGGTGAAAGGTGTTCTAAAACGCGTCTTGAAAGATATTCTAATCGCGTGTGGGTGGGGTTTGGGCGGTGGTTATGAAGAGATAGATAGATAGATAGATAGACATATAGAGAGAGAGAGAGAGAGTTGGGGTGGTGATGGTGGGGGTGGTTGTGGCTGATGATTGGTGCTTGATTAGCAGTGGTAGTGATAGTGGTAGTAGTAATTAGGGATAGAAAAGGCTTTTCACCTATCTTTTAATGGCAACATAGTGTAGCGAAAAACAAACGGAAACTCTGCTATCCTTTTTTCAAACCAAGAATGCAAGTCAATCCCGTCATTGTATTTTAAGCACACAAATTACACTTTACTCTAAAATAAAATATGAGATCAAGAAGGAGGGGTTGTTCTTATCAGGGTTGCGCTCACCAAGCCTCTCTGCCCCTTGTCCTTCCCCAAACCCACTTCGTGCACCCTAATAAAGAAGATTACTAAAAATGATCACATATAATAAGATGAAGAAAACTGGTGACGTATCTATAGTCAACCTTTAAACCTATTTACAACGCATATGGATATAGTTGTTGTACATTAAAAACACATCGTAACATTCCCTTTGTTACGAATTTTTTTATTAATATTTTATTTATCCTATCAATTTAATTTTTCTATGATAACTTATGTTGTTTAACTTTTAAAATTAAATACAAAGTTGTATTTATTTTTTTCTCTTTTCAACATTTCAATATAAATTTTGATAAAAACGTAGTTGTATTTAGAATAAGAATTTTTGGAATTGTAAACTATATCGAATACACCGTACCACACAGATACCATAACGAACCAAATCAAGCCGATAAAATACCAAATCAAACAAATAACGTATCGAACTGATACCGATCAGACAACATCGATGCTTATACAAGCATTCATTTTTATAGTTTTCGATGTTAAAAATATTTCTTTTATCACCTGTAGCCCCAACAAATGCCTGCAATCAGTAATTCAAAACTCAGTCAGTGTATACAACTATGATAACCCAACATCTAATTCTCTATTTGATGTATGTTTTTGTTGAGATAGCAAAGATATGGGTTGGGTCTTTTACTTCAAGTGGACACCTCGGCCCGTGAAGTTTAATCGTCCTCAATAGGTTTTATGTATACGTGTGTTAGTTTGCTTACACTATCATCTTCTCCTTATGTAATTAGATATATGTAATTCCATATAACTTTTTATTTTTCTCATTTGTATAATCTGTTTTGCTAAAAAGATGTACCATTTTGACGTTTTATTGATGACAAGTAACGGGAAATATGAGAATAGGCATTTTACTAAGAAAATTAACAAAATAGACATGGACTTTTACATTTGTTCAAATAGGTGTCGGCTTTTACATGTGTCGGCTATGGAGGTGTGGCTGATCAACGTGTGGGCTGCAGAGATGCTAGCTTATCTTGGTGTCGCTTTTGGAGGCGCCGGCTTATTAGAATGTGGGCTATGGAGATGACGGCTTAGAATTGACTTTTACTTCAATTTCAATTCAGCTGTGGACGTGCCAAAATTTTAGTGTGGCCATGGAGGTGTCAAGCTCTTATCCGAGTGTTGGCAATGGAGGAGCCGGCTTTGCTTATTTGTTTCTCTCTAATTGGTTGTTATGGAGTGTCTATTTTAAAAGTCCACAATTTCTATGCTTATCTTGTTAATTTTTTTGTCAACTTGTATATTTGTATAATTTTTATGAAGAAATGGCCTTCCATTAATTCCAACAAAGGGAACATAGGCTCTGGGAAATATTTGCATTTTACGAAACACATCTGTAAACATCTATAAAAGAATAGGTGGACCAAACCCCTGCAGTTTGCAAGAAGAAGGTTTATTGATCTGTAAAGTATGTAGACTTCTAAAATCAACTAGTTGTGTACGGACGGTAGTGGTGGGTGGTGATGGACGGAGGTGGTAGACAGTGGTAGGTGGTGGACGATGGTGGTGGTGGACGGTAGTGTTGTTTAACCATCTGTCGACCTTAGAAGATCTTAAAAGTGGCTGACCAAGTCTGCACCAAGAAGAGCTCGCGCAGACGTTTTTTAGTGAAACGTATTCTGAAAAACAAACAATCTGCAGATGGCAATGTCTGCGCGTCTTCTACACAACGCATATAGAAGAGACCATGTAGATTTTTTTTTAGAAAAACAAGCACCACCAAAGAGTACGGATACAATAAATAATGAAGTATGACAAACAACAACATGCAATTCTCGCAACTTTTTAACATCAAATAATGTGTTGTTCTTTGTCAATATTGAATGAAAATATATTGTATTGATATCAGCTTATTTCAACAATTATTGTATTTATATTACTAAAGATGTAACCAGTGGGCAGGAGTTCTTAGTAGTAGTGAACATAGTGCAGCTTATTCCAATTCGGATGGTGGGAATGGTGGAGTCTTGCCATGTATGGCTGGGGGTGGTGGTCATTTTCAATGAAGGGATGGTGGTTTAGGAAATGGATCTAGTGGTACTGGCAGTGGACGCTGTAGCACTGGTAATGGAGGTAGTTGTGTCATATAGGGATCTATAACTGGTGGTGGAGTGGTGGATGTTGATGTCATAGGCCTTGTTCGTCCTCCACCCCGATCCGCACCCCCACCCCCCTTTGCAGGGATTATATACTTGTCATGGTAGGCTTCAGTGGTTGGTATTAGGTAACTTATGATAACTACCACAAGAGAAACCACAACTATACAGGCCATTTGAGACCGATTCACTTTGATAGCTCCCATTGTTGTTAGTTATGCTTTCATGCATGCATCTTCCCACTTTATATAGAGATATCTTTTTCCTACTTAGCAAATGAACTTTATCTTTATATCCTTTATTATTCTACATTACTATTGATTATATATATATATATTTTTTTGGTTAAGAAACTTGTAAAACTTTTCAATTTTGTGGGTTTTGGTATTCTTCTTATCCAAAGTCCATAGTAAATCAGGTGTCATAGATTGATCTACACTTCAGGCATGCATTTTTCTATATTTTAATGTATGGACATCTATTTTAGTAATAATAAGTATGAGGTTTTATCGTGTTTTATTTTAAATGTTGGTGACTATATGTGTAAATAGTTTGTACGTGTTAATAAGTGTAACCAGTGTTTTAAGTACGTATTTTTATGATCATATAATTCTGATACAAACTAAATTATCATGTGCAAATTGTGTGATTCCATTATATGCCTTCAATTATCATGTTGAAATTTAGTGCAATTACGTATAGAAATTATAGAAAAGCCTCAAAGCATAAATGATATAGTTTTAATTCATTTATACGTAATGATCAGTTTAGTTACATTTTATTGCCACTTAGGTAAATGAGTAAAACTAATAAATAATTAAAAGAAACAATATAAAAGGCACCACATACACGATTTTTCCACCCTTGTAATTTAATTTTTTTGTTTTCTACGAGCAAACGGAATTAGATAAAATCCCACCGGTTAGCTAAACAACCAACCTAAGATCAAAACAATTACAAAAACATAAATGGGTTTTTCAAATATACTAATTTCAAGTTTAACTTACGTCTTCTATTAACAAACCACAAACAATAGTAATTAACTACCGATATTAAAAACTGAATTGTTTCTGTATCTCTAGTTTCACATAGCCCACCAATCATAAAATATGATAGCTTCTATCAACTCCTTAATCAAAAGTTGGCTATTATATATATATATATAATTCATAATTTATGTATGAAACTTAAAAAGTAGAGAAAAATGGGACTATCACTGGTCAATTGTTTGAATGTTGTTTTGCTTGGGTTGTATTTGAACGTTTGGGTTTACAGGATAATCTGGGACTTTATCAAAGACGACTCAGCGGCTTAAAAAAGGGGGAATGTGCCAAGTCGTGTTTATCCAACTAACGCACTACTGATCGAGAGCGAGCCCAAGGCAAGACGAAACTAGGGACCTAGATCAAGAGCGGAATGGATTGGCTTATCTCCAAGCAACCAAGGACGCCACACGAGGATCGAGATATAAATCCGTGACAAAGTGGTAGAGGAGCAGGATGATTGTCGGATATATTGGAACGTTGACATATAACCAAAATATGCTTAAAATACACAATATGGTTACGCAATGGTGGTGGAGAGGACCAAATATGGGGAACTTCAGCGAGGGTCTTTGTATGCCACGAGTATAGGATCTTGAGTGCTGCCCTAGTATAGTATGAATGAAGCTCATTGATTGAAGGCTGCACATTCTTTAGGCCTCCTGAAGGTCTCCATATCCCTGAAACTACTAGAAAACATCGATGTCAGCTAAAGTGATTCGGTGCAATATACTGAATGATCGTAATGAAGATCATTGTTGTTGTGCTATCGGGTCTCCTTCTTATCAAAATGAATCATGCTCAACTTACTGGTGAAGAAGCATCGTCTTACAGCGTATTGGCGCAATTGCGAGGCATATGTACGAGGACATGCGTGTAATGGTAGTGGGAGAGTGTCACAGGCCAAACATTCGATGGTTGTATTGCTTAGCTTGTGCTTGACCGGTTGGATTTACTGGCTAGTCCGGGACAATATCAAGGATGATCTCAATGGATTAAGAAGGTATACGTGCCTAGTCGTATCTATTCAACGAATGCACCATTGGTCGAGACCTTTTGCCACTCTCCTAATGAGTCCAAGGCAGGATGAAACATGTTCCCAAATTAAGAGTGAGATGGACTAGCTTATCCCCGAGTAATTGGGGATGCCACACCGGGTCGAAAGATAACTCATTGACAGTAATATGCTAAGTTTGAACATTTAGTACATTTGATATGTGAATTGAATTAATTTATACAGTTCAAATCATCTCCTATAATGTGTTAATATTATAAAAGATAGATTATGGGTTCAATTTTGTAATTATACATGTTTGGTGATGGCCACGATTAAAACCGAAACTGAAGCATGTATGACTTGCCTACATCTCTAGGGTAAAAGGTAAGGCCTGCCTACATCACACCCTCTCAAGACCCCACTAATAGCTTAGCTATGAATGAGATTCTTCTGGGCATGATTGTTGTTGTGCACATTTGGTGTAAGAGCATTAGCATACCATTTTGCATCTCAATCCAATTTTATAAAAAAAATTAAGAATTTCATACTTTATTTCATTCCTTAAAATATGAATGAAATTCAAGGACAAATTCTTATTCCATGTATTTAATGGCATTTGTCGTACACACCAAATTGGGCCAAATGTGATTAATCATATCAAGTAAATACACAACGAAAATTAAACCTTATCATTAATTGACAAACGTTATGGCGGTACAGTGTTTGAACAACATTGTTAGCATAGTCTAAACGATAGGATTTCATCGCATCCGAGCCGGGAATCTAATGCCGTACTCAAGGGACTCCAACTTGTCTAAAGGATTTCGCAAATCCATCATCGTTGTAATGTTTTCGGTTCAACTTATCATGCTTGAATATGTACGTCATCATGAAGCCGATGAGGTCATGATAAACCGACACATATATAAGTTTTGACGAGTTTCAGGGTATTATAAATTACTTCAAATCAAATCTCATCCGGTGATCATCAACACACTTGAATGTATAACAACATACACAATCACATACACAACCTTTTCGGCACCAATCATGTGGAGAATCCAATTTTCATATAGTTTTGGTACCGACTATAGTTATATATGCCCTGAGAATGATACACCATAATCTTGTATAAGTTAGACATTTTCGTGATATAATAAAATCAAAGTGACAAATCATAGTAGACAGGATTACAACTTATCGTGATTATCATCGGATTAATCCTAAACAATCATGTAGGATTTTTATCACGATTTTAGAGTTCTGTGATGACAATGTGTATAAAAGGTTAGCTCAAACGATCATATTATGGATCGTATTACAACACGTAATCTAACTAGGGAGTTAAGCAAGAGCAGTCATACTTATATGCATGCATATGCGCGACCTATCTATTGTTGGCACGAGGAGGGATTTAACCTCTTCCGATCATTGGGTTACCTAATGTGGTTTTGCACTAAGTTCGCAATCGCGTTAGATGCAACCTTGATCCTTATAGCTACCTGATTCCCTTATCTTGGATATTAAACAAACATTAAAAATAAACGTAATCTGTGAATGCATAGGATCGGGCCCAACTTGCGAGCTTCCGGTCAGACTTGCTCAGCTAACAGAGGCGGAATTCATTGTTAGCTGATTGAACAAACAAAGAATATGCAATGATTACTGTTATAATCGTCTGATGTATTGATAAACGCTGAAACGATTACAGACTCGGACAGGGCTTCGCCATTGATCTCCCAAAAACAGCATACCTAAAACACATCCTAAGTCACCTATTTATAGGCAAGACTTGACAGCACCTAGTGACTCAAGACCACTGATTTTCGCACGAAATTTTCGTGCAAAAATCCAGCCAGATTTTCGTACGAAAATTACAACAATCATACAAAAACTTCAAAACTAAACTTCTGACGCCACGAAACCCTATTGGTACAGTAAACTCGTCCTAGACGTAGGCAATAGACATATATGCACTAACAGAGTCCCCCTTGGATGTTGCCGCAGTCTTGGACAGTCTTCAAAACTTTTTCTTCAAAATCTTTAAACATTTTTGACGTGAATCATCCAAAAAATCGCTTTCGAGGCCTCCGATATGCAATGGGCGTTTGATCTGTAGGAGGAGGTCGGTAGTACGTGTTCCCAAACTTGAACCTCTCTCAGGTAGCTAGCTTTCGACGTGCCTCAATTCGTTCTTCATTTTGATCTTTCTTTTTCTGCTCTTTGTCTTCAAGCTTTCTCCATGAAGTTTTCCATTCTTTACCTGAATTAATGTTGTTAGCGTAACAAACATTCACAATTTTCTGGAACTACATGGCATGCTCTTTGTCTTTATCTTCATAACTAAGCTTGATGAAAAATAAGCGTTCAATATCTTTCTCTGAGCAGTTGACCAGCCACATAGGATCCAATACTCTGGTTGCACGCCACAGCCCATAAATTCTTTTGTGCATGATCACGGTTTCGGAAAGATCCTCAGACATATCCCATGACCCTTCATCAGGCTCAAGACAAATCACAGCCTCTCCAGTACTCGAATCATAATGCCACCATTTGAAGATTTTGTAAAAATCTTGTTCCATTTTCTTCAAAGGAATATTCTTCATAACACGTGGCCTTTTCACAATCAAAGTCACATCTTTCACTTGAGTAACTGGATCAATCTTTGTCACGGTTCGTGGCTTGTGTGATTTCCATAAGTTGAAACCATGTTCTGCCTCAAACTTGATAAGCTTCCATAGACGTTGATCATTTGGACGCAGCTTCATACTGAACGTCTTGGTTTGAACCAACTTTGTCACATCCCATTCTGGCAGGGTCTTCACATCACCCAATCGTTTGAAGTATTGAACTCCATACTCACGTTTCAACGCATATACATCCAGTTCCTCGATCCATCCCCAACTAATAATGTCACCCAGAGATGCGTCAGGGTCTCTGGTGAAGAAAGCCAATGGACGACGGAATTTTCGTTCAGGTGGCATTTCCTTGAACCATTTCTTTTTCATTTCTATGATCTCTTCTCTCGTTGGTGGTTTAGGAGTCGATCCCTCTTTAACTGCTTCTGCTACTTTCTGCTTTAACATCTCATCGTCGATCTCAACAGTCATTTCATCAAGGGTAGGAAACACATCAGTTCCTTCACCCGTATACCTTGCCTCTTCATTATCATCTAAATCCCAATCTTCAATAATGACTCTGTCATAATCGTTTGCTTGCGGGATGTCTTTGAAAACATAATCATTTGGCTCTGAGCTCGTGTTCTTTAATTCTTCTTCGAAATCAAACTCAAATGAATCTTCTTGTAAGCCATTTAATTCTGCAAGATCAGCCTTGGAGTAGTTATGAATATACTCCCCTTCTTCGACATCGTGCTCGAGATAGATGACTTTGGGCTTTGGCAATGTCTCTTCAACCGACGACTCCCCCTGAACCTGTTCATCGGTTAGCTCAAACATAGAGTCGTTCATGTAAGCATCAACAGATAAATTTTTATTATCAAATACACTTGCTACATATTCAAAGCCTTCCTTTTCTAACTCATCAAACATTCCGTCTACCAAATCATCAATCTCTTTCTTCAGCTCCCTATCAGCAATCGCCTTTTCTTTTGTCATCTTCTCCAAAATCCCTTCTCCTTGAAGCACAAACCTATGCTAACATCAGCAGATGGATCATAGACTACTAACTCAGAAGATGCTGGCACAGATTCAGCTTCCGGCGCAGACTGTTCGATCAAAGGAGCCGATGAAGTAGCAGCTTCATGCACGGGCATATCATCAATCTTTTCTTTCCTTAGACCTTCAGCATCAGATAGAGCTTTAGAAGCTCTTTCCCTTTCAACAACCTTCTGTCTTGCCTCTTCTCTCTCAATCTTCTCAATCTCATCAGTGAGAGAGATACCCAGGGTAATAAAAAGAATTTCTTCATAATCTCTACCTGCCTGTTGTTTGACTCACGCTCAGCCTCATACTCTTCCATTTTCTTTATGATCCTCTGATTCTCCGTCTCGTAACTGCTCAGAGTTGCCTTTAAAACCTCCCTCTCATTCTCCAGGACCTTGATTCTCTCTTCATAAATAGCAACTTTCTGGGAAGCCTGGAAGTATCTTTCACTATCATCAGTCTCCAACCTCATAATCTCCCTTATACTGTCTCTATCCGACTCAAGGATCTTAATCTTTTCATCAGTAGACTTCAACTTTTCTTCTAACTCACTGAGCCTTCCAACATAAACGTCATCAGCTGTGAGCCTATCTCCCCCTAGAATACTACCCATATCAAAGAAATAGTCATCAAAAGCTGTGTTAATTGGAGGATCTTGCTGTGTAGGATGAGCGAATGATGTTGCTTGCATTTGAGATACAACAGGAGGAGTGCTTATAGTTTGTTGTGGAGGAGAACCAATTGGAGGATCAACTATTGGAGAAGGAAATGGAATAGGAACCTTTGTAGATGTGTGCTGAGGAGGGGGAGATACATGTTAAGCAGACAGACTGGGTGTTTCAATAACAGGAGGTTGAGATGTTGGAGGAGGAGATGGAGGACGCTCAGAAGTTGTTTCTGTCGTTGGAGCAGATGGAGTCTCAGAAGGCTTTGACTTTAGTTTGATCCGAAGTTTTCTTGCAGTAGATTCAGGCTTTCTTGCTGCTGTATGTTTCGCTCTTTGACCAGCTTTCTTCTTCGTAGGTTCGACGATAGAAATATCCTCTTCAGCCTCAGACGGCTCATAAGTAGTGTCATCGTCACCTGTAGCCTTTCGCTTCTTTTCCTCAGCCATCTTTTTCTCTCTTTCTCTCCTCTCTTTCTCTTTTCTTTCTCTTTCTCTCTTTTCTCCTTC
The DNA here is from genome assembly GCA_947069175.1 of Scalesia atractyloides. Classification (NCBI taxonomy): domain Eukaryota; kingdom Viridiplantae; phylum Streptophyta; class Magnoliopsida; order Asterales; family Asteraceae; genus Scalesia; species Scalesia atractyloides. The sequence continues at coordinate 17,102 of CAMTDV010000038.1, read as the reverse complement.
TCCCCTATCCTCTGAGTCAGTACTCGATGATGGCCCTTCATCATCGCCACCACCTGCCTCGGTTTCCACACCAACCATTCTTTCTATATCAGTAGTGGCTTGTTCCAATGTTTCTTCAACGTGAACTGATTCAGTCGGTTGCACAGTCTCTTCAACATTCACATGTTCACTATCAGGTTCTTCAATCAATCATGTGCTGACACTAGCTTGTTTTCTTTGACGTTTGGGTGCGAAAGAAGAAGTTTCTGTAGATTTCTTTCTCTTTGAAGCAGCACCACCTTTCTTCTTTCCATAGTGACCTTTCTCACCTTCGCCCTTTACATACCACATACTTCTCTTTTCGACAAAATCTTCCATCATACTTGCTTCCTCACTTTCATCACCGCTCCCCTCATTCCTCCATTTACCTTCGAGAGGAGCAACATAGTCTGTCTTGACGAACGTTCCGAAGATAGGCTTGAAAACTGGAGCCTTTCCTCCTTTGCGGTAGTTGCTGATGTTATGGAGGTCAGATGCAGTCATATGTTCTAACTTCATGATATCATCCTTCTTTTTCTCGAGATTAGGATGTATGTGGTCAAGAATCATCTGTACAAAACGAGCGTACTACAAAAATCGACCCTTCCCCAAATTCATCACCATTTGATCAAAAATCATCCTGCTGAAGTTGTAGGGCTTGTTCAATATCACCACCACCATCATACACATGTGATAGTCCACTAAATCATCCCAACCCCCTTTCCTGTGGCTTAATGAGCGTGTAATGCAGTGGGCGAGAAATCTGTATGGCAGACCTAGCTGATTAATCTTGAACGGAGCAGAGTTCACATAACCGTTGTAGCCCATACGGTAAAAGCAGCCCTTGACAAAATTCTCTGTAAACCCTGTTGGAAACTCACGTTCATCTCTAAAATGCAGCACTGTGCGTATAAGATCTTCCGTGATAGTGATTTCCACATTTTTCCCCAATCTTGACAGCTGATGTAATAGCCCTAGAATCGGCTTTTAACTCTGCTTGTAACACCCGAAAACGGGTTTGGTAATCAAACCACGTTAATACAAAAAGACGAGTAAAGTATCGTTAGTGGTAAAAAATTAACCCGGTAAATATTAGGATTTTAAATAAATAAACCTAATATGAAATAAAAAGTGAATGAATGCTTTTAGGAAATAAAGTTTATAAAAGGCCCGAGTTGATGGGACTTAAAACAAAACGAGTAATGATCTCCCCGAACCCACTAAGTTAACTAGGAATGTTTAACCTAGTTAATGAGAGGGAATGTTATTGGAATTAAGTGGGTTGTGGCCTACTTAATAAACTAACCAAACATGAGGGGCCAAATTAGGATAACGTGAAAGTTTATTTAATAAAAAGAAAATTTAAAACAAAACACGCACATATGTGTGTTCTTGTAACACCCGAACCGATGGCGGAAACATCGGGATGAGACGAAAACGAGATTGCTCATTGCTCACAACGCTAATAAATGACAATATTTAATTAAATCCAAATTTCATTTCACAACATTATCAAATACAACATGAAGCGATACAATAAGTTCATAAAACATAACAAGATTTGGTACAACATTTATAAATCTAACGTCTAAAATGTGTGTATCTAAGTCCTTGCTATTTTGATTTCATAGCATCATCTCCTTCAACCTGTAACATGTTTTAAAATAAAGTCAATGCAAAAGCAAAGGAGAGTACACAAGTTTAAGCATAGCATACGTATACGAATAAAGTTTTAACAATCCTCATGGCAACCAAATCTATACAAGAGCATTATCAAGGCATACAATACTAATAATCAAACCCTTAACGCAATCACGATGTTTTAACATGACCTCACGAATAACACGATGGAGGTGGATGCGTGAATTCCTATAGCGCTAAGCATGTCAAACAAAGGCTAAAAATAGTTAATGACTAAAGCATAGCACAACGTTTATCCCCAGACAAGCAACAAGTATACGATTCAAGTAGTCATGTGTATAGGATTGTTTGTGCGTTTCATAAAGTTTAAGTGTTTGTGATTTTTGTATATGGAAACATGTTACACACAAAAAGTGATATAAACAAAGTGGGTCGAGTGTACTCACAAAATTGCTAAGTCTTCTTGAAACTCGCGACGAGTTAATGAGTTGGAGAATGAGACGTCGAGGACACCTTATATGGCAAACGAAGGTGTATGAGTAAACGGAATTAAGTAGGAGGATTTGAGATGGAATTTGGATGTACGTGTATATTTAACATAATTAGCGTAAAAATCCTAAATTTAATTTCGTCAAAAGTGATCTAGGAGTGCCGTCAAAATAAACGATACATATACCTTTATAATTATCAAAATTATTTGAATCTGATACGTTATCTTTAGTCTTTTTGATGAAAAGCAAAATAGAAACATGTATATATGTTTATATGTTTTAACGAAAAACATGCTAGGCATCTATGTCTCGACAAAAGGTTTAATATGTATAAGTATATTTTGGTCGAAGGTATGATAAATAAATATGTATATATTTCGATGAAAGGTTTAATGTACAAATATTGTGTCATTGAACATATATGTAAAAAATAATATATCTATATATAATTGGTCATTTAGATAAATGTATTTGTTGAAAATTATAAATAATAAATAAATTTATGTTCTTGTCGAAAAGCATAATAAAGAAATAGGTATATTTTCGTCAAAAAGTATAATACAAATAAACATATATTTTTTATCGAGATGTACAATAATTATAAGTATATTGCATCGTAAAATTTTTAAATATATTTGTCAAAGTGTAATATGTTTATATATATTTTGTCGTTAAAGAAATATATATTGTCGTAAGGTGTAATAAATATATAATCGTTTGTTTTGACGAAAAACGGCCAGAGTTTCCCCTTGTTTTTGGACGATCCCGACACACGAGTGTCGATATTATTTGTCAAAACGCAATAATTCTACAACAAAGATTTTATAAGAGACGTTACGAAATATTAAATCATGAAACATATATATATATATATATATATATATATATATATATATATATATATATATATTTCTATGTTCAAGTGTTACCATTTGTACAAGTTCGGTTCACGAATACAAGATCATTAATATAAGTAAAATGAACTACGAGGCTCAGAGTTTTACCGAACTTGAATCTGACCCGTTGACCAACAGTTGACCAGGTTTGACCGAACACCAAACGAGACCCGAACCGAAGCCAAAACTGTCATTGACTCACTGCTGACCCGAACCTCTGCACCGAGACCCGAACCCGCTGAACATGAGCCGTGAACTGAACCGAAACGAATCGTAACCTGCCGAATGAAAAGAATTAACTAGATTCGAAATAGAAGCAACACCAAGACCCAAATGAGACTAACCTTGACTGAACCGAGATTCGACCCGGAGCTGCCTCGTGGACTGTTTGACTGTTTGACCAGACCCGAGCTTTGACCAGGTCTAACCGGGTTGACCGAACCGAAGCTGACCCGAGTCTGGCACTTAAACCAAGTTACCCGCGTTGTGGGAACCGCGCCAACTGGAACGACAAAACATTTGGTACACGAATTTAGACATGAAAAATTGACCAAATCGGAAACCAAATCAAACGAGAACTCAAACCTGAATCTGGAACTGATGGTGTCGCCGTCGAGTCCGCGGGAAACCGGTGACTCGCACCGATACTCAGACAAAGACTCAAACCTGAACGTGAACCCGAATCAAGACCCGAACTCTAAACTGAGACGAAACGTGAACTGCCCAAAGGTAACCACCAGCGTCACCGCCGGCATGGCTCCGCCGCCGCTGCTGCTGCGGCTCCTGCCGCCATCGTCGTTGCGGCTTGTGCCGCCGCCACTGATGTTGATGTTGTTGGTTGGCGACGCTGCCACCAATGGTGGTGGTGTTGTTGTCGTGCTTTTGTCTGCAAGAGGGAGGAGTGAGAGCGCGGGTGAGTGAGACGGAGAGGGTGAGTGGTGGGTGCGAGTGAGGGGGATGAGAGGGGTTGTGTGTCTACAGGCAGGAAAGGAGAAGGGGGGGTTGAAGGGGCTGTGGGTTGGCTTGTTGTTTGTGTGATAGAGTGTGGAGTGTGTGTGTGTGAGTTATAAATAAAATTAGGGTTTAGTTATTAGGTAGGGTTTGGTCGGTTGGGCTTAAAGCCCGATTGTTGTGTTTAGAACAGCCCGGTCTCGTTTTAAAGGGTCGTTTTCGCACCCGTTATTTGAAGATAGAAGAAAAATTATTATCATTATATATATATATATATATATATATATATTATTAAATAAAAAATAATAAAATACGGGTCGTTACAGTCTCCCCTCTTTTAAGAAATTTCGTCCCGAAATTTATCAAGAGGAAGACTTGAAAGGAATCAGGCTAAGGGTGAGGATTGACGATCGAGACTTGGAGTTTTGGATACGTGAGGGAAAGCATGAAGTTTAGAGCAACGGAGGGTTAGGTTTGCAACAAGAGGTTGTTCGACTAGAATGACTCGTGTTATCAAGTATAAGTAAAACGTATAAGTGTGTGTAAAGGCATGCGCCTTAAACGAGTGGATTAACTCAAGAATAAGTTAACCTAAGAAGGGAAGTTTTCGTATGAATCAATATACAATCTAAGAGGAAGTGAGGTTGCTCCGTAGGTTGTTAGAAAGTTCTATCGACTTTGAAGAGCGTTAATAATTCTCGGTTTTGTAGAGAGTTGCTTAATGATGGAAAACGAGAAGGTTAGGTATTTAAAATAAGCTAGTTATCGAGGTAGCGGCCAATCAAGTGTGTTGCCCTCAACGAGAATGGGAGATAACTTTAGAGTAAGAAGGCATTTAGGGTTTGAATGCTTACACGATTGATTGTAAACGAGGTTGTATAAAAAGACAAGGTTAACGGGGGTAACGGAGGCATAAGAGCGGACGATTGATTCGATCAACGAATACTCGTGTAAGGATGGCATATGTATATGAACAAACGAAAACGTTACGTTAGGGATTAAGACTCGTCGTGGATAATCGGGTAGCGCGCATTTAGCAATGCAGTTGTGAGTTGTGTAAAGCTGGCGTGTTATGTCATATTATGGTCTGTAAATCACCGAATTTCTCATGGCACGTATTACGAAAGTTTGGCAGCATGGTGAAAACACTTATGTATAGGAAGTACTAGCGGCGTATCCACCATGTTTTGACCATGTTGCGACCGTTTCGATACTCGATGCAATGTTACGTTCCGTGTGTTACCATACGCGCTAGTACACTCTATGGTTCTCATGCGCTTATCGCTATAATCCCGTGTGCACCCGCGATTATACCGATCATCACATGATCCGCATAGCTTGTACTAGCAGCGCATGAATAAAGGTGTACATAAATTCTGAAAATAAGTTCGCGTGTGTGTAAGAATGTAGTGCGTAGGCATGTTTGCGTGTAATTAGCTTGTGGCCCACGTAAGCAAATCCCTCTGGTTCCGCTCGCGCATAGGCATGAATATGAATACGAGTACAAGTATAGGTATGTGTATGAGTATAAGCATAAGTATGGAAATAAGTATAAGCATGGATATAAGACGTATATGCATGAATGTGATGATAAGTATAAGCATGAAAGATGACACGTATTTTCATGAACATGAATATGTGTATAATTATGAACGTCAACAAGTGTAAAAGACGATGATTGTGCGTAAGATATGAATTGTATGCAACGAATTTATTTACATAAAATAGTCGAGAAGTCAGGGTATGTAAAACGGATGATACGATTAAAATGTCATGCAACAGTTGACCAAATCATGTATGAGGATATGCATGTATATTTTTTTTTTTTTTGCAAAACTTTGAGGTTATCGTTTCTAAAATAGGTTCAGTTTCACTTAGAATGTAGGATCTAGTTTGTGAATATAAAAGAATATAAGGTACTTATTGATTATGCGTTACGTATTTTGTAATGGATGATAGTGCTACCACTGTTTTAGGGGAATTTAAGTAAGTCGAAAGTGGTTGGTCCTTGTAATGTTTTCTTGCCCACGTGTTTTGAAACTGATGTGACATTTTGGGTGGTGTATGACAAGGTCTTAAATTAGTAGGTTCGCATTGTTTTCAAAGGGTATTACATCAAGATAAGAAATTTGAAATTCAGTGGTTCGTGTGAAACGACCTTTGAGAGGAAATCCGTGTTAATTGATTTAATGATCGTTGAAAAATGTTTAGCAAAATGTTTTCTTAATCGCGATGAGAGATTTAGAGGGTGTTTGGGGTTGAGTTTTGAAAATAGATTATGCGTTCTGAATAATCAAAATCAGATAATTAGTTGTAACAAAACATACTGTAGGAAGATAGTGTTTGGATTTGATTATGCTATTTGATATCACAATAATCAGGTAATCAACTATTTGAGTGTTTGAAAAATATATATACATGTATATATAAAGTTATAAACAGATGAGCTTTGATCTCTAAAATACGTAAAACAAATAAGTTTTTTTTAAATATATTATTATTATATATATTTTTTTATTAATTATTTACCAAACACTAAAAATAGATTTTTATTTATTTATTTATTTAATATTTGCGCTTTCAAACACAAAAATAAAAATATTAGGTTGCAAAAACAATCCCAAACACACCTTTAGTACAACGATCCCATAATGCCTATAAGATATCGGTTTGATTTTTGTTTACAAACGAAAATTTTTAACATAAAGTTATTGCGTGAGCGTGTTTTAGTGATTAAGTTAAACATAAGACTTGTGGGCAAGGTATTCCTTGGACCGATTAAGTTGGTAGGTAACATTCTGTCGAGCTTTGAAAATCGTAAAACAAAACGTTTCATGTGGTGACCAAGTATATGCGTATGTGATTTATATGAAATAGATTACAGGATGGTAAATACGTTTGATAAAATAGTACGTTTTGAAATTCGTCTAGGTAAGAATTTTGACAACATGATAAAAGATTTAGGTATACAATTTAAACATGTGGTTTGTGTAATAAAGTCTCCAAGAAGGAGGGTTGGTAACGATCACCGAGGTATGGGAATCACCCTTAATCCCTTAGTGAGGTCGTTTTAAGGAAGGGAGGAATCGGAGTTTGATCGTCTAGGTAAGGAATTCACTCCTATCTTGACGACGGTCTCCATTTCGGACTTTTCGAGAAATATAAGTCTAGTTGATGACGTTTCGAAATCATGTATGCAAATAATGTATAAGTGGATGAAAAGGTTTAATATGAATTGCGTAAAAACCATATAATAAATTGGAAATTTGAAAGGAATGGTAACAAGTATATAAAAAGTCATGTATAAATTGAAATGGTATAAAAGGGAGTCTCAGAAAACATTAAACTGTTTCGGGTAGAGAAACGTAGACTATTTCAAAGTGAATCGAAGATCCTTTCGAATTAGAGAAACGTGCTTTGGCCTATAGGTAAAACGCTCTCGTCGAGAAGCGATTAACGGCATTTTACCCTTCCAGTTATTACACGTCTCTAATCGATTGGAAAATCGAAACTTTGGCGAGATTGAAACTCGAGGAATGGGACTTAATCGACAAGGTGCGGGTTTCACCCCTAACTCGACGATTTCGTACCCTAAGTGTGGTTGGTACTCGTCGGGTCAAACTTAATTTCAACACTTGACGAGAGTCCACTAGAGTTTGAATAGGAGTTTCCCATCAAGGTGTGGATGTCACTCCTAACTTGATGGTGTAACTTCGAGAAAATAGATAAATAAATAAATAAAGAATTGGCGGAATGAGAGTCGTTCATCAAATTGGGGATATCACGCCTATTTTGGAGAAGTCGTCTAACTTGTGTAATACGAGTGTTTTCGAGATTAGTATAATCGAGTAAAATGCATTAGGAAAGGCGTATCATCGAGATAATGTAACAAGTATGAACACGTAAAGCATTTCATGAATTTAGCACATAAAGGACGGTTTAAGAAATTAGCATGTGAATCACGTATGGTCAAGTATGGTACTTAACTATAGACTAGGTCAAAAGCGTAGCAATTTGCCTAATTCCCTATAGTTATGGCTCTGATACCAATCTGTAACACCCCAACCGATGGCAGAAACATCGGGATGAGACGAAAACGAGATTGCTCATTGCTCACAACGCTAATAAATGACAATATTTAATTAAATCCAAATTTCATTTCACAACATTGTCAAATACAACATGAAGCGATACAATAAGTTCATAAAACATAACAAGATTTGGTACAACATTTATAAATCTAACGTCTAAAATGTGTGTATCTAAGTCCTTGCTATTTTGATTTCATAGCATCATCTCCTTCAACCTGTAACATGTTTTAAAATAAAGTCAATGCAAAAGCAAAGGAGAGTACACAAGTTTAAGCATAGCATACGTATACGAATAAAGTTTTAACAATCCTCATGGCAACCAAATCTATACAAGAGCATTATCAAGGCATGCAATACTAATAATCAAACCCTTAACGCAATCACGATGTTTTAACATGACCTCACGAATAACACGATGGAGGTGGATGCGTGAATTCCTATAGCGCTAAGCATGTCAAACAAAGGCTAAAAAATAGTTAATGACTAAAGCATAGCATAACGTTTATCCCAGACAAGCAACAAGTATACGATTCAAGTAGTCATGTGTATAGGATTGTTTGTACGTTTCATAAAGTTTAAGTGTTTGTGATTTTTGTATATGGAAACATGTTACACCCAAAAAGTGATATAAACAAAAGTGGGTCGAGTGTACTCACAAAATTTGCTAAGTCTTCTTGAAAACTCGCGACGAGTTAATGAGTTGGAGAATGAGACGTCGAGGACACCTTATATGGCAAACGAAGGTGTATGAGTAAACGGAATTAAGTAGGAGGATTTGAGATGGAATTTGGATGTACGTGTATATTTAACATAATTAGCGTAAAAATCCTAAATTTAATTTCGTCAATAGTGATATAGGAGTGCCGTCAAAATAAACGATACATATACCTTTATAATTATCAAAATTATTTGAATCTGATACGTTATCTTTAGTCTTTTTGATGAAAAGCAAAATAGAAACATGTATATATGTTTATATGTTTTAACAAAAAACATGCTAGGCATCTATGTCTCGACAAAAGGTTTAATATGTATAAGTATATTTTGGTCGAAGGTATGATAAATAAATATGTATATATTTGATGAAAGGTTTAATGTACAAATATTGTGTCATTGAACATATATGTAAAAAATAATATATCTATATATAATTGGTCATTTAGATAAATGTATTTGTTGAAAATTATAAATAATAACTAAATTTATGTTCTTGTCGAAAATCATAATAAAGAAATAGGTATATTTTCGTCAAAAAGTATAATACAAATAAACATATATTTTTTATCGAGATGTACAATAATTATAAATATATTCCATCGTAAAGTTTTTAAATATATTTGTCAAAGTGTAATATGTTTATATATATTTTGTCGTTAAAGAAATATATATTGTCGTAAGGTGTAATAAATATATAATCGTTTGTTTTGACGAAAAACGGCCAGAGTTTCCCCTTGTTTTTGGACGATCCCGACACACGAGTGTCGATATTATTTGTCAAAACGCAATAATTCTACAACAAAGATTTTATAAGAGACGTTACGAAATATTAAATCATGAAACATACATATATATATATATATATATTTCAATGTTCAAGTGTTACCATTTGTACAAGTTCGGTTCACGAATACAAGATCATTAATATAAGTAAAATGAACTACGAGGCTTAGAGTTTTACCGAACTTGAATCTGACCCGTTGACCAACAGTTAATCAGGTTTGACCGAACACCAAACGAGACCCGAACCGAAGCCAAAACTGTCATTGACTCACTGCTGACCCGAACCTCTGCACCGAGACCCAAACCCGCTGAACATGAGCCGTGAACTGAACCGAACGAATCGTAATCTGCCGAATGAAAAGAATTAACTGGATTCGAAATAGAAGCAAAACCAAGACCCGAACTGAGACTAACCTTGACTGAACCGAGATTCGACCCGGAGCTGCCCTGTGGACTGTTTGACTGTTTGACCAGACCCGAGCTTTGACCAGGTCTAACCGGGTTGACCGAACCGAAGCTGACCCGAGTCTGGCACTTGAACCAAGTTACCCGCGTTGTGGGAACCGCGCCAACTGGAACGACAAAACATTTGGTACACGAATTTAGACATGAAAAATTGACCAAATCGGAAACCAAATCAAAAGAGAACTCAAACCTGAATCTGGAACTGATGGTGTCGCTGTCGAGTCCGCGGGAAACCGGCGACTCGCACCGATACTCAGACAGAGACTCAAACCTGAACGTGAACCCGAATCAAGACCCGAACTCTAAACTGAGACGAAACGTGAACTGCCCAAAGGTAACCACCAGCGTCACCGCCGGCACGGCTCCTGCCGCCACCGTCGTCGCGGCTTGTGCCGCCGCCACCGATGTTGATGTTGTTGGCTGGCGACGCTGCCACCAATGGTGGTGGTGTTGCTGCCGTGCTTTTGTCTGCGAGAGGGAGGAGTGAGAGCGCGGGTGAGTGAGACGGAGAGGGTGAGTGGTGGGTGCGAGTGAGGGGGATGAGAGGGGTTGTGTGTCTGCAGGCAGGAAAGGAGAAGGGGGGGTTGAAGGGGTTGTGGGTTGGCTTGTTGTTTGTGTGATAGAGTGTGGAGTGTGTGTGAGTGAGTTATAAATAAAATTAGGGTTTAGTTATTAGGTAGGGTTTGGTCGGTTGGGCTTAAAGCCGGATTGTTGTGTTTAGAACAGCCCGGTCTCGTTTTAAAGGGTCGTTTTCGCACCCGTTATTTGAAGATAGAAGAAAAATTATTATCATTATTTTATATATATATATATATATATATATATATATATATATAAAAAAAAATAATAAAATACGGGTCGTTACAGTTCTGTTAGACCAGAAGATGCTCCCCAGGAGCTCACAACCCTAATTTCAACAAAATCATCAAATTGAAGGTCACTTCATGACCCGAATTGATGCATGAATGTATATAAATGATCACCAAGTCAAGGGGATCATAAGGTATGTAAAATTTTGATGATTTGTGAAGTTGTGAAATTTGAGGAAACATCATAATCGCGAATTATGTATGGATTATAGAAGCTATGGCTGAATTAGTGATATATACTTGCTTAGGAACAAAACCCTAAGTAAAAAATTATAAATATGAAGCTATGAATTGAATGTTTAGATGATTTACCACATTAGGATAAGTGGGTTTTTGATCATATGATGATATTGATGATATAATTGTGTTTAGAATCATCATACATGATAGTAATAAGGAACTACTTGAACAAATTTTGTGTTTGAGTATATAATCATACTTACTATGAAATGGGTTTTGTATGATAAAATGAAAATGATGATAGATTCATGTTAAAACGATGTTTGATATCATCATGTGTTAAGAATGATTGATGTAATGATAATATAACAAGTTATGATTTCGATAACTTGATTTAATAAGTAGCTAAAACGGTAGCATAAGAATAATGCTTACCGGATATTTGACAATGTACTTAAACGAGTGGTTGAGCTACATCGTGTAAATACTTATGTCAATAGGCAGTTTGACTTGACCAATGATATGATAAATTCGATACGATTTTAGGATGGAATTGTCGTGAATGATTATGACTAAGCTAACCATCTTACGAACTACAATGATAGTTTGACGCTTAACAAGCTAGGTGGAAGCTTAGGAAGGAAGCGGGTCAAACAAATCGAGTGTGAAGGAAAAGCATAATTCGGATGTAAGGTAAGTAAAGCTTATACCATTCTTATAGAATATTCATTATTGTATGAGTTATAAATAGGAATAAGGCAAATTAATATTCCCATATGATGTTCCGACGAAAAAGGATATGGATCGGAACAAGTCAAAAAGGTGAAAAACCATAATTGATGGTAAAAAATAGTAAAACGGTGAATTAATCATGAAATGACGAACATACAATGAATTTTTGAAATGTTACCTTATGATGTAACTCATATTGAGAAAAAGGGTAAATTGGTAAATTAGTCACGTGTTGACGAATGTAAATTGAGACTAAAAAGGTACCCTATGGCGTAAGCCGAGATGGGTTAAAAATGTCAGAAAAAGGATTTAAGAGATACGACCTTATGGTGAAAATCCATAATGGGTCAAACGTGTGTTTTGGTAAATAAATACCATGTGGTTTATGAATATAAAATGTTTGGTCATTTAGACCAAACGGGTCAAATGGTGATGTTGACACCATTTGACAATAACAACTAATAAGTGCTTGTCGAGTCTTATGCTTACAGGGTAAAACAACATATGGAAATTACGTTGTTATTAGTTAGCAAATTGTTAAGGCAAGGTATTAAAACGGGTCAATACTTAGACCCGAGCCAGGTATCTGTAAATTATATTATAACTAGATGGTGCGATTTTGGTCACACTACGTCAAAAGAGGCTTACGTCCACACAATAAAAGGGTGACCATATGTCTTCCACCACACTTTTTTTCTCCAGCTCAAGTGTGACCAAAGGTCGAGTCATCGTAGGTATCATACGGCCACATTCACGTTTAGTGGCTATAGCCACTTAAAAGTGTGGCTAAATGGTACCACTATTTATTGTTTTCAGACATTCTGTACACTAAGTGTGGCTAAAGGGTAGCAACAGGCACATGAATTTATTGTAAGTGTGGCCATATCTATTATATAGTCACTTAAAATTTTCTTTTAGCCACATCAACTAAAAAAAGTGTGACAAAAGGGGTTGTTGTAATTAAGCATTTTGTGCATTACCTGTGGATAAAGGGTAGCAACGGCCACATGAATTTACTGTAAGTGTAGTCAATTCTGTTATATAGTCACATGAATTTATTGTAAGTGTGGCAAAAAACTTTTACTAGACAAAATATTTTTGTAACTTTAAGTATGGCTAATGTTTAACATTTGGTCACACATCCTTGTTTTTCCCATGACATTTGTTATGATTCTGTCACACAAACAAAAAAAATGTGACGAAAGTGTGGCTAGTGGTTATGTATAGACACATGAAATTTTGTTATTTTAAGTGGAGCTATTATTTACCATTTGGTCACACATATTTACTTTGATTCTGTGTGACCAATTCATGTAATTACCCTTTTTTTTATAATAAAAAATGGTGTAAACATAAGAAAATCAAAAAACCAAATGATATTAAAAATAATAATCCAAATTCCATACGTAAGTTTTTAATTTAAATACTAATTAAAGACATAAACTTCTAATCAAAACCTATCTACAAAAGTTACAAAGGGATATGAATGCTTTTGGACTTGAAAGTGCTGCAGTTTTGCATCCATGGGCTGGTGGCCACCTTGTTAAACTAGTTTGCTTTCTTCTAAAGTTGTTGATTGCACTGTCAATTTGATCATCTACACCAGCTTCAAAATAATCAAGGTGTACTTTCAATAAGTGAGTGTATTATAAACTTTATCTTTGCTATATGTTTCTAAGAATACACGTAATAATACACTAATAATAATAAATTTGCATGCTATTTACGAAAAACACAGTGTCAAAACAGCTCAGGTGTTGATTACTAATGATCATTAGTTAAGAAAAATTGCAAGCTCCTAAATATCCAGAACTATTGTTATCTAGCTATGCTCATACCAACATAATAAACTATACTTCACGTCTTTACCATTCACTTATATAATGCGTTTATCAAATATAAGCTGAGCTTTGAGCAAACAGATGCTAATAACAGTTTTCAATTAGCAATGTAAACACATATAAAATGAACCAATACCCTTACTCAGGTTCTTTCGACCAGTAAGTACCTTGTTGGTTTGTCTACCTTCTCTTATTACTTCCATAAGTCCGCAACACAAATTCATGCTCATTAATCACGAGATTGGTTGAAAAGCAATATAGGGTTTCAAAATCCAAATAAATACATTAAAAAGATATGTTACCTGTTTTAGATGAACTTCATGATTAGATGTCAAGGTAGGTTCTGCATTGGGCATACCAACTGAGACTGAAGCGTTCACACCACCTTACACACACACACACAAAGAAACCATCTCAAAAACAAATGAAAGTATGTAATCTGAAATTCAGCATAATGTATGCAAAGGATTACAAACCTATAGAATTAGTGCGGTGTTTTGAAGTGAATATTATAAAAGAAACAAGAATACTACCTGAAGCAGCGGTGCAAGTGAAGTAGAGATGGTTTGGCAGCCGAGCGGATCAACGGTACTGACTTGCCAGCTCACCCTCCTTCACAATGTAATGTTGGGCCGGAAAGTCTTCTCCCTTGAAATAATTCTCCAGCATATCTTTCACTCCAGCCGCATATCACAACTGCATAATATCCATTTATAACATTCATTTCAATCAGATTGACCATAAGAATCAGTTATATAACTTATATGAACAAACTTGTGCATCAATGGTTGTTCCAAAAATGTGATGCGAGGGGCCATAGCCTGATTTCGCATATACCTCCATGGGTAATCCTTTAGAGCTGGTTGTGGGTACCCAACATCTCCACTATACCATGAAACCGACGTTAAAAAACAAACGCTTAACTTTAACTAAACTAACAACCTAAAGTAAACGACGAATTCATGTGAAAACTTGCCTCTAACGTGATCACTAGAACAGCCATCAACAATGGCTTGTGTAACCAGTATAGCTCTTCAAGCATTGTTAACCATGAGAACCCCTTTTATTCAGTTTCGCAATCCTTTCTTTGTGAGACATTCCTCTGTCACAAGACGCACGTTATATAAACAAATGTTACAGACGAAAATGAAGATAAAAGTTGTTATATTGTATAAATACTCACTTAGTTTTCTCTGTTAAAGGTGTGTTGATAGCAACTATGTCACATTTGGGAGCATTTTATCAAGATCTTCCTCATACCTGCACCAATTTGATTCTCCAATTCCAGGTCCATCTTAATACGGTCATGGTACAGAAGATTGCACCTGAATGGCTTCAATCTTTGAAGTAAAAGTCTAACAATTCGTTTACGACCAACTGTTCTAACGGTTTTCCCTTCTAGATCATAAGCACTGTAAGCAATGCTTGCAACATTCCAATCTCCAGTAATAACAGATGATATCCAGGTAAGAAATGGCAAACATGAGTGAGGATTCCCATAAGTTCATCTTCTGCAATAGAAACAACATTGCTTCCGGTAACCTTGCAATAGCTAACCCAGCATCAGCAACAACCTTGAGATCAACATGATCATACCCGATCCCAGCTATAAGCAAAAGTTGCAGATTCTTTGCTTTTGAATCGTTTCAGTGGTGATATAGCCAGGGAGCAATAGAGTGATTATAATCACATGTGCATAGGGGTGCAAACGAGCGAGCTACTCGCGAGCTACTCGAGATGGCTCGAGAAAAAGCTCGAACGAGCCAGCTTAAACGAACTCGAGCCTGAGCCTGGGCCCGATCCTAAAAAACAAACTCGTTTAATAAACGAGCCCGGGCCCGAGCTTTGCTTATCGAGCTCGAGCCGGCTCGCGAGCCACATATTTTTTTATTACTATATTAAATACATATTTAAATACTAATGATTAATATTTATAAATTTATGAAAAAAATACTAAATTATATACAAAATAATAATTATAATTAATATAAATTAATTAGGATATGATAAACGAGCGGAGACCGAGCCGAGTCGAGCTTGAAAAATTACCTATGAGCGAAGCTCGAGCTTTAGAAATAAAGCTCGAATCGAGCCGGGCTCGAGCTTTCATAAGTGAAACGAGCTCGAGCTCGGGCTCAGGCTCGGCTTAGCTTGTTTGCACCCCTACGATGTGCATTAGGAATATGTTTCTCGAATTCTGCAATGATAATTGATGATAAAAAGTGAATCAATTTATATACTTGTTAGCAGTTGTTGTAAATCTTAGAAATTTTGCTATGTACTCACACAATCAGGTTCCTCTTTGTCATCAGTGACTCTGTTTTCATGGCCTTGTTAATTGCCTAAAAATACATAAAAAAATGCACTGTTTCTTTTAGAAATTTGTTTAACAAGTTTGCAGCTTCAAAGTAATTATAATTAACAATACCTTAACACGCTCATCGGCATTATTCGTAGCTGTCAAGGTAAGACTAATAATCACAGAACTACATAATTTATTCCTTCAAGAAAAAAAAGAATCTCCAAT
Source organism: Scalesia atractyloides (assembly GCA_947069175.1). Lineage (NCBI taxonomy): Eukaryota > Viridiplantae > Streptophyta > Magnoliopsida > Asterales > Asteraceae > Scalesia > Scalesia atractyloides. The sequence goes on along the minus strand of CAMTDV010000038.1, from coordinate 900 downwards.
TCCCAACAGCCACACACACGACTCATTAACTGTTTTTTTTCGAAACAAAACACAGTCCCATTACATTGTACTAATTGTTAATAGTATAAAACACAGAACTCTTGTAGCTAAACATTATTATTTACCCTCCATATTCAATCCACCCCATGTTTAATCTTCCAACTATCAATGGTCGTACGAAAGATTAACCAAGAAAATTCAGAAGAAAGAAAAAGGTGAGAGATATACCTATTTAGTTGCGACTGGTCTAGAGTGATCAGAATCACAATATGAACTAACCAATGAAGCCTAATTAATAGAGTTTAGAGGAAGAGATGGGTAATCTAGGGTTTTGATGGAGTGTCAAAATTGGGGGTAAATGAGTGTTCAAGAGCTTGAAGGAGAAGAGACACTGGTGCGAAATCCACCTGACTCCATTTTCCAGGGTTGGATCTCCAACCACCGAGATGTGAACACCTTGAAGATGTTGTACGAAATGGAGATTTTGTTGCCAGGTTGCGATTGGAAGTCACGGAGCCACTGTGACGCCGCCCAAATCATCGGAGATCTAAACACATAGTCGGTGGCAGATGAACAGATTTGGTGGTGGATTTGTGATGGTGGAGTGTTTTGCAACTGTGGAAAGAGGGGATTATAGTTTAGAAAAGAGTTAGGGAGGGAAACAAAAATTTGAGGTGAAAATCTGAATTTTTGAAAGGTTTAAAAGGGGAAATCACAAACTCATATATATATTTATATAAAAGATACTAGGTTAAAACCCAATGTTTTACACAGGTTGAATAAATATAATTTTATATATTAAGTAATAAAAAAATTATTTTTTTAAAAACTCGTGTATTACATGAGTTGAGTAAGTCAGTGTATTATACGAGTTGAATAAATATAACATAATCGGTTAAC